>BSQZ01000018.1:6015535-6088035 GCA_033239005.1 Lamellibrachia satsuma
TTCAGGCCCGAAAAGTATCGATGTCGTGTGGCGTGCAGTGGATGTCGCCTAGAACTCCATCTTCAACTGGTTTAGCCTATCGCGAATCTGGTTCGTTGATGTCCAAATATGTAGTGTGTGAATAGTTGATTTAATAAAACAATATGCGTATTTTATTTTCAAATCATCGAAAGAATTGACTTCAGTAGCAGTTCAAGCATTAACTGAGGTGAAAATTTAAATGCTGAAAAATCACGATTTTCTTCCCTGATGAAATTTCGTAACTTTGTCATGTGATCGACCAGATGATAGAAGTCACGCCCATGATTAGCTTTGATCCACACAGTGCTTACTATTTTAGCATAGGCGGATCCGTTTTTGAGTACTAAAAATTGCAATTGCATGTCAACGGGGGACAAAGGCATTGCCCAGAAACAACACAAGGTCAAAATTCTGACTTATTACGTACGAATACTTTAGTTGCAGGCCGTTATCAGACACTGATCTAGCACATGCGAGATTATACATGGCGTCCAGTGTATCCCCAAAGTTATTTTTAGCATTAACGGTGACGTGCACACACACGCACACGCACACTCACACGCACACGCTCACGCATACGCTCACGCACACGCACACGCACACGCACACACACACGCACACACATGGCGCAAAGGTCACAGGAAACGTTTTAATATACCAGTTTGCACTCACTGTTATTATACGGTACTACTGCTACTACTTTTAGCATAATGTCTCCCCATACAAATTCAGATCATGAATCGAAAGGAGGGAGCTTTAAGTGAATTGAGGAGGGAGCTTTAAGTGAATTGAGGAGGGAGCTTTAAGTGAATTGAGGAGGGAGCTTTAAGTGAATTGAGGAGGGAGCTTTAAGAGAATTGAGGAGGGAGCTTTAAGTGAATTGAGGTGGGAGCTTTAAGAGAATTGAGGAGGGAGCTTTAAGTGAATTGAGGAGGGAGCTTTAAGAGAATTGAGGAGGGAGCTTTAAGTGAATTGAGGAGGGAGCTTTAAGTGAATTGAGGAGGGAGCTTTAAGTGAATTGAGGAGGGAGCTTTAAGTGAATTGAGGAGGGAGCTTTAAGTGAATTGAGGAGGGAGCTTTAAGTGAATTGAGGAGGGAGCTTTAAGTGAATTGAGGAGGGAGCTTTAAGTGAATTGAGGAGGGAGCTTTAAGTGAATTGAGGTGGGAGCGTTAAGAGAATTGAGGAGGGAGCTTTAAGTGAATTGAGGAGGGAGCTTTAAGTGAATTGAGGAGGGAGCTTTAAGAGAATTGAGGAGGGAGCTTTAAGTGAATTGAGGAGGGAGCTTTAAGTGAATTGAGGAGGGAGCTTTAAGAGAATTGAGGAGGGAGCTTTAAGTGAATTGAGGAGGGAGCTTTAAGAGAATTACTTCGGGCCAGAACAATTTGAGTCTAGGAAAGGGCTGATTCAATGAAGCGGCGAGTTTTAATACGCGGGGAACAGGGACTGATTCCGTCCCAACCAATATATCTGATTCTACTATGCTGCTGATTCTGTTATCCGTGGTTATGTTAAGCGGAGTCCACAGTATTATGATCGCGTCGCTGCTTACGTCAACGTCTCGTTTCGACGTACGCTCGTCCAGATACAACAGGTGTAACCGCATCCGACGAATCGTCCGGCAATTGCTTGAGTTTAATGGGTAGTGGTAGGTGTTTGCACGGGGAGGTCAAATATCATATCATCTATGTGTGGATGTACCCGGATGATAGTCTCCCTACTGAACATTACACAATACATTATGTAAATTCGTTACGTTTACCACCATAAATATTGCACTTGTAAAACAGTCGAATCGCGTGCAACATCGATAGCTGTGGAAGGTGTATGACGCAGCGTTTGTGTGAACGCCGAGAGCTAATCCAAACATCCACCGCGACGGGTGTGAACTGTGAAAGGGTTCATTTACAGAGTGTTTCGGATTTTCACTGTGGTCCTCTTTCAATGACTGGGTGCGCCAGGAAAGTAATTGAACGGGGAAATGTTTATATTTGAGGGGGACGCCCATAGTGATTGATGTCTAGGCGCCCGAGAACATGTTAGTGACGTAACCTGTTTTCGGGCAGAGTGACCTGCGTCTTCAGGTTGGTGATTTTTCCAGAAATCAAACGATAAATTCGAAGAGAAAGTTGTCATGTAGAGAAGCACAAAATGCAAATTTGCCGGCATAATTTATATGTATTGTCATCTTCGCCAATGACAGAATTTATCACTTATTGTCTGGTCATGACAGTGTCATCAACTCTAATCTCTGATCATCTTCCGGGATACGCATCACCCATCGGCGACGACGGGGCGCGGGAACAACACGCATGCTACCAGGCTAGTCTGGTAGCATGCGAGCCGGGTTTCTAGTTGCAGTTTGTTGAAGAATTAAATGATGTAATTGTCCCACTCACCTGCTGACGTCGTCCGCAGTATGACGAACATTGCGACGACGACGAGTGAGCTGATTGCGTTGACCTTCATGTTGTCGGTTGGTTGTAGCGACCAGAGACACCGTAGCAGGAGGCGGAGAACGCTCAAGTCGTTGTCGGTGTGACTCCTGGTCAGTGACGCTCCAACGGCGCATCCGTCGACTTAACACGATAATAAATTATCGTTCCGACAACGTGCACGTCACAGGAGCCGCATGTTCACTCATGCGTGACGACCCACGCCACAACACACGATACAGCTAATAAACAAGACGGGCCTGGCTAATGGGCAATTAATGCTAGTGAGGTTTAACTGTACATACAATGTTTGCAGTGATCGAGCTAGCGAATGCACATACAATGCATGCACAATAACTATGGACATGTTTTTTTAAGTGAAAAAAATCATGGTTTGGGGACAACGCGCCTAAAGGGAAATAACAAAAACTAACCACGTGCAACTACAAACCTGGACATCTTCAATATACCCTAGGATATCTTCCCCGGGGGTGATATCTTTCCCGCCCCCAGGGGTAGATACCGTAGAGTATCTCCCCACCCTGGATATTTTAACCCACCCCCCACTTATAAATGTGTGCGTGTCTGTTCTTATGAAAGAAAGTTTATAATTAGCAAACATGAGTCAGAATAATATATGTTATTCTGCAAGAAAATTGTGTGTGTTTATATTTATTACGTTATAACTTTACGAATTAATGAATGATATGAAGTGATTCCTGGGTTAATAACGATAAGTCTTATCGGTGACCCTGGCAGTTACTGCCAATAATGGTGCAAAGAAGTTGGACGGACATTTGTGTGATAAGAGTAGACACTTAATGCATTAATGTACTCAAGTTTGTGACTTATTTTTAATGTGACTGTGACTTATTTTAAATGTCATTTTCATCATGTTGTTACATGATGAAATTTATAATAAATATTAATATAGTCGCACGATGTTCTTGATTTCAGTTGTGGGAAAATAGTTTGTAGTCAACAACTGGGGTATTGGGAGGGGGTAAGGTATCCCGGGTGGGGGAAGGGGGGATATATACTCTTACACCGGCATACACAGAACCAACGCAAACTCTCAAACAAATGTGCATAGACGCAGACAACATGGCCACATATTGCTGGCAAGCCTAGGAATAGATGTATGCAAATATGTTTTCACTTGGCTAGCGAATATTGCCGGAATACCTCACTCGTGACGTAGGGTTGTCTAACAGTCTGGAGCGGCCCACGAAATTAAGTTGTTGTGTGTCCAACAAGGTTTTCCTAATAAATATCACTGGCGTGACATTCTTAATTGTAGTTACAAATGGCTATTTTTTTGTAATTATCACAGGTGCACAGGTCGAAAGACATGACTTTTGTTTCGCTTTAAAATTACGACTTGAGCTCATTCTGACCGTTGTCAACGCAACATTCGCAGTGTCTCCTCGATGTTCCAACCAGCTCAATTTGTTGACGGCTGGTGAAAATGCAAAGTTGCCGTGGTCACGTTTACCACCAGCGATTTCAGGATAGACTTAATATACCATACACAGACCATATGGGTGTTCCTAAAATTGTAGTGCGATTAACTTAACTTTAACTGTGTCCTTTATAACTATTAGAATATATTGGCATTTGTGGCTGATAAAAGTAAATATGTCTCAAACTTATTGCACCGGGTATAGTATCATTGCACCTGGTAGAGTATTATTGCACCGGGTATAGTATTATTGTACCGTGTATAGTATTATTGCACCGGGTATAGTAACAAACGACACGTTTGCCTGTTAGAGCGTCACTATGTTGTTGTTCTGCAATTATCTCTTTATTATCGCTTAAATAGTAAGGTCTATCAAGACTAATATTACAATTCCGTTGGGAAACATGTGTGCAGTCGTTGTGATCACGGAATTTCTCTGGCGCTGCATCTTTCAAAGTAATTATCGACATTTACTTATTCGTACAATGCTTACTTATCAGACCCCCAGACGTACAACGCGTACTTATCAAACCCCCAGACGTACAACGCGTACTTATCAGACCCCCAGACGTACAATGCGTACTTATCAGACCCCCAGACGTACAACGCGTACTTATCAGACCCCCAGACGTACAACGCGTACTTATCAGACCCCCAGACGTACAACGCGTACTTATCAGACCCCTAGACGTACAACGCGTACTTGTCAGACCCCACAGACGTACAACGCGTACTTGTCAGACCCCCAGACGTAAAACGCGTACTTATCAGACCCCCAGACGTACAACGCGTACTTATCAGACCGTTCCAGACGTAAAACGAGTACTTGTCAGACCCCCAGACGTACAACGCGTACTTATCAGACCCCCAGACGTACAACGCGTACTTGTCAGACCCCCAGACGTACAACGCGTACTTGTCAGACCCCCCAGACGTACAACGCGTACTTATCAGACCCCCAGACGTACAACGTGTACTTATCAGACCCCCCAGACGTACAACGCGTACTTGTCAGGCCCCCCAGACGCCATCTTTAAGCATGGCTGCAATTTTCAAGAGTAAATCATGTTATTCAAAACAAATGCTTTATTGCAAAATCTAGTGGTTGGATCTTAAAATTGTTCCGCGTGAAATTCTGAGAATGTCAGTACTCATCTAAATAATGTATATACATGTTTGTCAAACATATAGGGGAAATGTCAAGAAAAAATGCCAAAATATTTTAATACTTTCGTCTTTTTATATTGCAGTTGCGGCTATTATGATATTTTAATCAAATAAATGATCCATGTTTTACTTTCTCGTGAAACTATAGGCAAACCTGCCTTCAGATTTATCTGTGCTGATGCTGCATGCAGTAGGTAGATCGAAAAAAAACGTTACAACATTTGTGGCTTGGATACAGGAGTAATGTCATACAGTGCACGATGATCTCTTACAACACAACGGCTTTTTTGTATTGTATTGTACTGTATTGTATTGTATTGTATTGTATTCAGCTCCAACAGGTCCGAAGACCCAGTAACAGGACAAATTACAAAATATAAAAACAATACGTATAAATAATAAAAACAGTAAGAACAATAGTTATAAGGGTATAAAACTACATAATACCGACATTACTAACATAGCAAGCTAAGACATTAGCATTATACATACAAATGTTTTTTTTAAGATTTGAAGGTATTGGCTCCTATAAATATATCACAAGTGAGTTCAGTTAAATGCAATATGTTGAAAGTAGTCATACATCTATTTAAAACTGAGAATTTCCTAATGTTTATTCTGCTGTTGGAAATTCTAAAAGGAGTGTAGTTTCGTAGAGATCTTGAAGGACAATGATATTGGATATTTCCTACCAGATAGGACAAATCTAGATGAGAGCGCACACACTTATGTAGAACGATCAGATCTGCAATTTTCCTACGATGTTGAAGGGACGGTAGTCTAAAATGTTGGCAAAACGCAGGATAGTTAGTGGAGTACTGTATTTTGGATTTGAAACAGAGATATTTAATGAATTTGTTTTGAACTCGTTCGATTTTTACGATAGAAGTACGTTGCCCCACGGATTCCAAATAACACTGCAGTAACCCAAGTGGCTTCTGACTATGTATATATACAAGGATCGCAAAGCTTGTACATCGGTAAATGTTGTGCAAACGTGCTTAATAAAACCACACATCTTAAAAGCTTTAGAGACATTACGACTAATATGATCTTTAAAATGCAAATTGCCAGTCAATGTAATTCCGAGATATTTGACAGCGGTGACCCTGGGTAGAGACTGGCTTAAGATGGTGTAGTTAAAAGATAAGCATTTATATTTGTTTGTGAAAGTCATTATGCAGCATTTGTCTGTATTAAGTTTGAGGTGCCAGGTTTCACGCCAGAGGGACACACTGTCCAGATCCTTCTGCACCAACTGACAATCGGTCACCGGCGTAATTTCGCTAAACAGTTTGGAATCATCAGCATAGAGTGATATTTCACATGAATCAACATGATTAGTGAGATCATTAATTTACAAGATTAACAGAAGTGGGCCAATTTGTGAACCTTGCGTTTAAAACAGTTTGGAGAAGTTCCACAGTTTAAGGACATATTAAAAAGTACAGTTAGTGGACCTACCGATTCTGTGGCACATTCTCTGAGGATTACACCTGATATATTATCAGGGCCACATGTTTTATTTACATTGTTGGTTCTTTGTATCCCGATGACATTATCATAAGACACACTGATGTGCATAATTGGGTCTGATATAAAGGGGGTATATTTTGATAATCAAGGTTATCTGCCGATGTAAAGTCCGAAAATATTTCGGGTATATCAGCTGAACTGCCTGCCTCGGAGGGGTACATTCCATTGGGTTAGGAGTGTTCACATTCGTCTGCTTGCTTTTGGCAAAACTGAATAGGCGATTAGTATTTTATATAACTGATTATTCGATTTGTGGTATGCAGTCACAGTACTTTTCCCTTTTATGTTTCTTAAAACTGGTTCGTAATTTAGGAAACAGTGTCAGTGAGAAACGACCATGGCTACAATATAGTAAATGTCTTAGGTGTGTAAAATGTGCTTTGCGATAATTGGCCGATTTGCATGAAATTTTGTGCGAATACGCAAACTGACATGTACTACCCATCTGTAGTATCACATTTATAAAATATTAAGTCATATGGTCTACTTATTAATTAAATAAATGCTAAATATTGTTTTGTTTTCTTCATCTACGAGTTCTTCGAATCATAGTGTCCCGCCATAGTTTTCCATATGTGGCATTCTATTCTTAATTTCCTTCCTCTCTCTCGCTCCCTCTCTCTCTCTCTCTCTCTCTCTCCATCTCTCTCCCTTCTCTCCCTCTCCCCCTCCGTCCCTCTCCCCCCCCGTCTCTCTCACCATCTCTCCTTCCCTCCCTCCCTCCCTCCCTCCCTCCTTCTATCCCTCCCTCCCCCCTCTCTCTCTCTTCCTCTATGTCTCTGCGTGCGTGCGAGCGTGCGTGCGTGCATACATGCGTGCAGTGCGTGGATGCGTGCTTGCTTTTGTGGTTTCGTGCGTGCATGCGTGTGTATGAGGGTGTGCGTGCGTGTCGGCATCCTTCTGTATCGCAAGACCATAATTCATGATTTGCGCTG
This sequence comes from Lamellibrachia satsuma, assembly GCA_033239005.1. Classification (NCBI taxonomy): domain Eukaryota; kingdom Metazoa; phylum Annelida; class Polychaeta; order Sabellida; family Siboglinidae; genus Lamellibrachia; species Lamellibrachia satsuma. The sequence goes on from BSQZ01000018.1 coordinate 6,023,090, forward strand.
CGGTGGTCAACTGCGTGTTGTGAATCGCCTGATGTCTCAGTCAATTGTCAGGTTTGTTTTTCTTATCCTCTTCTCCTCTTCTGGTGCCCTTCTAAACAGTCAGCCTCCAATGGTCTCGTCGGCGACTGTCTCCCATCTGTTTGAGTCAACGCCCGCCATCTTCGTATCACGCTTGCGGGTGTCGTTGTGGTTGAGCGGTGATACGGATAGCCATTATGTTGCGTGAGCGGTGATACGGGTAGCCATTATGTTGCGTGAGCGGTGATACGGGTAGCCATTATGTTGCGTGAGCGGTGATACGGGTAGCCATTATGTTTCGTGAGCGGTGATACGGGTAGCCATTATGTTGCGTGAGCGGTGATACGGGTAGCCATTATGTTGCGTGAGCGGTGATGCGGGTAGCCATTGTGTTGTGACCCAGTGACAAGTTTACCATACAGGAAACATTCCTGCACACGACAGTCAACCATCCGATGAACGTGGCCGAGGCATCGCTGATGTCGCATGCTTTACAGCACGTAAGCCCTATTTGCTGAAGGAGAAGGCACGCTGCAGGATCTCTGTATTCGCGAGCCTGTCGTGCCAGGAGTAAATTCTCTTGCATATAGACGCCATCCATGGGTGAACTGGATGGAATTGAATTGGCTGGCTGCGATGACGTGATTTTTACGTAATGAGAAATAATAACACACGTGACACTGTTTACGCAATTTTAATTCGACTGGGCGTCGCAGCGCCACGTTGTGTTCCATACAGCATTATTGTATCACATGAAGATTACGTGTCCTTGTATATCCACCAGTGGCTAACATAATTTTAATAAATTAATAATTTAAAAAAAACATTTCCCACGATTTATTTCTCCTTGCTCCGAAAACAATCGCGTATCTATGCCAACGCATGCTCGATCGCGTCTGAAATTATTCAAACGTTCATGCAGCGGGCGGTCATGTCCATTCCACTATAGAGTTCAGTGGTCGCGACACAAGTAAGTTTGTTATTAATACACCTTTGTTAAAATTTAATTGTTTAAAGGTTTAAAATGTTTAGAAATGTGTAACTGTGTAAAGTAAACCACCAGAAAATACCATTGGAAAAGACGCACTTCAAAATTTTGACGATATTATTACACACACACACACACACACACACACACACACACACACACACACACACACACACACACACACACACACACACACACACACACACACACACACACACACACACACACACACACACACACACACACACACACACACACACACACACACACACACACACACACACACACACACACACACACACACACACACACACACACACACACACACACACACACACACACACACACACATATAAACAAGTGTTCAGCCAGTTTCTCTTTCTTCAGACAGGTAGGTCCTACTAATAAAATCCATATACATTAAAATAAACTTCTTTATCGTGACTTCAATGGTATATCAAAAAACATTTACTCGGTCATTAAGTATTATATCTTATATGGGTGATTGGGGCGTGGTCATGTGCTGGCCTGTTTGTGGCCGGGACAGCATTGCGACCATGATTCCGTCACAGTCATTTCACCAAGTTTAACAAAATGTTGCAACATTTAACAACATTTAACAACATTGCCATCCAAAGCAGAACAAAGTAGACAAGGAAGCCGTTGGCTTATCGCGAGCCCAACGATTATTCGTGTATGTGTAATCCACCCTTCTGACCTATTTTGTCATTTTTTTACATATATTCATCCTGCTATTTTGATTGTGCTACACGGCTGATTCTGTTATCAGTGATTCTGTTAAGCGGAATCCCGTGTATGTTCATTCGCTAGCTCGGTGACAACGATAAATCGGACATTAGCAATAACTTCGTAAATATTTCGGAAATATCTACTCAAGCATTGTACATGCGTACATGCGAGCTTCGCTTGCCTTAATCTCTCATTAAACAGGCACGATGGATTCGCCGTTGGAGCGTCACTGACCAGGAGTCACACCGACAACGACTTGAGCGCTCTCCGCCTCCCGTGAAGGGGTCTCTCGTCGCTACAGCTAACCGACATCATGAAGGTCAACGCAGTCGGCTCACTCGTCGTCGTCGCAATGTTCATCGTACTGCGGACGACGTCTGTAGGTGAGTGGAGCAATTACCCTCATTTAATTCAATTAATTCGTCGTTTCGTGAGTGGAACGATCGAGCTTCCGAAGTAAGTTTTGGTCGAGAGAATCCCCTTAAAATGGAGGCTCTCTGCGACGACCTTGACCCTTAGGTCGGTGCACCGACGACGAACAACAACAATGTCGGTGTGTGTTACTACAAACAGCTAGTCGTCGACAAACTGTTGAGCTTTGTGGTTTATGAACTCAACTGGCTGGCGCCTGACATTGTCATCCGGTCATGTACGAGCTTTTACTCCGATAAAGCTGTTGAAAGCGCGAAGGCGAAGCTGTATGAACTCTGTGCCGACAGCTCTGATCGCCAGGACCAGTTTATCAAACGATCGGGGGTAAACATGAAAAAGAACAGTTTGAAGGACATTGTGTCACTGATGATGCGGCAAAAAATAGCTCGTTATCCATAACCTTTGTTGCCAACGTTCTGACAATCTACCGCTGTGACATTTAACAGCATTGACGTTTCGACTCTTCTGGCAAAGATGGAGAACGCAATAATTGAAATTGCTATGTTGAAATCGACCGTGGAAGCACAGTGGGTGATCTGTGGTGACCTGCAGTCCATGGTAAGGTCAGGTCAAGTCACATAATAACCTATTGCAGACGGTCAGTGCGATGGTTGCGTCTGATCATGCTAGAGATCATGCGGACAGCAACGCACAAAGGTACACCGACTGGGTCGTCCAGTTCAAGTATCAGCAAGACAAACCGCATCATGACTGGGACGTCCAGTTCAAGTGTCAGCAACAAAAACCGCGTCATGACTGGGACGTCCAGTTCAAGTGTCAGCAAGACAAACCGCATCATTGCTGGGACGTCCAGTTCAAGTGTCAGCAAGACAAACCGCATCATGGCTGGGACGTCCAGTTCAAGTGTCAGCAAGACAAACCGCATCATTGCTGGGACGTCCAGTTCAAGTGTCAGCAAGACAAACCGCATCATGGCTGGGACGTCCAGTTCAAGTGTCAGCAAGACAAACCGCATCATTGTTGGGACGTCCAGTTCAAGTGTCAGCAAGACAAACCGCATCATGGCTGGGACGTCCAGTTCAAGTGTCAGCAAGACAAACCGCATCATTGCTGGGACGTCCAGTTCAAGTGTCAGCAAGAGAAACCGCATCATGGCTGGGACGTCCAGTTCAAGCGTTAGCAAGACAAACCGCATCATGGCTGGGACGTCCAGTTCAAGCGTCAGCAAGACAAACCGCATCATGGCTGGGATGTCCAGTTCAAGCGTCGGCAAGACAAACCGCATCATGGCTGGGACGTCCAGTTCAAGCGTCGGCAAGACAAACCGCTTCATGACTGGGACGTCCAGTTCAAGCGTCGGCAAGACAAACCGCACCATGACTGGGACGTCCAGTTCAAGCGTTAGCAAGACAAACCGCTTCATTACTGGGACGTCCAGTTTAAGCGTTATCAAGACAAACCGCTTTATTACTGGGACGTCCAGTTCAAGTGTCGGCAAGACAAACCGCATCATGACTGGGGCGTCCAGTTCAAGTGTCGGCAAGACAAACCGCACCATGACTGGGGCGTCCAGTTCAAGTGTCGGCAAGACAAACCGCACCATGACTGGGACGTCCAGTTCAAGTGTCGGCAAGACAAACCGCACCATGACTGGGACGTCCAGTTCAAGTGTCGGCAAGACAAACCGCATCATGACTGGGACGTCCAGTTCAAGTGTCAGCAAGACAAACCGCATCATGGCTGGGACGTCCAGTTCAAGTGTCAGCAAGACAAACCGCATCATGGCTGGGACGTCCAGTTCAAGTGTCAGCAAGACAAACCGCATCATGGCTGGGACGTCCAGTTCAAGCGTCAGCAAGACAAACCGCATCATGGCTGGGACGTCCAGTTCAAGTGTCAGCAAGACAAACCGCATCATGGCTGGGACGTCCAGTTCAAGTGTCAGCAAGACAAACCGCATCATGACTGGGACGTCCAGTTCAAGTGTCAGCAAGACAAACCGCACCATGACTGGGACGTCCAGTTCAAGTGTCAGCAAGACAAACCGCTTCATGACTGGGACGTCCAGTTCAAGTGTCAGCAAGACAAACCGCACCATGACTGGGACGTCCAGTTCAAGTGTTAGCAAGACAAACCGCTTCATGACTGGGACGTCCAGTTCAAGTGTTAGCAAGACAAACCGCATCATGACTGGGACGTCCAGTTCAAGTGTTAGCAAGACAAACCGCACCATGACTGGGACGTCCAGTTCAAGTGTTAGCAAGACAAACCGCATCATGACTGGGACGTCCAGTACAACGAGCTGCAACTTGACTCGATCAGATGACAGTATTAGGTTATCTGTTTGAACGTGCTGTTTGTATCAGTTTTAGTCTGAAATAAACATAATGAATTGAAGTAATACAAATTTATGCCCAAAAAATCATGTACCATGGCTGGTTTCACGACGCGATCGTACCGTACGAAGCAACTTGTGTCGACGTTTGACATAGATCACTTAACTCAGAAGAAACGTAATAAATACGCATATCGTTGCGAAACAGAGTACGTATTTACGAACTATTGTTGTTCCAAGTTTCGTAATACGTCAACGGTCCACATACGTTCCTTGTTAGATCCTCACCTCCGTGAAACTGACGGAGATATGACGGAACACACAAACAAACACAGGCGCATACTGTTCTATAGTACAGTGCATAGATAATTAGATATCCAGTTTATACATTAGCATTAAAATAGGTATCATTGTGTTTCTGCAGCAGCACCCCCTTTGGTTGATGATATATAATCAACTGTTTTGTTCGCAGCTGGTATGTTGCACATATGCTATTTCATTTCTTGGGGCACATACCGTCCTGGTAATGGAAAGTATACCGTTGACCACGTCGACCCATCGCTATGTTCCCACATCATCTATGCCTTCGCTGGCATGGAGGGCAACGACCTGAAGCCGTTTGAATATAATGACGATGACGTAGGAACAAAGCTTGGCACGTAGGTACACTGATGTACGCACACATGCACATACACACACACACACACGCGCGCGCGCGCGCGCACGCACACACACATGCTCGGACGCACGCGCGCACAACCTCACAACTCCCGTAAGTCGCACTTACTGTAAACATTATGTTTGCCTCTCCATACGTGTCTGACACTGTCGCGCAGGGGTCGTTTATAATATAATAACATTGAAACTACAATAGCCAGTTTACGTGTTTAATTTACATTCCATTACTGAATGTATATTATATACAATACATACATGTAGAATTTCATAATTACCAAAACAAATAAATAAATAAATAACCAAAAACTCGCTACACTGCGAGTATAATTTAAATAAAAATTAAATAACAATGAAAACAATTCAAATATCGCTCGATAACGATTCACCTATCGCTCGAACACGGTTCCCACATTACTTGTGTCACAGCACCCATCGACAACCTTCATGAGGACATTATGTACTGTACAAATTTCCTTTGTAGAAAACATGCGGTCTAGCAGCATTAAAGAAATCCAGCCCTCCTATATCAACCAAAAAGTCCGTTACACAACATGCACTTGTAAAACACTACACGGTGGATGTTCAGGATAAAACTAATTTAACTGCTTATGCCAAATGGATGCGTGGTAATAACTCCGAGTGGAAAACTTCAGGAATGTGCACAACATCATTGTGAAAGGACCCTCCCACTATACAAGGGATAGTTCCTATTGAAAGAGTGTTGCCATGGTGCCAACACCAATACATTTCTAGGAAATTATTATGTGTGTGTGTGTGTGTGTGTGTGTGTGTGTGTGTGTGTGTGTGTGTGTGTGTGCGTGTGTGTGTGTGTGTGTGTGTGTGTGTGTGTGTGTGTGTGTGTGTGTGTGTGTGTGTGTGTGTGTGTGTGTGTGTGTGTGTGTGTGTGTGTGTGTGTGTGTGTGTGTGTGTGTGTGTGTGTGTGTGTGTGTGTGTGTGTGTGTGTGTGTGTGTGTGTGTGTGTGTGTGTGTGTGTGTGTGTGTGTGTGTGTGTGTGTGTGTGTGTGTGTGTGTGTGTGTGTGTGTGTGTGTGTGTGTGTGTGTGTGTGTGTGTGTGTGTGTGTGTGTGTGTGTGTTTGTGTGTGTGTTAAACTGTGAATACAACAATTAAACGTCAAACATGTAAGAAGTCGCAACTCCAGACACGCACCTGTGGACGTAGACGAGGGTGTATTTGTAGGTGTAGGTGCAAAGAAACTAATCAAGTATAGTCTAAACATGTAGCACAACGTTCTGTAAAAATATTTATTTCTGTCCTGCACAGTAAGCATAAGCTTTGCATATATACTTTGTTTTAAAGATACTTGTTACGCCGGGTACCAAGCTACGGTTTTTATTGTTACGCCAGGTAACAAGCTACGATTTTTTTTTTACGCCCGATACCAAGCTACTATGTTTGTTGTTACGCCCGGTACCAAGCTACGATGTTTATTGTTACGCCTGGTACCAAGCTTTACTGTTGTATAGCTAAATGCAATGCGTTAAAATCATTATCTCTGGACTACATTATCTACTAAACATACCTCAGAAATGCTCCATGGTGAAAGGTTATCTATAAATATTGTCCTAATTCAATTACCAGTTTTAATATGGTTCAAACCCTACACCAAATCAGCGATTCCATACAATAATAATACAGCTGGCTGTGTGGCGGGGAGGTTTGAACTGTCGCTGAAACTTGTGTACGCTTTCCATGGGAAAGTCTGGTGGGGCTGGACGGTTACCGACAATGATCAGTCCCATTAACGGCTTTATTGGGCAGCTGACGAACACTACCTCACGATGAAATCACCCTACTATATGTCTACGCCAAAAGAACATTGCTGGTGTGATGTAAGATCTGGTTGCGTAATAAAAGGTATATCTGGTGTCGCATAAACTATTATCGTGAAACAAGATCGTGAGTTGATTGAATGTGTTACTTGCCTTCTAACCTATATTACCGAATAGCTACATTGCCTAATCTGTATCGTCGTGGCTTGGGTTATGAAGACACTCGTCGGATAAAGTACGCGGACACTATGATATTGTATGTTAACACCCATTTATACAGATGTTGAGTCGTCGTTTATCTCTCGATTTGTCCGTTTGTCTCTTTTTTCATCCGTTCTCACCTAAACCAGGGGGCAGCCGTGGCCTAGTGGTTAAAGTGTTGGACTCTAAATCCGAGGGTTGTGAGTTCAAGACCCACACTGGGCATGGTTCGTTTTCGAAGCTTAGGCAATTTCGTTTACCCTACTTTGCCTCAGTCTACTCAGCTGCAAATGAGTACAAACACTGTTTGGAAGGTACCTGCGATGGACTAGTGTCCCGTCAAGGAGAGTCAGTATAACTGCACTCTAAGTTGCTTCGCACTATAGAAACCAGGTTTAAGCACTGGCCATATAAGCCTTCATGGCTTCCTAAGGCGTAATGCCTGGGGGATGACTTTACCTTTCACCTAAACCAGGATCGGACATTCTGATATGAGATATACAAATCAAGTATCCGTATATCTATGATCAATAACTATTGAAAAATGGCACAATACCATTCTCGTGTGTACTCCGGTAATTGCTATTCTTCATTGAGTGTAAACACATTCTGTCTGTCGATACTGCGTTTTAAACCCATGACGACTCGTTTCAGATACTCGCATCTAATCGCCCTGAAGAATCAGCAGCCAGCGCTGAAAGTTATGTTGGCCGTTGGCGGCTGGAAGTATGTATACCAACTGTGTCAATGTACGGTTTGGTGAATCGAATAATATATATATATATATATATATATATATATATATATATATATATATATATATATATATATATATATATATATATATATATATATATATATATATGTCATGTTCTGTGATAAGTAATCTTTCAACTCAACACGTCGTGGTAGATTATAGCAGAGGTAATGACATATACAACACAACCATTAGAAAATGAACACGTTGCAGAAGAAATCGACTAAGATTAACAGGAGGGGGAGAGTTGAACAGGTGGAAAGAACAATTTGAAACGCTGCAAAGCTGCGAAGATCCAAATATGAGTGGATAACTGAAAAACATACGAAAACTGGAACAAAATAGTGATTATATATTGTAGTATTATAGTGATTATATATTATATTGTAGTATTATAGTGATTATATATTATATTGTAGTATTAAAAAGAAAACGTTGAAGAGTACAATAATGAACTTGCATGTTGCAAGATATTTCTATGAATTCTCTTGAACAGGATAAAAAGACCCACAAGCTGAGAGAGAGAATAAAGCAGGCTTCACAGTTAAAACTCCGTGTGGCGTAGCTTCCGCTAGACAAAGCAGCAGTTGTTTCTGTTATTTCGTGTGGCTCAGAAAGCTGGACAAGACCAAAGGAAGAAGCAGATGTGTTCACTACATAGTTGCTTACGACGTACACTGTGAATGCAATACCAGGACCGTATAACCAACGTAAACATGAAAAGACGACATTTGGTTTAAACATATATATATATATATATATATATATATATATATATATATATATATATATATATATATATATATATATATATATATATATATATATATATATATATATATATATATATATATATATATATTGGAGACAATTTACACAACATGTGAAACAATAATTACAGTGTGTGACATATTGATTACATAAAAAATTGCGCCAAACAGCAATGCACCAGCTTTGCCAATTTAGCTAGTGATGTTAGACTATGACAATATTGTTTGATTCCATGTTGCTAGCATAAGGATTAATTTGGGGGTCACAAAACAAAGGTCACTCAAGCAAGCATGGTTTCGATATATGGGGGTTCGACGCATCAGCGATGTTTCGTCAGAATATTCACTGTAGCACGATGCGCGCAGCTTCGGCGTAACAAAGATGTCTGCTATGTTGAAAACGGAGGCCAACCGCAAAGATTTCGCCAACAAAGTTGTGACGTTCCTTCGAAAGAGGAAATTTGATGGGTTCGACCTGGATTTCGAGTACCCGGCCCGCCGCGGCAGTCCAGCAGAAGACAAGCAGAGGTTTGCCCTCCTCTGTAAGGTACGCGACTACTGTCATTCAATAACATGATTTGTATTATTAATACGTATTCCTTAAACTGTAACACAAAGTAATGCCTTTCATCGCACGTGTCCAAATATACATAATATAATTAATAGGGTGAACTCGATCCGTCCCATGGATGTTAAATGTATATATTATCGCCAACAGCAAGCATCATGCGACATTGACTTTGCGAAATCTCGGTTGCCATTAAAACATTGGTCCGTTCGGGTAGTTCTCGTCATTGCAAAAATATAGCAAAATTGCTTTCGAGGTAAATTTATTGTTAGCGAAATGTAGCGATCAGTGAATGTTTACAAATTTTTTGCAGAATCTTGATACACACAGTTAGCTAAACTTGCGATCGGAAAAATAGGCTTGCGCCTAATTTATGTTCGTAGTGCGAAACAAAGTCAAAGTGTCGTGTCTACAAAAATATGCTCCACCCTACCAATGATAATGCTAACTGGTATTTTTTTAATCGGACGCGACCGAGTAGGCGTTGGCACAAATACGTGATTGTTATTCGTTTAAACAATCAGGGGAAGTTTGTACGCGTCTTATTGTTAGTCGAAGTTAATTGCCTTGATATCTCCAGGAATTACGGGAGAAGTTTGATGCAGAGGCGAAGCAGTCTTCCAAACCAAAACTTCTCCTTAGTGCTGCCGTTGGCTGCGGAAAAGCGACGATGGACGCCGCCTACGATGTCCCGGAAATGTCAAAGTAGGTCACTCGGAGACGACAGTAATTAGGTTTAATTACTTCTGAATGTGACATGTGTGGTGATCTCACAACAATCGTAATACTAATCCTAATGAATATATATACATGCATGCATGCATCCATACATACGTACATGAATATATATACATACATACATACATACATACATACATACATACATACATACATACATACATACATACATACATACAAACATACATACATACATACAAACATACATACATATATACATACATATATTCATACATATATACGTTTTTAGGAAGGATCTTTTGACGTAGACTGCGTAGCTCAGTAGTAGTTCATATTTGTTTAACTGTTCGTAACGGTATGCGTATGTTTTTCTACGATTGTTCCGAGTTGCGTGATCAACGTCAAATCTACACATCAGTTCTTTCGTACAGTACGAACGCATCGTGAAAGCGGTAGTGGCACACATGGTTTTGGGGAATGAATTTGTATCCATCATTGGATTGCCATGGACCTGCCCCACAAAACCTTGACTGGGGAGTGCAAGGAGTCATAGGCTCTTGACTGGGGAGTGCAAGGAGTCATAGGCTCTTGACTGGGGAGTGCAGGCAGTCATAGGCTCTTGACTGGGGAGTGCACGGAGTCATAGGCTCTTGACTGGGGAGTGCACGGAGTCATAGGTTCTTGAATGGGGAGTGCAAGGAGTCATAGGCTCTTGACTGGGGAGTGCAAGGAGTCATAGGCTCTTGACTGGGGAGTGCAAGGAGTCATAGGCTCTTGACTGGGGAGTGCATTGAGTCATAGGCTCTTGACTGGGGAGTGCAGGGAGTCATAGGCTCTTGACTGGAGAGTGCAAGGAGTCATAGGCTCTTGACTGGGGAGTGCAAGGAGTCATAGGCTCTTGACTGGGGAGTGCAAGGAGTCATAGGCTCTTGACTGGGGAGTGCAAGGAGTCATAGGCTCTTGACTGGGGAGTGCAAGGAGTCATAGGCTCTTGACTGTGGAGTGCAAGGAGTCATAGGCTCTTGACTGGGGAGTGCAAGGAGTCATATGCTCTTGACTGGGGAGTGCAAGGAGTCATAGGCTCTTGACTGGGGAGTGCAAGGAGTCATAGGCTCTTGACTGGGGAGTGCAGGGAGTCATAGGCTCTTGACTGGGGAGTGCAGGGAGTCATAGGCTCTTGACTGGGGAGTGCAGGGAGTCATAGGCTCTTGACTGGGGAGTGCCAGGAGTCATAGGCTCTTGACTGGGGAGTGCAAGGAGTCATAGGCTCTTGACTGGGGAGTGCAAGGAGTCATAGGCTCTTGACTGGGAGTGCAAGGAGTCATAGGTTCTTGCAATGGCTGCCTTTTCTCTCGGGCAACGCAGTATAACTCGGATACTTCCTTTATAAATAATATTTTTTATTAATAATATATTCTGCAAGTTTGACATATTGCAGGTATCTCGACTGGATAGGACTGATGTCTTACGACTTGGAGCATTCTCAGAATGGGGTCACAAAACATCAGTCTCCGCTCTTCCCCCGGGATGACGAACCGGCCGCCGATAAGGAGCTATGCATTGTGAGTACATTATGTAATACGGTGTTGAACAATAAATGTGTCGATGTGTGTATATAATCGAAAATCAAATTGCAAATCGCCACCCAACTTATACCACCTACATTACACCACCCAACATACACCACCCAACTTACACCACCCACATTACACCATCCAAAATACACTACCCAACTTACACCAAACTGACACCACCCAACATACACCACCTAAATTACACCATCCAACTTACACCGCACAAATTACACCACCCACATTATACCACCCAACTTACACCACCCACATTACACCACCAAACATACACCACCCAAATTGCACCACCCAACTTATACCAAACTACAAAACAATTCGCCCCGTCTTCATCTCGGCAGATGTATTCTGCTTCACGAATTAACTTGAGAGTAATATGGGCGAGCAAAAACACAAACCTATAATTGTCTGGCAACAGTGTTTATTATTGAATGTTTCTAGGTTCCTTATATGAACCGGTGAAGGCATCCGTATATGAAAATCGGCTTCATTTCGTTTAATGGTTTCGTTTCACGAACCATGTTACTACATTGTGACGTGTTACTGAAAACAAAGATAAGTGGCATTGTCATGATGTAGACATGGTACAAGCAGTTCATCTATTAGTCAGAGAACGATTCCCGCTTGTTCGCTGTCTTCCAGGAGTGGGTCGTCGACTACTGGATGTCTAAGGGCGCTCCTGCCAACAAGCTTGTCGTCGGCATGGCGTTCTACGGCAAGACCTTCACTCTCACGTCGGCAGCCAATCACAACGTCGGCGACCCCAAGTCTAACGCCGGAACCAAGGGTGAATTCACAAAACAGCCGGGCTTTCTCGCCTACTACGAGGTATGACTACACTGGCACTACGAGGTTGACACTACGAGGTATGACTACACTGGCACTACGAAATGACTAACATTTTTTTCTGCGTCGGTTGTAAGTTCGGTTCTTCTACACATTACACAGTTTGTGTGTTATAACCCAAACTTACCATTAGATAAATCGACAGCGTGGGACGATACGTAAATCATGTGGCAATTTCGCTGTTTCCTGCAGATTTTAAAACATAAGGATTATGTAAGAAACTGATACGTTCAGTGGTTGAACTTGGTTCTAGGTGTGTGATCGTCTGAACAAAGGCTGGACCAGGCAGTGGATTGAGTCTCAGAAGGTTCCGTTCGCTTACAAAGGCACACAGTGGGTCGGCTACGACGATGCTGAAAGCATGAAAGAGAAGGTATTTAGCAAGGGCAATGTCGCACAAGACTATATATATATATATATATATATATATATATATATATATATATATATATATATATATATATATATATATATATATATATAATTATCATCATCGTTTTATGCAATATTCTTTGTTGTTTTTTTTTGTACAGCACCAACGAATATCATTGTATAGATTTGGCGCATGTAAATTAACAAACATCAAACATAATGTTTATTCGTGTCGAATAAGCTGTATGTTACGTTTGATACGATGCTGCTAAACGTTGTTGTTCCATTTCAATTATGCATCACTGGATATTGGACAATAGCTAGTTATAGGTCACGTCCACGCTGTCAGACAGATGTTATGCTTTTATAATACAGTAAAATTGCTTTTGGTGCTTTTGTAATACAGTAGAATATATTTTCAGCGACCTTGGGCGACCACCTGTCATAGCGACCACGATTCTAGGCACAGTTTGTTTCTAGCAATACTGTAACTGCAATACATGACTAGTTGTTAGTAGTGCTGGTTGTCATGTCGGTCATTTTGGTGGGTGTTGTTGCCATCTGAAACCGCCAGATGGCGCGCTTGATGGCAGACGCAATTCATATTATCTTTCGAATTGCTGCGCATGTATTTGTGTTAATGTTTAAAAAATATATGGTTCTATTGCAGAACTATGTCTAGTTTTTTTTTAGTATACAATTAATAACCAATTCACAAATACGCCGTATTTTGTCAGGCAAAATGGGTCACCAAGAAAAAACTGGGTGGCTGGATGGTCTGGGACCTCGCAATGGACGACTTCGGGGGACACTTCTGCAACAAGGGCAACTACCCGATGCTGAAGGCACTGAACGAATATGCCCCAAGGTATAATATTTCAACAATTCTGATTAAGCATCCGTCTGGCCAATTCTGATAAGGTTGTTTACTTTTTATCAGAATAGACACAACATAGATATCAAATGGTTTGGCCGGTTGGATTTCTTGGAGCCGGTGGAGGAAAACTGTTCCCGCTTTCCTCGAAATGTAGTGAAGGACGCGTTCGCGTAAAGGGTACGTAAAACGTCACACGCAACCTAAGGTGTTCCAGTCATCTGGTTAATGTTGCTTCCCAACACTACAGATGATGTTGCATCATCACTGACATTTTAGGAGCGCGACGCCCCGTATATTTCCTATGAACTGGCTTCAAAATTAAGCTGTACAGATAGCCATTCTTGTAGTAGTGAGCAGCGAATGTAAATATACTGATTGCTTAGATGAACGGTTGTTTGATCCAAAAATACTACTTTCGAAATTAGTGCTAGAAGAGACTAATTTCGGGTTTACTCCTAATATTCGGTCTTCCTAAAACAACTAAATGAAAATTATATCAAATTCTCGACTAACCTCATTATTTTTCAATCGTAGCTAAACGCATTGATAAAGCAAACAAAATACATTGTTAAAATGTCTTGACATTTCATCAGAGCTTCAAATGTTTTCAAAACGTCGACCATAATTGTGAAATATTATATCATAACAGTGATGCCCGTGTATGCCAGAGAGGACGTTTATTTAACGCATGATGTGCTAGTGTGGTAATTGTTCTTCTTAAACAATCTTATCTTTACAACAACATGGCATGATAACAATTACTAGATAAAGATACTTATTTTACTTGCATGTGTAATTGTTATCTTATAGTTCATATTTACTAATTTGCAAGCGTCTTGTGACATTGAAAACATGATTAAAATATAAACTCATGTTTTTCCAATATTAGCTAAATACGTTTATACAACAGGTTAAATACATTGCTATGTTGTATTGACATGTCAACCGAGTTTTAAATGTATTCAAAATGTTGACCAGAGTTACATGAGATCATGGCATAACAAAGGCGTTAAACAAACGTTTTCTCCAGAACATCGGTTGGACGCATATTAAAACCTTGCTATTAGTCATTTTTTCTATTATGTAACATATTATTTAATCGTTGAAAGTAAACTATATAATTGATGGTCACACCACATGATTATTGTTTATTAATACAGTTCGAACCAGTTAGCATCGAACTAAACATTTGGCCTGTAGGTTCCTTAGTATGACCACCGCATGATTATTAAACTGAATTAATATTACACAATGAATTATTAGAATATAGTGGGGAAGTGCATTTTGGCAAAGATGTTAATGAAAGTTTTCGACTGAATTATCCAAGCTCCGTGAATGATGTGGTATCACATACCATTCTTTTGCCAAAAAATGGTGTACATTTGTGTACGTGTGAGCATTATTTATTCGTATTAAAAATACAATTGTGTACATTTGTTGTTGAAAATGAGATTGTCGTCATAAATACATATATACGTGCGTTATGATATCACAACGATTTACGTGCATGCTAATTAGCATTATTTCACCTAACTTCCTGTATGTTCTCTTTTACATTTTACTGACTTGAATCAAGACTGTTTTAATCACAAAATAAGGCAATGCGACTAACTGACTTTGACCACGTCATAACCTTAGAAGTGCTCTCAGGAAAATTATACACTTGACTGACATAATTATAACCGTATATTGGCAAATTCTATAATACGTTTGATGCTTAATGTCATTACTTATGATGTGAACTGTAAGCAATATAATTTTCGAGAGTATTAAACATATAAAATGGCCGTTATTGCATCGTGATGCTTAACACACAAAATCCTTGTATATCTTCCCGTTTTGTTGTTTTCAGGAGCGACACAGGATCCGGCGGTAGTGCGGGGTAAGCACTGCCTTTCATGTCCTATATTGCGTGTTCAAATGAATATAAATATATGATTAGTGAGATTGATGATATATGTGGCGAATTCTTTGCAAGAATTGAGGTAAGCACGCTTTAGAATAATATTGTCTACAGGCATGCAAACTATAACACATGAATGCCCTAGATAAGCTGGAGTGGTTCGTAGCTACACGTGTATATGTGGTCCGCCTTGTGCAGTGTTTCCATTGTGCATCCATTCTAATATGTTCACAAATTCGCTTTAATAGACGGTACCCGGAATTTCGCAATGTTAATCGCCAGATGGCGACTACGTCGAATGTCGACAGAACGTTCCATCAGACGCAGTGTAGTTGGTGTATCTTTTCATGTTTTAGAAGCTATGACAATACGAATTTTCATCATAGTGTAGAACAAGGGTCGATACTTAAGATTCCACATCGTGGCATGTCTAAATCCACGAGTGGCTTTACCGAAAAGATTCGCATGATCATTTTGCCTAGCGCCAACAAATCGCCTATCTGTGCCACAACAACCTCAATAACTTTCGAAATTATTCAAACGTCAGATCAGCCGTTGTGATTTATGTTCAATATCAGGTCGGTGTGATACGTCTAGTGCTGCATTGTAGTGAGTATTTTGTAGTGCAGGGGCTTCACACTGTCGCGTTCAGCTGCAGACTGCTCCTGTATAGAAGCAGACGACACTCGTCAGTTATCAATATTCATGTTGAGTCCAGGCGTCGTCTAGATCAGCGTTTCTCAACCGGGGGTCCTCGGCCCACTGGGGGGCCGCTGACAGTTGTCAGGGGGTCCGCAAGATGGCAGGGGAATATTATAGTTTTAAATTAATTAAAATTAAAAAAAGTTAAAGTTTCTGACCTAACTTTGAAAACGACCACCTATAGCCGCCAAACTTCTCCTCGCGTATCCACTCTACATATATACCCACCACGTTACCAAACCATTACCGTTACCATAAATTTACTGCCGTATAACGATCGAAAAATTAAAGCTAAACGCAAAGCTCCACGATTGACATACCCAATAATTTCGCAATAGTTTCACAGTGAATTCGCCAGATGTTACTATAAGCAGCGCCTCCTTGCGGATTTATTGTGCTGCTTTGCTGCGAACTTTTTGATGCTGTGCATCGTCAAACGGAGAGTAAAATGGACAAATTTATTACTCCTCAAAACAGGTACCAGAAATACAAATCCACATATTGATAAGTCAGATGATGAGTCAAAATCAGAGGCCACAGCGACTGTGAGTAAAAGGCAGAATAGTTCGGGTAATGCTAGCCTGGCAAAACAAATTAATATGAAGACAGTTACCTTAACTCTGGCTTCGTAGTATGCCCCGCGAGCAGAGGAACTCCCCAGCCACAATGTTTACTTTGCTCTCAACTGTCGTCCAACGAGTGTATGAAACCATCCGAGTTAATAAGACATCTTCATACGAAACATGGCCAGTTCAAGGATATGCCCAGAATATTTTTGAGCGAAAGGCAAAAGAGCTGAGTAGTTCGCAAGCGGAGATGAAAGCCACGACCGCTGTGGATAAGAAACTGGTTAAAACATCATTTATTGTGGCTCAGAAAATTGGTCAACATAAGAAGTCTCATACGATCTGGGAAACTTTGATTATGCCTTGTGCAACTGAGATTGTCAGTGAAATGGAGAGGAGAAAGCCGAGGCGCTCGTGAAAATACAGATATCAAATGACACTGTTAAACGCCGCATCTCATCTATGTCCGAGGACATAGCAGTACAGTGCACCGCACGCCTCCGTGACACTGACTTCGCCATACCATTGGATGAGGCGACAGACGTGTCCAAAATGTCACATCTACTAGTGCACGTTCGCCATGGGTGAGAGAAAGGGATAGGGGAGGACTGTTTTGTTTTGTAAAGAGCTTAGGACGACTAAACGGCAAAGGACGTTTTTGATATACTGGATCTACTTGCTGCAAAGGACTTTGAACCAGGGCTTCACGAGGTTATGAACAATGCCGTGACCATTATGAACTCTGTTAGAGCAAGAGCCACAATCTCCAGGTTATTCACTGCACTCTGTGAAGAAGTGCGCGCTGACAACCACTCCCTGTTTATACACACAGAGGTGAGGTGGTTATCCCGCGGGCGGATGTTCCCACGCTTGTTCAGCCTAAGGGAGGAGCTGTGTATTTTCCTCTCGGACAAGAGGCCTGAACTTTCCATCAGATGCATCAGTATAGTTGGTGTTTCTTTTCATGTTTTAGAAGCTATGACAATAAGAACTGTCATCACAGTGTAGAACTAGGGTCGATACTTAAGATTCCACATCGTGGCATATCTAAGTCCACGAGTGGCTTTACCGAAAAGCTCAATAACTTTCGAAATTATTCAAACGTCAGATCACCGTGTTGATTTATGTTTAATATATATATAAGCGTTATTGTTGGTACCATGTTTCCTTTGTTAACACAGTCATTCGATAAATTCTTGTCGTTGTCGTCGATACATCATTGTTGTCGTTGTCGTCGACACATCATTGTTATCGTTGTCGTCGACACATCATTGTTGTCGTTGTTTACGACATATTTTTTTGTCGTTGTCGTCGACATATCATTGTTGTCGTTGTCGTCGACATATCATTGTTGTCGTTGTCGTCGACACATCATTGTTATTGTTGTCGTCGACACATCTTTCTTCCGACTCTCTCACTTAAAGCACACAATTACGTGTCGTACTTGAGTCGACTCTGGCTCGCGACTTATAGTTATGTTAGTGTTATATTATGCACCAGATGCGCCGCGGGGTATCACGGGTAACCTCACAGTATGACATACATAAACAAATAATTTTTAAATTATATTAAAATATTGTGGTTAATCTAATTTCAGTGGCAACACAGGATACGGCGGTAGTAAGGGGTAAGCATTGCATTTCGTGTCTTATATTGTGTGTTCAACACAGGATCCGGCGGTAGTAAGGGATAAGTACTGCCTTTCGTGTCTTATATTGTGTGTTCAACACAGGATCCGGCGGTAGTAAGGGGTAAGCACTGCCTTTCATGTCCTATATTGTATGTTCAGAGAAGTACAAATATATGATTAATGAGAGTGATAAAATATATGGCGAATTTTACCACTTTCAAAGAAACTGAAGTAAGCCCGCTTTAGAGTAATATTGTTTACAGGCATGACGACTCTAACAAGTGAAAGCCATAGACAGGTTGGTGCAATACGTCTAGTGCTGTATTGTAGTGAGTAGTTTGTAGTGCATGGGTTTCACACTGTCGCGTTCAGCTGTCAGTTTTCAATAATCATGTTGAGTTCAGGTGTCGTCTAGATCGGCGCTTCTCAGCCGGGGATCCTTGGCCCACCGGGGGACGCTGAAAGCTGCCAGGGGGCCGCGAGATGGCAGTGGAAAATTATAGTTTTAAATTACCTGGTAAAATATAAAAAAATTAAGTTTCTGACCTAACTATGCAAACGACCACCTATGGCCGCCACACTTCTCCTCGCGTTATCTAATATACATCAAAACTCAAAACAAGTTCCAGTAAGTAGAAATCCACTGATTGATAAGTCAGAGTCAGACTCAGGGGCCACAGCGACTCTCAAGAAAAGGCAGAATTGTTCGGATAATAGAAGTCGAAAATAAAAAGATAGTTACTTTAACTGTAGCTTCGTAGTATGCCCCGCGAGCAGAGACACTCCCCAAACACAATTTTTGTTTTGCTCTCAAGTGCTGTCCAACGAGTGTATGAAACCATACAAGTAAAACATCTTATGTTATGAACACTGTGGGCGCTGACCAACACTCCCTGTTTATGCACACAGAGGTGAAATGGTTATCCGGGGGGGGGGGGGGGCCCCCGGATGTTCCCACGCCTGTTCAGCCTAAAGGAGGAGCTGTGTATTTTCCTCTTAGATAAGAGACTTGATCTGGTGGAGTATTTGAGTGATGTGACATGGCTCGCTCAACTCAGCAATCTTGCAGACACATATTCAGTGAAACAAACAAGCGGAATAAAACAATGCAAAACAGCATTGCCCAGCATGAACGAATCGAGGCATTCAAAAGAAATCTAAGATTATGGAGAACTCGTACCTCATCAGGAATCACTGACAAGTTTGAGCAGATGCATGCATTCATTTTGGGGAACAACATGGATGTCAGTGTCATCAAACGTCAGGTAACTGTGCACCTGTTGGGGTTATTGGACACATTTAATAGTTATTTCTCTGAACACACACAGCATCAAGCAGCTTCTTACCAGTGGATTGCAAACCCATTTACTGAGAACATAGACGAACAACTTCCAGCCACTTCCCCATCCATGCTGGGATCTCGTTGACTTACCATCTGATGGCATCATGAGAGCTCGTTTCAATTAAATGCAATTGGAAACATTCTGGTACCAGTGTGGTGCTGAGTTCCAGGTGTATCATGATACAGCAGTGAAGGTGTTTATACCATTTTGCACCACCTACCTGTGTGATGCTGGCTTTTCGGCCATGACAGCACTGAAAACTAAATACAAGGCCAGGTTGACCATTGAAATTGATATTTTCTGTGTGTCAAAGATCTCTCCGCGCATTGGTTGTGCTATTAGCAGACACCAGCAGCAGTCCTCACATATAGTGACTGGAGCTTGTGGTTAGGCTACCATGAGAACATTCCACAGTGATTGTATTATTGGCAGGCACCAGCAGCAGTCCTCACATTGAATGACTAGAGCCTGTAGTTAGGCTACCATAAGAACAGTGCAAAGTGATTGTATTATTGATAGTCACCAGCGGCAGTACTCACATTGAGTGACTGGAGCTTGTAGTTAGGCTACCATAAGAACAGTCCACAGTGATTGTATTATTGGCAGGCACCAGCAGCAGTCCTCACATTGATTGACTGGAGCGTGTAGTTAGGCTACCATAAGAACAGTCCACAGTGATTGTATGATTGGCAGGCACCAGCAGCAGTACTCACATTGAGTTACTGGAGCTTGTAGTTAGACTACGGGGGCCTTTGAGGCAAAAACGTTGAGAACCGCTGGCCTAGATGGCGCAATGCTGCGACATATTTGCTTGGAAATCATAAGTACAAGAATCCACCTCACTTTGACGAGGTCAACCTTTCTGAAATCGTTTGCACACCGGATCCGTCGTTATTCAGCCTCACGTTAAGCTTCTGGTGATTATAATTATAAATTGGTGTAGTCAGAATTAGCCAATGTACAAGGTGTGTTATTTTGTTGATGTGGTGTATTCTTTACTGACGCAATAATTCTTTAAACATGTGCGCTCTTGCCATTGTTGTGGACACATAATTGTTATCTTAATTAAAGCATATAATTATTTGTACTTCCGTCGACTCTTGCTCGTGACTTCACAGTTATAGTAGCATCATTTTATGCACCAAAGGCGCCACTGGTTATGCCTAATAGCCTCTATTAACCACACTTTTTTTAAATATAACTTGACCGTTATCTGTGTAATGTTTCGGGTGGAATTTCATGTTCAAATTACATGGAATGTTAATGTAAGTTTACGGGTGTTAATGTCATACAATGATCGTGTGAACGCGTGACCTCCTGATCTCGATGAGCGTTGCCTACAAGTAGTGGAAATTGCCGACATCTGTTCGCAAATGTAGGATGCATTGCTGTAGAATGGTTGTAATTGTCTATCACGTGACTATGTGCCTAACAATCTCAACAACATCCGTCAAACCATCAACAAACAGGGCGACAAATATATAGATGCCACTCGGTCTCAACATGTAAGCATGGTTGCTAAGGCTATATCAATCGAGACAACGGCGCACGCTCATTTGTTATAATTTGGATTGTGGTGTCACAATATGAATCTCTCAATTGTCAGATCCATTGTCTGACGTCACAATCCTGTTACGATCGTGACCTCCGTCAAGCTTCGCATTAGCAACCTGGTCAGCAAGTGTACTTCACAATGATACATGTATTACCTATAGAATATTTAAAGAAGTAATCGAGTTTGAATCATACTTGACATTGCTACCAGAGAGATTAAGAATTATTTTCACTCAATTTAGGCTGGGTAACACAAAACTGCCTATTGAAACAGGCAGATGGTTCAGTATTGATAGAAATGAAAGGTATTGTACTTTGTGTAATATTGGGGATGAATTTCATATATTGTTTCAATGTGGCACTTTAAGAAACCAAAGAAATATATTTATAAAAAATATTTTATTAAACACCCTAATTCTTTCAAGTTCTCTCTGTTGTTTAATATTCATAGTTTAAATAAACTAATAAGAATTTGTAAGTTAATCAAAATCATAATTAGTAAGTTTAACTAACATTGGCTGTTCTTATTATTTTTAAATGTCTTGAGTACTTTCAAGTACTCTGGGTATTGTATATTTATCTCATACACCATTGTAAGGTATTAGAGAATAAAACTTGAACTTGTACCATATTTTGCGGGGGCCAGACCATTGACGCACACCGTGTGAAAGTACCATCAGTCGGTTTATCTAGGCTCTGTATCTTGTCGACGTCTAGTCAAACAGTTTATCCGCCCATCACATCTTAATTATTTATTTTTTCAAACGAAAAAGTTCAGCTGGTGACGAAACGAACCGTGGCTGCAACGCGACTAGTACGGCTGACGGCGATGGGTGCACTTGCGCAGTTGTCAAGTAGGTCTAGTTGATGTCTTGTTTGTCCATTATCCAGCCAATCGCGGTCTACCTTCCAAACTCTACCTCTATCTCTACGCCCGTCATTCGTGGTGTTCTACAGCATGAAGAACATTTGTATTGTCATAATTCCTAAAACATCAAAGGAAAACAAACAACATGCAGTTCACGAACATACCGTCCACATTCAACGTTCGTTTTTTCCGGATAGCGTCTATTTTTTGTCGTTACAGACCTGTGATCCACATGGCTGCCTTCCTCGTCGTTGCCATGACGACGGCCGTATTCTGCCGCGCTCTCTGAGACGAAGCCACGTCCAGCCCGAGGGTGACAACGTCCAGCCCGAGGGTGACCACGTCCTGCTATAAGGAGTGAATCCCCACGTAGACTGCCTAACTTTCTACTCGAGTGTCAATGTTACACTAAATCCTGCCTTTCGTCCAATGGATATCGACGTTTCATTGAGTTGTGTGTTTTTTACATATTAAAGAGGCGTATGTATTTATTTTGCTAATACATTACGTATATGTTGTATCGGTTTTCAATACAATTACAATAATAGTATGTGTGAACATTCGTATGAACAGTGAAAAGTTGTATGGTATCAAAATTAAAGCATACGTTAGACTGAACATGTCACGAACATAGACAACGCATAAGCTGGACTAAATATGTCACGAACATAGACAACGCATAAGCTGGACTGAACATGTCACGAATATAGATAACGAATACGCTGGACTGAACACGAACTTAGAAATACCATACTAAATCGGACTCAGCAAAATAGAAACACAAAAACACTTTTTGGCATATCATGGGACAGGAAGAATCCAAAGGTAAACATTGGAGGGATGGTGAAGGGTAAACATTGGCGGGATGGTGAAGGGTAAACATTGGAGGGATGGTGAAGGGTAAACATTGGCGGGATGGTGAAGGGTAAACATTGGCGGGATGGTGAAGGGTAAACATTGGAGGGATGGTGAAGGGTAAACATTGGAGGGATGGTGAAGGGTAAACATTGGCGGGATGGTGTATGGTAAACATTGGAGGGATGGTGTAGGGTAAACATTGGAGGAATGGTGTAGGGTAAACATTGGAGAGATAGTGAAGGGTAAACATTAGCGGGATGGTGAAGGGTAAACATTGGCGGGATGGTGAAGGGTAAACATTGGAGGGATGGTGTAGGGTAAACATTGGAGGGATGGTGTAGGGTAAACATTGGAGGGATGGTGAAGGGTAAACATTGGAGGGATGGTGAAGGGTAAACATTGGCGGGATGGTGTATGGTAAACATTGGAGGGATGGTGAAGGGTAAACATTGGCGGGATGGTGAAGGGTAAACATTGGCGGGATGGTGAAGGGTAAACATTGGCGGGATGGTGAAGGGTAAACATTGGAGGGATGGTGTAGGGTAAACATTGGAGGGATGGTGAAGG
The DNA here is from genome assembly GCA_033239005.1 of Lamellibrachia satsuma. Taxonomy (NCBI): domain Eukaryota; kingdom Metazoa; phylum Annelida; class Polychaeta; order Sabellida; family Siboglinidae; genus Lamellibrachia; species Lamellibrachia satsuma. The sequence continues at coordinate 6,046,713 of BSQZ01000018.1, forward strand.
GTAAACATTGGAGGGATGGTGAAGGGTAAACATTGGAGGGATGGTGAAGGGTAAACATTGGCGGGATGGTGAAGGGTAAACATTGGAGGGATGGTGTAGGGTAAACATTGGAGGGATGGTGTAGGGTAAACATTGGAGGGATGGTGAAGGGTAAACATTGGCGGGATGGTGAAGGGTAAACATTGGCGGGATGGTGTATGGTAAACATTGGAGGGATGGTGAAGGGTAAACATTGGCGGGATGGTGTATGGTAAACATTGGAGGGATGGTGTAGGGTAAACATTGGCGGGATGGTGTATGGTAAACATTGGAGGGATGGTGTAGGGTAAACATTGGCGGGATGGTGAAGGGTAAACATTGGAGGGATGGTGTAGGGTAAACATTGGAGGGATGGTGTAGGGTAAACATTGGAGGGATGGTGTAGGGTAAACATCGGAGGGATGGTGTAGGGTAAACATTGGAGGGATGGTGAAGGGTAAACATTGGAGGGATGGTGTAGGGTAAAGAAGGCAGGGAAGTTACATGGACAGACGACATCAATGTGTGGATTGGAAATATGAAGATCTGATCAGAACGGCACAACACAGACATCAGAGACTGATGGTGATGATGATGATTATTATGATGATGATGATTATGGCATCGAAATATCGGAAATATTGCTTAGGTTATTGTTTCGCTTTTACTATTTAAACATTTTAACTTTATGAACAGTCGAGATCGGGTGGAAGAGATATTGAGCTTGTTGAATTACTTCCGACAGAAGTGATGTCGTCAACAAAGTCGAAGTCTGTGACAACCACCCGCCCAATCCGTCAACTTTGCATTATTTCTGTTTGAAAGCGTAAAATCCCTTCTTTCCCATCAGTGGCTGCCCTTGGTGTAAACGGTAAAACGTATTGGTTGATGACGTAAAGCCCATGCCGCGCCACACGCACGCGCGCACGCGCGCACGCGCACGCACACGTCACATCGTTGCGTCGACGCGGTAGTCTGTGAGGTGGCGAGTCCGTCAGCGGGTGTCATCAACAACCGGTCAACTGACCCGGCCGCGGAGACATCACAGCGTAATGGTCGCGGTGGGTTCCGCTTGACAGCTCGAGCCCGCGTAACCGCTGAGCAGAGGCCCGAGCATTTCTCGAGAGAAGGTAGACAGGTCGGAGGCATGCGCGTGATATCTGGGATATATGTTGACTGTCGTGGTGTCGTCTTTCTTGTGACTTAATGATGTCATAAATATGTGTTGTCTGTTGTTACCACTGTTTTTATTGTAGCTGCTGAGCCAGAGCAGAGCAAACAGCTGTGAGACGATGACAACCTGCCACCCCTCTTCGCAGTGGGCTCAGCCGCGCCATTGACCTGGCTTGCCTACTAGCTGGTGGGCGCTGCGTCCGGCGCTCAGGCGCACAGACGATCAACGTTGTGGAATATTTTGAGTTGACCGATGGTGATTTTGAATGGCCGAATATTGTCCACTGCACTACGGATCGATGCCGTCGGAAAATGTCGACTGTCGTATCTAGTCCTGGAGATCCACGCCGGCTGCAAGGGCCGCGCTCCGGCCGCCGACTGCCCTTCGATGGCCACACTTACTACCTCGATCTGCAGAAGTACCCAGGCCAACGGCGGCTGGAGAGAGACATCGTGTACATGGGAGGTAAAGTTGACAAATTCCTATCGAACCAAGTCACGCACGTCGTCACAAGTAAACCGACAGTGTCGCCCAGCCGGAGCGGGTCTGGGTCGACCCCGGGCGCCGCCGGTCAGCACCTCGAGCCGGCCGTCCTTTCACGCGGCCTCGCACTGCTCAAGCTCTCCGGTCGCACTCAAAGTCCGGCCGGCGATAGAAAGTCCGGCGTAGCGGACCGGGCCAAGCAACTTGGCGTCGCCGTGATAACCGTATCAGACATCCTCGACCAGGTCCAACGACACGTCGAGACACGTGCGGATTTGGCACACATGCACCCGATTATCGCCCACGACACAGGGAAGACGGTCGTCAGGCAGCTGCGCGGGGTGTTTATGAAGATCGACGATGACGGCGAGAGGTTCCGACCCATAATGCAACGCTTCCAGTCATTCCCTGCCGTCATCGCCGACTCGACCCATGACACGTCGCCGTTTCTGACCAACCAACACGTGAAAGCCGTGCTGAAGAAAATCGAAAGCACTCGATGCAGTTCGAAATCGACGAAAGCTGCTCGAAAGAAAACTTACATAAAAGACGGATTTTGTGAATTGTGCGAAACTTGTTTTGACGACGTGCAGCAGCATCGTCAGTCGGAGAAACACAAACAATACGCAAACTGCGACGACAACTACGCATCGCTCGACGATGTCATCGGGAAACTGTCATCCATCGAAGACATGTTATCTACCTTTCACTCGGTGTCGTCTGCTCGTGATTGTTTATGCAACACCGCTTGCCACGCTGACCTAACCAGTTTTTTTGACAAAGTTGCTGATCCTGTCCATTTAATAGATGACAGAGTGTGTGACAAAGCTGTTTATCCAGTCCAAATGACAGATGACAGAATGTGTGACGATGTTGCTGATCCAGTCCGTATGACAGATGACAGAATGTGTGACAAAACTGTTGATCCAGTCCATATGACAGATGACAGAATATGTGACAAAGCTGTTGATCCAGTCCATATGACAGATGACAGAATGTGTGACGATGTTGCTGATCCAGTCCGTATGACAGATGACAGAATGTGTGACAAAACTGTTGATCCAGTCCATATGACAGATGACAGAATATGTGACAAAGCTGTTGATCCAGTCCATATGACAGATGACAGAATGTGTGACGATGTTGCTGATCCAGTCCGTATGACAGATGACAGAATGTGTGACAAAACTGTTGATCCAGTCCATATGACAGATGACAGAATATGTGACAAAGCTGTTGATCCATTCCATATGACAGATGACAGAATGTGTGACGATGTTGCTGATCCAGTCCGTATGGCAGATGACAGAATGTGTGACAAAACTGTTGATCCAGTCCATATGACAGATGACAGAATGTGTGACAAAGCTGTTGATCCAGTCCATACGACATATGACAGAATATGTGACAAAGATGTTGATCCAGTCCATTTGACAGATGACAGAAAGTGTGACACAACTGTGGCGGAAGATGAAAACAACAACACAAACAAAACAAAGTCACCTGTTAAAATGTTCCATGGAAAGCATTCTCCATCGGACGATTACGTGACAAAGCTCATAAATCTCGCTGATGAGTTGCAAGGACCGTTGAGCCTGTCTGTACTGCAACCGTGCGTAGCGCAAGCTGAGTGTTCTACACCAAATGAAAACATCGACCAGATTGATTGTATAACCGGTGGTGCCGGCGAAACGGCCTGTGTGATGGCCAGTGCGTGTGTAGACAATCCACAGTGCGATTTTACGACGTGCAGTGAACCGGATAACAGACCGACCGTGGAAGGACATTGGGATGTGAAGATGATCGACGATGGTGGCTGGGACTACGCTCGGTGCCAAGGAGAGAGCCTCGGGGAGACCTGGGCAGAAGCTGTGGACACTGAACAGTCTGGATCCACTGAGGAGTATCCACTTCCCCCAGGTTTCGTTGCTAGGACATGGACAGAAGCGCCGGACGTGGAGCCGAGTGGGTCGACGGAGGAGTATTCCCTGCCCCCTGTTTGGATGCAGGATGACGAGATTAGTGACGCAAGTCGCGGTGGGCATGCGGACCGTGCATATGTCTCAGAAACCAGAAGTCTAGAACGCGCGACTTTCAAAGGTGTGGAACATCAGCGACAAAGCAAAGAATGTGACGCGCCGCGCGGCCGTTTGTGCGATGCTGTGGACGAAACGAGATGCTACAATGATACCGATGACTTCGATGTTATCTCACGCGATGCGTCTCAAAAGAACAGAGACAATCACAGTGTCAGCGCAACACACGATGACCGGTCATGTGATGTTACACACGATGACCGGTCATGTGATGTTACACACGATGACCGGTCTTGTGCTGTGACACACGATGACCGGTCCTGTGCTATGGCACACGAAGTAGCTCTAACTAACTTCAGTGTGTCATATGCAGACATTTACAAAATGCTTGATGATATCGATACTCCGGTTACGCAATTGATATCCGTTGGTAATACATCAGTTTCACCCTGTGGCATCGAAGTTAACGATCACGCAGACGAATTTCCTTCATTAACACATCTGCTTGAAGTCGTCGATGATTTGCAAACGTCGTGTTTAGATGGAAACATTATCTCGGACTACTTGAACGAGGTCCCTACATCTGAGGTGGATGTCGTCACGATCGATGGTGCTATTTCAGAGCGTGAGCAGTCAACCGTGGAGCCGTTGTGTTGTTCTGTGGAAGGTCGGTACAGTTGTGTTATGGACGACGTTCTGTGCGCGGGTTCGTTACACCAACAACAGTTGTCCGGTGAACTAAATACATGCATATCGTCTAACATCCTGCCTGGCGTACCACCTCCCGGGGCGGATGTGGCTACTTTCAACATGGGCGAATCAGACAGGTGTTACGACAGCGAGTCATTGCGATGTCGTTGGGTGGACACTGTCAGAACGCCTAATGGTTACTCCGAAGATGTTACGTGGCGAAATCGACGCCCTAGCGTTGTAGCATTGCAGAGTCATCCAACCATTTCGCGGCAAGTTTGTTCGTCGCCGTTGACTGCAAGAAAACCTAAAGTTCCTAAGCTATTGCAACCGCAATCATCGGCAGGTGGCGACATCTGCCAGACAACAATTGCGACACACGTTTCAGCCGAGTCCAATACTGAGGCAGTGTCGTTAACGAAAATGTCTGCTGTTGCATCACGATCTCAGTATGATTACGACACAAACACCGCAGGGTTAGCGCCGATAAAGACGGGCAACACACGCAGATGTGAATCACAAAACGGTGAAACTGTAGCGGCAGACAAATGGACGGTAACGCCATCTGGGGGAATGTCAGTGAAGCTGAGTCGAGTCGCGCTCACTCCGTCTAACCGTCAAGGTGGAGTCACATGGTCGGTGGAGAAGTGTGGCGATTGTTCTCTGAGATTTAGCGTCAACAAACAACACGTGGCATCGGCAGCCGACAAAAACAATGATGTGATTCCAGTGTCTCGCGACACAACGAAACGACGGAAATTGTTTTAACTATAACGTTAAACGTCTTTTGTATTGATGAGTGTTTCCGATCAGTCAGTATTATTTATAATTATTCCAAGTTTTACTTGATTCTGTTTTGAATCGAATCTTTTATGGAGTTATTCATGCACAATGTATATGTAAGTTTACATTTCTTTGCCAACACGTAATAGCTGTTAATAAACTGTTCTTTATAATCTTTTTTATCAATGGTTTCATCGATGTTAGATGGAAACCTTAGTAATCTACTTCGTATGTTGAAAAGGGGAGCAAACGGTTCATAGCACCCCCGCCATACAAGTCGAGCATGCTAGATGTTGCATCTGCAAAAATAACTGCTGAAAATTGGCCGCGTCAACATAGAACTTACTTCCCTTGATCAGTTGTGATTATTTCTACTGCTATACAGCAAATTGGTCTTTACACTGGAATGTGGAGCAGTGGACCGTCGAGTCTGGCCCTATTATTTTGTGAACTTATTCCAATATAACCGGAAACGTTTTAATAAACCTTAGGGTTTAGCTAAATCCGGTGCTTTAGGCACCCTCGTTATTATGACACCCAGGTGTTTTTATATTGTCTTGTGGTTCCATAACGCATTGAAGTCACATTGTGTGTTGAGCAGCCAAAATTGTTTCATGCAAGTCTTGTCGCTGCTAGGTTACGTTCAGAAAGCGCTAAAGGTAGCGCCTTCTGAACCTACTCAAGCAATATATATATATATATATATATATATATATATATATATATATATATATATATATATATATATATATATATATATATATATATATATATATATATATACCACTGGTCCATTACATATGAAGACACCATAGCGCGCCACCTGGGAGAAATAGTTGAGCATAGCTGGAATATGGAACTCTTTAAAGTGCCTATGGTACTGTTTTTGCTCACATTGATATATAAACAATCTTAAACTAATTAATTTGCTAATTTTTTTTCGAATTAGGTATATAAATAATTTCCGCCAGGAAACAATAGTTTTCTTTTGAGTAAGAGACACCGGAAATGACGTCAGTGGCGGACAGTACTTAGTTATGCACAATTGTTCGCAACTCTAAGCGTGTTTTTGTACGATTGTTCCAAGTTACGTAATGTTTGTCAAACGTCCTCAATAGTTCCTTCGTACGGTATGAATGCTTCGTGAAACAACACCTCCTAGGAGACATACCCCCACTGACGACACAAATGGCGCGACTGGATTAGAACAAAATACCTGCGAAAGCGAATTATCACACGCACGCACACACACACACGCGCGCGCGCACGCACGCATGCATGCATGTATGTATGTATATATTTGTCAGAAAATGTGATGATTTCGCAGCTGTTTTTTCTAATCCTTCGCAGCGATTTCGCATAAACCGCCTGGTTGGCAAGGCAACGCGACTATTGTTTACGACTTGTTACGTCACTTAAGTAAAAAATTGCATATGGACACACGCGTATACGTAACAGAAACATGCGTGACGTTATTTTATTCCTATACGCATTTTCAATGCAAACACTATCCACAATTGTATGCAATTGAAACAGAGAGATTTTTTGGCAAAATGTAGGTGCATACCAAATGAAATAAAGTTGTGCGGAATCTGCACATCAAAATTAATGTAAGTTGTGGCAGTGGTGAAATCGTGAGTGACTTACATTACATTCACTATGTGGCGCCACTGGTGGGCGTTTGCGCGCGGGTATAACATTTTAGTTACACTTACCTCACCTTATCTGTTGAGCGCTGCACGCCGGCACTGTCGCATTGTACAGTCACGTGAAATGTTGGTTACTTCATTTGTCATTTAATGAGTTTATAAATTGCAACATGATAATGTTTTGAATTTGTACATAAAAAGGGTTGTTTCTATTAGCAGTATTGTCGTATCATGCAGCTCAGTAAAATGTGTTGATCGTTGAATCGCCCTTTAACCGTAATCTCGCGATAGCTCAGTTGGTAGAGCGGAGGACTGTAGTGGTTGAAATGGCTGTTATCCTTAGGTCGGCGGTTCGACTCCGTCTCGCGAGAATGCGAACTTTTTTTTCTTCTCTCTGCTTTCATTTGTTCTTAAACATTATAATAATCATTTTATAGCATATGTAAGAATTTCTCTAATCCGATTTTTTATGTCACGTTTGTGTGTGTTTAAATTTATGTTTTGAGGAACCACCTCGTCAGATAACACTGTGATATGATTCACTTAACCAGTTTGTTTTAGATCACGTTAATCAAAGTGTGCGGATAAACGAGACATGACTGTACCGTCCAGCAATATAGGTTTCACAACACATGTGCTCTGATACAGTCACCTCTTTGAACCACAACCGTGTGCAACTGCTTGTTAAATGGACTATTGCAATATACATGTTTCCATAGTACTTTTGAAAGATGACTTTCTTGAAACGTAAAGTAACTTTAAAGGGTTGTTGCATATACAGCTGAACCTCGTTAATCCGGACGTGTTGGTCCCCGGTGTATATGTCCGTATTAATGAGTTTCCTGAATAAAAGAATCGTACAATTAGCGTTTGGAAATTCCTACTTTACGTTACTTTATCCATCCGCTTGTACCGGGGGTGTCGCGGGGAGATGAAGGTGACGATCAGCAGCAAGCCGGAATGCCTGGAGAGGGGGATGTCGTGTTTCTTCAGTGTCTCTTTGACACTTGCAATACAAGTTTTTCTTGGTCTCCCCCTCGCTTTGAAGCCTGCCATCATGATGTTGTATGCCTTGAGGGCCAGTTGATTGGTGGCCATGTGTGTCAGATGTCCAAACCACTCGATTCTCTCTTGTATGTAGTAGTGGGCTGGTGTTGTTGTACATAGTGGTGGACTGGTGTTGTTGTATATAGTGGTGGGCTGGTGTTGTTCCGACCACTTCCCTCATGTACTCATTTTTTTCATGTCTCATCTGGTCTCGTTGACGGCTCTTCTTAGACGTCTCATCTCGCAGGTGGTGATCTTTCTTTCAAGGCTTTTGGTCAGGGTCCATGTCTGGCTCTGGTCAGGGTGGGGATGAAGATGGAGTTGATGAGCTTAGCTTTGGTGTCGATGGGGATGTTGGGGTGTTCCAGGAGCGGTGCGAGCTGGTAGCTGACATTGTTTGCTTTCTGAACTTTTGTTTAGACTTCTCTGTTAAATCGTCCATCTTCTGTAAATATGCAGCTGAGGTACTTGAACTCGGTCACTTGCTGGAGTTGAGTGCCGTTGATATTGAGTTTGCTGTGTGTTCTGCTCACCTTCATTGTCTCGGTCTGGCTGATGTTGATGTTGAGTTTGCTGGGTGTTCTGGTCACCTTCATTGTCTCGGTCTGGCTGATGTTGATGTTGAATTTGTTGGGTTTCTGCTCACCTTCATTGTCTCGGTCTGGCTGATGTTGATGTTGAGTTTGTTGGGTTTCTGCTCACCTTCATTATCTCGGTCTGGCTGATGTTGATGTTGAATTTGTTGGGTTTCTGCTCACCTTCATTATCTCGGTCTGGCTGATGTTCGTGTTGAGTTTGCTGGGTTTCTGCTCACCTTCATTGTCTCGGTCTGGCTGATGTTCGTGTTAAGTTTGCTGGGTTTCTGCTCACCTTCATTGTCTCGGTCTGGCTGATGTTCGTGTTAAGTTTGCTGGGTTTCTGCTCACCTTCATTGTCTCGGTCTGGCTGATGTTCGTGTTGAGTTTGCTGCTAGGCTAGCGTTGGGCCTAAAATCTGTTTAGCCAATTTGGCTAAAGGTTCAAATTTACTTTAGCCAAATGAGATTTTGTTTAGCCATTTTTTTAGCAGACACTAAGATGACAAAACGTCAAAATAAAAAAACATGACATAAAAAATGTGTTATGGCCTCGTAAAAAAAGAAACTAGTTTCTTGTCCCCGCCCATTTCCTTTTTTGTCTCCGCCTCCTGTTTTATTTACTATTAAAAAAGATTATTTTAAAAAGTGTTTCCGGTTCTGTGAAGAAATCTTTGTTGAAACAAAATTTGCTGTACGAAGTACTGTTATACTCTTTCAGTTCACTCGTTAGTCATCATACAAGGTGTAGGGATGTATGTGCATTCTACAGAGTCTAAAATAAGATTAAAAAATGATGATGCCTTGCATTAAATAGTCTTGGCAGACTCATTTACAAAATTCCAGTCTCAATCAGTATAAATACCATTCAGGTGTATGCCTGTGATACATACTAATGAAACCATGGTCAAACCTGCACATGACATTTATAAATATATTCAACATTGCGTTTGCTTCTTGTTTCTTTCTGGTCAATTTAAGTAGTGTTCCGGTGTAACAGGTATGTGCCATATTACATTTACGTAAATGTTTCTATAAATATATTCAACATTCCGTTTGCTTCTTGTTTCTTTCTAGTCAATTTAAGTAGTGTTCCTGTGTAACAGGTATGTGCCATATTATATTACGTAAATGTTTCTATTCATCTGCCATTCCAACTAAAAAGTAAGGTGTTTGACAATGGAATGGCAGGCTATATATATACATCATTGGCATGTCCCATATTGCATCGAAAAAACTACAGCTTATCAACCACAGTGAACATCTAAGACATGGCGGCCATCTTCGAAACTAATACCAAAAAATTCATAAATAATAAAGGCCTCCCTCTAACTTAAAAAAGAAACTAGTTTCTTTTTTACTAGGCCTAATATACGATATATTATATAAACATAATATACGTATATTAAACACATGGATAGTCACAAGAGAATATGACACCAATATAAATTAACATAACAACGTTTAATTATAAATATATAATACAAGAAAATCGAGCACACACACTGCAAATCTCCAACACTGAGAACGTCACCATGATGATACAAGTGTCGCCCCAAATGTCCACCACCACTATTCTGGTCTCTGCGACAGTGTCCACCCGTTTCACTAAGAGTGAATCCTGGACGCTGCTCCTTCACCGTACAGATCTTGAAGGCATCCTCGTGAAAGCGTTCTTAGCTGTCGGGAGACGGTGCATCACTTGCGTCAACACTGTCCGCCTATGGGCGATAATCGCCGAGTTCGCGTGATCGTTCGCAGTGACGAAGTCTATCTGTCTCTGGCGCTTCGGCAGTAACATCGATCTCCGGTGGTCTGCACATATATCGTGTTTTGCCAAGTCTTCTTGGGCTTGGCGCAGTCCTTCCCGGTGACAAACACGTTCTTGCTTTCGCGTGCACGCAAACTTTGCAGCCAAATATGTGGCTTTTGCTATCGTGAATAAGCCACGCAAAACGTACGAACCAGTTCGCCTTTTTCCTTTCCGCGATCTTCGCCGGCCGAAGTACATTTACGAATCATTTTAACCGATAACAAATTTAAAAACTGCGAGGAAGTGAGCTCCCATATGTTAAGGTTATAATATTATTTTGTAGCTGCCCAGCAGGATGCAAACTTTCGCTGAGAGCAATTCCATCATTGGCTTACACATTCGCTTACACGAAAATGCGCGTTAACATGATCGTAAATGCGTTTCGCCAAATTGGCGAAGAGTTTTGTTTTCCTTTCGCCAAATGGGAAACCGTTTCGCCTATGGCGCAATTGGCGAGTTTGCTGGGTGTTATGCTCACCTTCATTGTCTCGGTCTGGCTGATGTTCGTGTTGAGTTTGCTGGGTGTTATGCTCACCTTCATTGTCTCGGTCTGGCCGATGTTCGTGTTGAGTTTGCTGGGTGTTATGCTCACCTTCATTGTCTCGGTCTGGCTGATGTTCGTGTTGAGTTTGCTGGGTTTCTGCTCACCTTCATTGTCTCGGTCTGGCTGATGTTCGTGTTGAGTTTGCTGGGTTTCTGCTCACCTTCATTGTCTCGGTCTGGCTGATGTTCGTGTTGAATTTGCTGCTAGGCTAGCGCTGGGCCTAAAATCTGTTTAGCCAATTTGGTTAAAGGTTCAAATTTACTTTAGTTCAAATTTATTTTCATTGTCTCGGTCTGGCTGATGCTGATCTTCATGTCGTATTCGTCACAGGTAGTGTTCAGACTATTTGTCTGCTTTTGCAACTTCTTTTCATCTTCATTTGCAAAGCTTTGATCATCGGCGAACAACATCTCATTTAAGGCTTCTGGTTCTGGGTTTGCCTCCTTTGTTATCTTGTCCTTGTACACAATGAACAACAGTGGTGATAGGACACACCCTTGTTATCTTGTCCTTGTACACAATGAACAACAGTGGTGATAGGACACACCCTTGTCTCACTCCAGGTGTAAGTTAGGTCCAGTCTGTAAATCCGATTGGGGTGCGGACTGAGCTCAAGCTTTTGGCGTAGATGGCTGTGATGTTGTCCAGGAGGTGTCCTTTCACGTTGTACGTTTACAATACTCTCCAAAGTTTGTCTTTGTTAACTTTGTCGAAGGCCTTCTCTTGGTCTACGAAGACAAGGTTCAGTTCTCGGTTGTACTCAATTGCCTTCTCGCTTAGTTGTCATAGAGCAAAGATGGCATCTGTGCACCCTCTTCCTTTTCTGAAACCCATCTGTACGTCGCTCAGCAGTGGCTCTGCCTTGTACCAAGGTCACTGCTCGATAATGTTTGCATATATATTTTCCCTGTGTGGCTGAGAAGCGATATTCCTATGTATGTGCCCAATCGTTCTTGCTGCCTTTCTTTTTCCAGATCGGTACAACTACTGCACGCTGCCAGTCTTCATGGACTTTTCTCTCATTCCAGGCCTTCTGGAGTATTGTGGTAAGCCATGTGGATGAACGAGGTTCTACTGCAATTATACGCTTTGTATATGCCATCGTTTTATGTCCCTTTTTGCAGACAGAAGACGACTCAGTCGAGACAACCTATGATTTCCTCTATGATTGCTTCCTTCAGGGAGAATGGAAGGAAGCAATTATGTAGTTTGGTGTGGACAATGGATGGCTCTGTCCGCATCATTTCACATATTCGTCCTATGTGTTTAATGTATAGGTTGTGTTTAATGTATATGTTGTGTTTAATGTATATGTTGTGTTTAATGTATATGTTTTGTTTAATGTATAGGTTGTGTTTAATGTATATGTTGTGTTTAATGTATAGGTTGTGTTTAATGTATATGTTGTGTTTAATGTATAGGTTGTGTTTAATGTATAGGTTGTGTTTAATGTATATGTTGTGTTTAATGTATATGTTGTGTTTAATGTATATGTTGTGTTTAATGTATATGTTGTGTTTAATGTATAGGTTGTGTTTAATGTATATGTTGTGTTTAATGTATAGGTTGTGTTTCCTGCAGTATATTTTCTACTGGCCTTTGTGTAATTCGAAAGTGTGCAACTATAGTAAGTCTGTCACTAATGCTGCTTTGGTAGTAGCGTATATTTGGAGGGAGGGGGCATTGGTCAAAGTCCCTCTGGCTTAATGTTTTGATTGTTTTCGTATGTAACTTGTTACGCTACTACTACCCCTTTGCAACATCCTAGACACGCTGAGCTTTGCCTTTGGACGTCAGTGAGGCATATCGGAATATGTCATTGAAATACTTCAATGTAGTAAGCCAGTCACGAGTCGGCGTCTCTTTATATACCTCGCTGCGTTACTTCGCCCTAAAACAATTTCACGCGTGCGTGCATTAAGGCGGCCGTGACAGCTGATAGTGCCGCCACCCCAGGAGCGCCCCGGGACAATAGCTTCCTTTGTCAGCGGCTGTCCCCCCCGACGAGGCGCCGACACCATAATCGAGATCTATTTAGACACCGACCGCAGGGCAACAAATGGGGTCTTTTTGTGACCCGATGTCGTCGGAAACGGGTACATGTTTAGAAAAACAATCACGCTCGTCAAGGGCAGGTCTCCTTGATTACCCGGTTTCCGGTTTCCGCGTGGTGCCTTCACAGCAGTCATGACATTTATTGCAAAATTGGTGTATTGTGTTTGCGAGGTAGGCATTACATAGGGGAGTACTGCTTACTGCTGGTATTGATTGGAGCAGAAATTTGATAACTTGTCGTGGAAATCCAAAAGCATTTCGTCAATGTATGTTTCGTCTTTAGACTCGCTTTTAAACCATCCGCCTGAACTGAAGTAAATGTAATGTTTGACGTCAAAAACGACGTACCTTGACAATTTCGTTCTTACGTTCTTTCGTTATTGTTGTAATTGTAGGCATCACATTCACTTGTAATGTCGAAAATACAGCAGAGTTGTATGAGTGACTGTTGTTTGTAGGTGGGGTGTTGTTTGTAGGTGGGGTGTTGTTTGTAGGTGACGACAGATCCAAACGTAACTTACAATTATTGTTAGATGCTAGACATGTCCAGCTCTCTCTGTCTTTGACTTTTCTAGTCCAACTTGCGCCTGCATTATTCATTGTCATCACATCGCCGGTCTGTCTCGTGCTCTGGTCCGTCTCGTGCTCTGGTCCGTCTCATGCTCTGGTCCGTCTCGTGCTCTGGTCTGTCTCGTGCTCTGGTCCGTCTCCTGTGTTGCATTCAGTTGATCTGGTGGTCCACTTGTTCTCTTCGATTATCGCTGTATAACCCGCCCATCTCCACTTTTTTGATGATATTTATTGTATCTCTTACGTTTGATCTCCTTCTGATTGCGTCATGTGGTATTTTATCCGTTAGTTTAATGTTTAACAGTTTCTCTCAGTTTTCGCCCTTTGTGTTGATTTTAACTTATTTTGGAACTGTTGACCACGTGTTCTAAAGCAGTCAAAATTTACAATGACGTGAAACGTAAATAAACTTCGTACAAAGCTGCACGCTATAGTACAGCGGACTAAAGCGTGACGTCATGTCGTGTCGTCACAATTATGCATGTGCAATGTGTGTTATTTTCGAAGCACACAAAAACTTGTTTTTTTTGTTCCACTTCACAACATTTTATTCAGAAACAGTATCTCTTGTATTTACGTGGCGTGATTATCTACAAATATTACGTGCCATTGTTCTATATATAGTGTGGATGTCACGTACACACATCGTACATGACCAGATATACGTGAGGCGCGACAATGGGCGCTACTCAACTGATTTCTACAAAGCAATCAGTGATTTCATCTGCCTGTGTCAGCTGCTCAAAGCCCGGCAGTTAAAGAAGCACTTAAGGTCTCAGGGCCTGTCGGTTAGAGAGATACGTGAAGGCCTCAGGGCCTGTCGGTTAGAGAGATACGTGAAGGCCTCAGGGCCTGATGGTTAGAGAGATACGTGAAGGCCTCAGGACCCGTCGGTAGAATACGTTTGAAAGTTCAGCCATATCGTAGAACGAAAGACAGAAGACGAGGAATGACAACACAAAGGAGATGGGAATATATTATTGGAATCAGAGCGGGGAGAGAGGTGATGGCTTCACCCGAGGGGCGGTGAAACGGTAATCGCTGCAGCTGCCCCGCGGCGTTCTCTATTTGCTCACTGCAAGGACAAAGATCAACGGGCGTCCGTTAGCCTCAAGGAAAGTATATACGTGAAACCGCAGAAAAAACTTTCAGCGCATATATTTAGTTATTCTATCCAATGTTATTAAATTAAATATATATATATATATATATATATATATATATATATATATATATATATATATATATATATATATATATATATATATATATATATATATATATATATATAATAATGTTGCCCCAGACAAACGTGTCACAATATTTTATTTTCAGTATCTTACACATTCTACGTTTGGCCTTATCTGCAAGTGATGAAAGTAGATGGTCTCAGCATTTATCACCGTCAGACGCTCGTATGCCGGCGTTGCGTGAGAAAGATTTTGCCGAAGTATGTCCGATGAGTTTCTGTTTGTTTGTTTGTTTTGTGCATTAGAAATAAAGTGCACGACCGGAAATACTCAAAATATGATAAACAGATGTTCCGATCAAATAATGACCGAAATGACGTGCTTGCAAAATGCAACACACACACCACATACACACCACACATACACCACATGCACACCACATACACACCACATGCATGCCACATATACACCACATACACACCACATGCACACTACTTGCTTGCCACATACACACCATATACACACCACATACACACCACATGCATACCACACACACACCACATGCATACCACATACACACCACATGCATACCACATATACACCACATGCATACCACATACATCCCACATACACACCACATGCATACCACATACACACCACATGCATACCACATACACACCACATACATACCACATACACACCACATGCATACCACATACACACCACATACATACCACATGCATGCCACATACACACCACATACATCCCACATACACACCACATGCATACCACATACACACCACATGCATACCACATATACACCACATGCATGCCACATACATACCACATACACACCACATGCATACCACATACACACCACATACATCCCACATACACACCACATGCATACCACATACACACCACATACACACCACATACATACCACATATACACCACATGCATGCCACATACATACCACATACACACCACATACACACCACATGCATACCACATACACACCACATGCATACCACATACACACCACATATACACCACATGCATGCCACATACACAACACATACACACCACATGCATGCCACATACATACCACATACACACCACATACATACCACATACACACCACATGCATACCACATACACACCACATGTACACCACATGCATGCCACATATATACCACATACACACCACATACACACCACATGCATACCACATACACACCACATGCATACCACATATACACCACATACATGCCACATACATACCACATACACACCACATGCATACCACATACACACCACATACATCCCACATACACACCACATGCATACCACATGCACACCACATGCATACCACATACACACCACATACATACCACATACACACTACATGCATACAACATATACACCACATGCATCCCACATACACACTACATACATACCACATACACACCACATACACACCACATGCACACCACATGCATGCCACATATACACCACATACACACCATATATACACCACATACACATCACATGCATACCACATACACACCACATACACACCACATGCATACCTCATACACACCACATACACGCCACATACACACCACATGCATACCACATACATACCAAATACACACACCACATACACACCACATGCATACCACATACACACCACATACACACCACATGCATACCACATATACACCACATATACACCACATATACACCATATGCATACCACATACACACCACATATACACCACATGCATGCCACATACACACCACATGTATACCACATATACACCACATACACACCACATATACACCACATACACACCACATACACACCACGTACACACCACATGCATACCACATATACATTAATGTTCTTAAATAATTTTTCGACATGGGGCTTTTGCTGCTTGTCAACGAATCTATAGTCAACGTGTATTCCCTTGACGTAAGCATTCCTGTAATTTTGCTTCATATTTGAAAGTGTGCAGTACATAAGTTACGGTATTTAAAAGAACATTGTTAACCCCTGTTATGCCGTTTCCGTAAAGTCAGAAGAAAAATTCAAGCGAGTGCACCACATAGATAACTGAACAGTTTCCAGACTAATTGCTGTTGCAACAAGAACACGTCATTGTCAACAGGAACACGTCATTGTCAGCAGGACACGACATAATGTCATTACGGTGCGCAATCAGACACTCACGAGTAGCGTGTTTCGAGTCTGATTCTTTAATGATGCGCTGACCATTAGCTCAGCGTTGGTATTCAAATGTAACATGATATTACAGGCATGTTGTATGAATTGTGCAGTTAGTGTACAGTGTGTTTATATTATTATGTGTTACATACAATAGTTTGATTGCGTGCGTGCGTGCGTGCGTGCGTGCGTGCGTGCGTGCGTGCGTGCGTGCGTGCGTGCGTGCGTGCGTGCGTGCGTGCGTGCGTGCGTGCGTGTAATTCAAATTCAATCATCGGCGCTGAAACTTTTATACAGAAGACGTCCCTGAATGCTGTTTGGCTTAGACTTTAGAGGGTTTGGTTCAGGGACATGTTTACAAGACAGGATCCGGTAACTGAGACAGTTCCATGAAACTACCCGTCACTACTCGAGTGTGCTGCAGCCCTGTCACAGCATCTGCACGTGCCGGCTGGGGGGGGGGCTGTCGTGTTATGTAAGCACAGATACCGAAGTTAACAAGAACGCTCGCACACGCACGGAATGTTCGTACATTTGTATACCTTGTATACGGACATAGATTAGATGCATGCATACTAACACACACACACACACACACACACACACACACACACACACACACACACACACACACACACACACACACACACACACACACACACACACACACACACACACACACACACACACACACACACACACACACACACACACACACACACACACACACACACACACACACACATAATGCGCATTCTTGCATACACACCCACATGCACCCGCAAACGCACGGTCTCACGCACGAACCCACACATACACACGGCCCCCATACTAGAAACACACAATGTAATATACTGTAAAAAAAACACAATGATCTATAAAACAAAATGTACTATACCATAAAAACACACAATGTACTATACTATAAAAACATATAATGTATACTTTCTATGAAAACACACCATGAGCTATACTATAAAAACACACAATGTGCAATTAAGCCGTGATCGAGAACGTCTCGATTTATACAGTGTGTACTATGTGTGTACTATGTGTACTCGCACAACTTCGAGAGTAGTAAGTCCAGTGACAGAGAACTAAACAACACGAAGACAGTTAGCTAACGGTAAACCACACGAAGACAGTTAGCTAACGGTAAACCACACGAAGACAGTTAGCTAACGGTGAACAACACGAATTAATGTCCCGCAAACGAGTTTCCATGGCGGCGTTTGCAACAGAGAAGTGGACTTATCGGACGCGTGGAATGTCCGGCAGGTTTGTAAGTATTAAGTTGACATTCTAGACGACGTCTGTTTCTACAAACAAAGAGACCTGAACATCCACCAAACATTTGTCACACGCAGCACAATTGTCGTTGACATTATCGTTAAATGCATCGTTTATTCGTTATAACCAAGTGGTCGCAGACAGCAAATCTCCACGAAGTGGACTGAAGCCATCGATGACGATGACGCTCACCTGATTCATGATGACGACGACAAACTATGATCTGATCTACAATCATGATGGACATGATTACTTTTCCTCGATTAGAATTCTACACACGAGTGTGTTCCGGCAGATTTATATGCTTACGTAAGGAGTAAACAGAAAGTTCGAGATAAGGTCGGACCACTGGAAAACAACAGTGGAAACATAATTTCAGACGGGTTTCAAATGACAGAGGTCCTGAATGAGTATTTCAGCTCAGTTTTTACCACAGAAGATATCAGCTCACTTCCAGTTCCAGCTACTAAATTTGAGGGCGATAAATCATAACATTTAGGGCAGTTATTTGTAACTCCTGAAATGATGGCAAAGAAAATTAAGAAGATGAAAGATAATGAATCACCTGGAGTTGATGGGATACCACCAAAACTGCTTAAGGAAATTGTTGAGCAAATTAGTGCACCACTTGCGAAAGTGTTTAACTTGTCACAAGAAGAAGGAATAGTTCCTTCAGAATGGAAAGAAGCAAACATTACGCCGCTATTTAAGAAGGGGTCGAGGAAGAAGCCAGAAAATGACAGACCAGTGAGTAAGTTGTATGAAAATTACTCGAAACATTAATTAGAGACCATATGGTGGAATTCCTTGTAAAACATAAATTAATAAATACATCTCAACATGGGTTCTTAAAAGCAAGGTCATGTCCAACCAATCTCTTATGTTTTTTGGAAGAAGTTGCAAAGTCGGTAGATGACGGGTCACCAGTGGATGTTGTCTACTTTCTACTACTTTCAGAAAGCTTTCGATAACGTACCACATCAAAGACAGTTACTTAAACTAAAATCCCATGGTATAGGTAATGTAAATGTAATAAACTGGATAGAAAAGTGGCTTACACACAGAAGACAGAGAGTATAGAGTGGGGTACCACAGGGGTCAGTATTAGGCCCTATACTGTTTTTATATATATATATATATATATATATATATATATATATATATATATATATATATATATATATATATATATATATATATATATATATATATATATATAAATGATTTGGAAGATGACATATCTAGCAAAGCATTGAAATTTGTAGATGACGCAAAAGCATTCAGAAAGGTTACTAATGATACCGATAAACAAAGTTTACAGGATGATCTAGATAAATTAGTTAAATGTTCAGAAAAATGGCAAATGTTATTAAATTTTGGGAAGTGTAAATGCATATACATAGGATATGGAAACATGGACGAAGATCATAAAATGGGGGATGCTGTACTAGGTAGAACCACACAAGAAAAGGACTTAATAGTGACATTTGGTGCTGACATGATAGTTTCAGAGCAATGTGGGATTGCTGCATTGAAAGGAAATCAAATTCTAAGGCTAATTACGAGAACTATCAAGTATAAGGAGAAACAGCTAATTGTACCCCTGTGCAAAACAATAGTTAGATCACATTTGGAATATTGTATTCAAGCATGGAGGCCGTATCGTAAGAAGGACATAGACAAACTAGAAAGAATACAACGAAGAGCAACTAAAATGATTCCAGTATTGGGAGACTTTAGTTATGAAAATCGCTTATTACAATGTGGTTTGACAACACCAGAGACCAGGAGACTAAGAGGAGACCAAATAGAAGTGTTTAAAATAGTGAACGGTTATGAGGATGCTGATAGGGATATGTTCTTCAAACTTAAAGAAGGCAGTAGAACCATAGGACACAAAGCAGCATTAGTTAAGAAACAGTGTAGGTTGGACACGAGAAAATACTCTTTCTCACAAAGGGTGATAAATGAATGGAACAGGGCTACACATAGTTGATAAAATGGTTGGACTCTCGATAAGCCATTGGCTTCCTTGCCCACTTGCCACCTGAACTTGTTTTGGATGGCAATTTTGATAAATCTTGTTAAATCAAGCAGAAAGACGAAACCTGCTCCAGAGCAGCCAACACAACCTCGAACAATTAGATTCTTACCTGGTAAATGCAGTCTGGTGCATTCACTTTCAAAAGTTGCTACGATAACATACCTGATCTCCGAATTCCTTCACTGTTCACTTTCAGTCGAGATAACATGGTCTATCACCGCTTAGATGTGTACCGATTGTATTCCTCCAGATATAATGTGATAATGTGTCACGTTGATATTGTTATCGCCAAGTATTCTAACAGCAAGCAATGTGTTTGAAACGATTTACACAGTATATGAAGATGTACCGAGAAGATTACATTCAATCTTAGACATTCGGTGGATCGGGGCCAACATAACCAGCAAGTCAAGTGGGCAATTACCTGGCAGGTGCATGCTTGCCCTAGATACACCTAATTTAATATACGTATCACTAGACGTTTTGATATGACGATGCGGGTTTAACAGAGATTGGATCAATAGATCAAACCAACGCACCTTGGATATTCGATTTATCCTAGTTCGTCACAAACACTGAAGAGGTCGACCAACTGATTGGGATAAAGTGGTCTGATTTACAGAAACTGGTAAAATATACGAATGTGTAGATCTGATAAAAACAGACTGTGAGAGAGTGGCCGTGTTGAGAGAAAGACGGGGCGCGATGGGTGACAGCCTTGAGGAGTTACTCGGTTATTTTAGTTTGGGTATATCCGAGTATGGAAAGAAACAGCAATGTTCTTTGCCGTATTTCTTGCGGTATACCAACGAACAACGGCACGACAACAGCATACTGTGGACATCAGAACTATACAGATGACATCCCCGAAAACGTTGGGTGTTTCCTTTCTTGTCACAGTATGTCATCCTGATCGAACAGTTTTTGTGGTGACGCAGCAGTCTGTGTCTCCATTAATCATGTGTAGCTTGTTTCCGAGCAAACGTTTCAGACACTGCCATCCACCGTACTTGGGTGTATTTTGCAGTATCTACATTGCCTGTGATTCTCAGGTACAAAGCGTTTAGTTGGAAAGTGTATGTACTTGACAAGTTTTACAATTTTACTTCTCTGTCACTATTCTGTGATTTTCTTCCAGTTTATGCTCTCCACGCTTGTGTTTTCTAGATTTCTTTCTCTAATTTTCTCATAGCCTAACTTGATGTTGATCTTCCTCGTTTCATTTTACCTCCCTGTTTTGTTTCCAAGGCCCTCTGACACTTCTCCCCGTCCATTCTTAAAACATACCCCGTCCACTCCAGTATTGATCCAGTTACCTCCCTTGTCAGATGTTCCTTTTTCCAATCAGTTCTCATAATTCTACACCCTTCCACCAGCATGTCCTGGAGCAATAATTTTTATATATATATATATATATATATATATATATATATATATATATATATATATATATATATATATATATATATATATATATATATATATATATATATATATATATCACAGTACACGCTTTAGTGAACTCGACATCACATCCGAAGTATCCAAAACTGTTCCCACTTACGACCTTCCGGTCAGAGGAGAGTCCACGTCTGCCAATCGATCCCATAACTCAGTTCGCTGAGATGTTACTTAAGCGTAGCGTTTCGTCTTTAATGTTCTTCCTATCAAGCTGACAGATTGTCGCCCTTCGTCTATTGCAATCTCACACCACTAGAAATCATTTCCCAGCAAGATAATTTTTACTTCTTCCGGCAGCCGCTCAGGAGAACCGTAAGCGACGTTATGCATATTTTCGTGCTCGTTTTTGCCTCATGCTTTGAGCGATGCAACGAAGTTGGTTTCCGACGAGTATCTAACGAGGATCGCCTATCATTCAGCTTGCTTCTAGTGTAGCACCCTCAGGGCTGACGATCCATCTTTCCGACATTGGACAGTGACTTGAGGTTAAAAACTCCGGCAGTACGACGAGATGCGTGATGACTGTAATTACGATGTTACTCGCCCTGTAGAGTCACATCCACAATCAAACGACCAGTAATTACGTATACAGTGCCGAGATAACGCTCTCGTTCCTGCCCCTCATAACGACACAACAATGACCCTTGTTAACTGGCGCTATCTCGCCTTCAATAAACAATCATTCGTGCTTTCTTTAAAAAAAAACCAGAAGCTTTATCGGAGAAGAATAAGACGGCAGACTGACGCGAGCTGTAATCTCGCGGAGAACTCCCGCGGGAGGTCACTGCACTGAAGGCCCACGTTCCTTTGTCTCTCACTCCGTCGGTACCAATACGCAGTACGCAATACGATACCAATACGCAACCCTTTGAAACTGCTGCCGAACACGTGATTAGATATGTACTTCCATATGATAGACATGCCTTCAGTGTTATTACAATGTCTCTCTCTCTCTCTCTCTCTCTCTCTCTCTCTCTCTCTCTCTCTCTCTCTCTCTCTCTCTCTCTCTCTCTCTCTCTCTCTCTCTCTCTCTCTCTCTCTCTCTCTCTCTCTCTCTCTCTCTCTCTCTCTCTCTCTCTCTCTCTCTCTCTCTCTCTCTCTCTCTCTCTCTCTCTCTCTCTCTCTCTCTCTCTCTCTCTCTCTCTCTCTCTCTCTCTATCTCTCTCTATCTATCTCTCTCTCTCTCTCTTTCTCTTATTCTCTTCCTATCTATCTTTCGCCCTCTCTTTCTCTCATTCTCTCTCTCTTTCTCTCTCTCTCTCTCTCTTTCTTTCTCTTATTCTCTTCCTATCTCTCTTTCGCCGTATCTTTCTCTCATTCTCTCTCTCTTTCTCTCTCTCTCTCTCTCTCTCTCTCTTTCTTTCTGTTTTTCTCTTCCTCTCTCTCTTTTCGCCCTCTCTTTCTCTCATTCTCTCTCTCTCTCTCTCTCTCTCTCTCTCTCTCTCTATATATATATATATATATATATATATATATATATATATATATATATATATATATATATATATATATATTACTCCATCTCTCTTTCTCGTATTCACTCTCTCTCTCTCTCTCTCTCTCTCTATCCCTCTCTCTCTCTCTCTCTCTCTATCTCTCTCTATCTCTCTCTCTCTCTCTCTCTCTCTCTCTCTCCCTCTCTCTCTCTCTTTAGCTCTCTCTTTCTCTCATTTTCTCTCTCTCTCTCTTTCTCTCTCTCTCTCTCTTTCTTTCTCTCCTCTCTATTTATATATCTCTCTTTACCCTCCCCCTCTCTCCCTCTTTCTTTCCCTCTCTATCTCTATCTTATCTCTTATACCCCCAAAACGTTCGTCTTATCTGTTGAACCAGGTGGACAAGAAATGCGTTTGTACATTTCCGATTGTGCAAAGCATATGCTTACCTGACGATCGTCCGCAGCGCATGCACACACATATACCCATAGGATATATTTCTAGAATTGCGTCGGCAAACACTGTTGGCGTTGACGAAAGATGTCGAGATGGATGAAAGCACATCTGAGCTTTATTTAGCCCGTTGCCGTGCGTAATCCCGATCGATCCCGGCATCTCTAGTATGTCCACGTATATTTGTCTTCGGGCCTACGCCCAATCACTCAGTGGATTTCCTAGCAAATTGGGTCTAAATCTGTCCATTGCCGCGAAGACAGAGGTCAAAGCAGCGTAAGCCAGCCCTACTCTGTCATTGCTGATACTTCGACCGCAAACTCAACCGATATATATCACTTGAATCGACGCATGGCGCAAGACTAAACAAATAAAGCCTTCCGCAACATAAATACGACAAGTACCACACTGTATAGTCCATTCTGAACTACGTTGTAAGATGTGAATTCATCACCTATAGAAAGAGAGGCAGACAGACAAACAGATATATTTTGAAAAAAAATGGTTGGTTTTAAATCCGTACATAAACAAACACTGCTCTTAGCTACGTTGTCTTGCATTTTGGCCGTAGTCTGCGTGGCAACGGCAATGAAGATGTTACCTATTAAAGTGTTCAGTGCTCAGCTGGCGGGCGATCTCAGTAACATCAAAGTAATATTGTCTCAAAGAGAAACCCAGTGACCATGAAAACCTTAATACAACTCATCCGAAAAATGAGGTAATTTAATAACGTTGACGGCTGCGAGACGTGGCGTGACATTGTCACTGCAGGACGCAGGTGTTGATAGAGTCATCAACGGCTTTAATTATGTATGCGACCATAAGGTAGTTTCTTCCTGAGACGTCGTCCTCTATTCCATTCACTTGAATGGTTGTAGTAGCCTTCAGCACTCGGTCCCTTCTCGCGCTCCTAGCAGATGGATCAGGGCAGGCCGTCAATTATCAATTATTAAGATCTTTCAGAAAAGGTTACGTCTGGCCACATTTATAGTACCTTTTATCAATGC
The DNA here is from genome assembly GCA_033239005.1 of Lamellibrachia satsuma. NCBI lineage: Eukaryota > Metazoa > Annelida > Polychaeta > Sabellida > Siboglinidae > Lamellibrachia > Lamellibrachia satsuma. The sequence continues at coordinate 6,071,260 of BSQZ01000018.1, forward strand.
CAAGGCAGATGTCGGTGCTTCTCACAGGAGGATGCAAATAGATCAGCTACCCGTTGCATCTCTTTAAGGTCACTAGAATGCGTAGCGGCAGGAGAGCCACAATGTCGCGTGTCTCGCCAACTCGCAGTAAGCAACACGTCCACGGTATAATTGTGTGAAAGTGTCAAACACTCGCATTCATCACGCAGGCAACCATTGGTCCAGGTTCACGGGAATTATGTTTATTGTTTGTTCATAAGTATGCAACCACGATGTATTTTCGTCGAGTCTTTTGTCCCGCGGCAAAAGACTATATATATATATATATATATATATATATATATATATATATATATATATATATATATATATATATATATATATATATATATATATATATATATATATATATATGTTCAACCGGCTATTCACATGCGTTTCAATGTTAGCATTAGTAATATCGGTGGTTAGTTCGCTCGAACAATGCCACCGGAACTGAACGCATTACGTCGAAGTGACCAATACATATACAACAAGGTGCGACAAACTGTCACGCCTGTTGTAGGTATTGCGGAGGTATGACGGAGGTATGACGACTAATGGTCCTCCTCGGTTCATAGCGAGCGGTTTTTTCGCCATTGTGAATTGGGACACGTTCCGTTCCTGAACGTGATTAATCAGAGCTTCCGTGCACAAAGGCAGACTGGGTCGGCGGCGGTGGCGGCGGCGGTGGCGGCGGTGTCGTTGTGATGTTAGCGTGACAGCACATGTGTCGCCGCCCGACAGAGGGACAGACGCCGCGTTTGGACGTGTGTATCGGGCCGCTACCTTCGTCTTGACGCCGTGCACTCGCGACGAGGGATGCTACCCCATGTCTCCCGCCTCTCCCAACTGCCTGCAGCCCCGGGTCGGGTGTCAGGTGTTGACTGACAGCGACACATGATCCGCGCTACCACGACCGCGGTTGGCCGCCTACCCGCCTCCTGGAATCGCCATTCGTTGACTCACGCGCGCTAGTCATAACACGGCCCGCTCACACACCGGCTCACTGGGTGCCCAGACCGGACGGAAGCTCGCTGTCGGTGCTCGACGCAATCACAACAAAGACACAAGGAGGCGAGAGGCGAATAACATAAGGAATATTCGCCGGTGTACACCAGACGTCATTTGCCAGTCTCGTAGAGTACCACGATTTGGAGAGAGTTTGAACGCCTAATACACCTACGCGCAGGGACGCTGCTATCTGACAGCCGGCTACAGGGAATCGAGCAGTTTCGTCAAAACGAGATCAAGAAGACAGATAGGTCGATAGAAGGTAGGTCGATGAAATGTAGTCGTATTTTGTGCATTCTTTTTCATCATCTGACCAGGCTCGATGTCTGACCAGTTATATTGCTTGACACGGCCTCGTGTAACCATGTGTATTGTGTGAGCAGGTCCGTGGTGTCGACGGGAGCTTATCTTGTCTGGGCACGTTAATGGTTAGTTTGCCAGTGAGATCAGGGTTGTCTCTTGTGCAACAACCTAGTTTGTGTAGGGTCCACAAGTATACGTGAGCGTACGTACTTATGTGCTGAGTATACGTACTGTTTGTGCTGAGTGTACGTACTTATGTGTTGAGTGTACGTACTTATGTGCTGAGCGTACGTTCTTATGTGCTGAGTGTACGTACTTATGTGCTGAGTATACGTATTTGTGTGTTGACCGTACGTACCTATGTGCTGAGTGTACGTACTTATGTGCGTGCTTATGGCGGTGGTGTGCACTGTACATACATACATACATACATACATACATACATACATACATACATACATACATACATACATACATACATGTTCGTACATACATACATACATACATACATACATACATACATACATACATACATACATACATACATACATACATATGCATATATGCATGTACGTATGTGTTCTCTCCCCCCCCACGTTCCCTTGCGGAGTGGGGGCCACATGTGTATGTTTTTTTATGTATTGTGTGTATGTGTTTATGTACCGCTGTGTATGTGTGTACATATAGTTTATCCGCGTCCATTCTCTACTGGATCCGTGTCAGAGAATGTCCTTTGCAGCAATTGTGCGTGGTCTGTTCTTGACTATTCCATCCGCCGATAATGGCAGCTCACCTGATCGATGCTTTCCTGAAATGTTTTCGTAGAAAACTTCCCACTAGCAACACAACCTCCTCGTTTCCTCCGGGTTCTCGGGATCCAGTGAGTCGCGGGCGAGTCGTCCACAGCTGTGACGGACAAGCAATAAGCCAGCGCGGTCGTTATTATATAACCACCGCGCTGTGTGTTCACCCTCAGTATCTGGGCAGGGGTTGGCGGGTGCTAGTGCGTCAAAGTGAGCCATGTCAGACCATGTACGTTCAACACCCGAGTCGTATATACAAACCACGAGCGCCACGCACTGACGGCGTTAGCGGCACCAACCCCCAGGGCTAACGGATATGGCCGTTAATTTTTGTCATTCTAGTGCCAATCAAGTGTTGATTCATACGAGCAAACTCTGCTGAACATGTGCTTGCTGGTAACTACGTCTGTAGAGTAGACCAAATATATTGTAAACACGGGCAAAACAAATATTAATTCTGAACAGTACCGGTATTTTCAACTGAACCCAGCAACATTTATATTTAAATGAAAATGCAGTCACTGCTATACTTAAAAATACGTTTTATTCTGTAACATATTATATCGTAAGAATTACAAAAACAAATTTGATTCTTAAAATCGTCAACCAATTGTTTATTATTATACAAACCGTACGAAAACAAAGCCATGTGCATGCGCATTTACACACTTGAAGAAGGCAATTAAGATCATTACAAAGGTGTTTCAACTGTTTTAAACAGCAAATATTATAGTTGTATATTCTTCGTACTGCATGCGCCCTTGTTCTTAGCGACACACACACACACACACACACACACACACACACACACACACACACACACACACACACACACACACACACACACACACACACACACACACACACACACACACACACACACACACACACACACACACACACACACACACACACACACACACACACACACACACACACACACACACACACACACACACACACACACACACACACACGGACCAATAGAACGATGACGTCACTGAATTCCTCTGTACACGGACCAACAGAATAATCACGTCACTGAATTTAATTTGTACACGGACCAACAGAACAAGCGGCGGTTGTTGCGACTACGAGATACAGTTGCCGATAACATAATAATAATGTCGCGTTGGGCTTTCATCATTTATACGGACATGTGTCGAGCGATATAGAACGAGACGTCAGCTTCCATCAACACGGATTAGCTGCATCCCGGAGATGTGGACGGCAGATTAGCTGGGGCTGAAGAATTATAACACGGTTTTACGGCTGTATCTCACATAAACCTGCCAACGTTGTGGCTGTGAGGTGTCAGTTGGGTGTCGCTGGGACGGTTATCGCCGGGATGGCCGACTGACGGGATCGCGTGGGGTAGTGAGGAGTTGTCACGCATAACGGGGCAAACAAAACACGCGGGGGTAAAAACTAGACATACTCAGATGCATGCTGGGTAGCCTGTGCTACTATGATAAGTACTAAGCTAGATGATACAATGATGTTCAGTGTTAATAACTTCTGTATTTCTCCGACAATATTTCTCCACCCTAGCTAATGTACCATGCTATCTCTTAGTCTTTGTAAACATTGTAAACTGATAGCATAAATAATGTTATATGATGAGAGACCTTAGATAAAAAAATTTAACGATAGCCATAATCGGTTTCCCTGAGGCTAAGCTTACCTTAGCCCTGTCATTTACCCATAATAATGTAATCGTTAAATTTAAAACCGGCAATAACCGTCTCGTATTAAGTATATGTGTAGTTTATGCATACATTTGACTTTTGTGGATCAATGTTATATTCCACACACGAGTTAACTGTACACAATATAAAAAGTATAGAACAAATAATATTAGACAAATTGCAATAAGAAGTTGCATTAATGACATAGATGACAACATTAATGACACAGATAACAACATTAATGACATAGATAACAACTGTTTAATATAGGAGATCATATCACATATACGGTGTCCAGTGATTGCTTAGTCTGACAAGCTACATCGAGTGTTTTCAAATAGTGTTCGTTCATTTTGAGTAACTCAATTAACTATGAGCTATTGCCTAAGCTTCTCTGACGTCATGAGCCGATTAGTCAGCCCCACAAACACGACACCCCGAAGGGCGGTGGACATACATACGCCCACTTTTTATTCGTGGAAAGATTGCTATCAAGAAAACAAAAGTTGTTATCAAGAAACCACAGAGAGGGTGTTACCCCGGAGTGTCGCAAAATGAAGGATGCCACCTGTATGAAACGAAAATAAACAATGTTCTGACATATGACACGTGGAGCCCACGATACACAGGCCTGTGATCAAATGATTGTGTTTAAAGCTCCAGATTTAACTGATCTCGCCTGTAGTAAGGTGTATTACAACGTTCCCGGATGTTGACCGAGCTTCACAAAAGTGGTTATTTTTATGTTTGTGGATCTTTCTGTTGTAAAAGCGCGTGGAAAATCATGTATTATGTGATAAGTACTGTGGCAATAAATCACACACGCCGTAGACAAACCGCGAGTCTTATCGAGTTATACGCTGACAAACCGAGTGCTGGAGACGGGGGCGCTTGTTTATTGTCAGTTAGATCTTCCATTCACGTCGGAGCAAATATTTCAGCCGCTGCGAATTCAAATATTTCTCCCGTGGGGTCGACGGGCAATGTTGATGTATCGATTCTTCTCCGTTGATACAAACCTCCACCGACGTGCACGACGTTCATGATTGCTCAATAATTACTTATTGCACGGCTGGTCGGACGGAAACCATTCGCCTGCAAGGCAGCCAGTTTCGATCATCTAGTTCGGAATTACATTTTATCCACAGTTAAAAAGCACTGGAACTAGGCTTTCTCAGTTTGCCGCATCAACTCTGTGGAACTCACTCCCTGTCAGTGTTAGGTCAGCAGGAAATAATTTATAATAACATTTCGCCATCACCTGAATACTTGTATTTTAACCTTGCTTGTCCTCCTTTGATCTTAGCTCCTCAGCGTATCAATCTATATATGTTGACAATGTGTTTACTGATTTGACACTACCTAAGCCTTTGGATTGAATACGCCTTTAGGCTCGAGCGCTGATGCAGTAGAAGTGTTCGTGTAGTATGAGTGCGAACTATAAATGGTTGGCCGCGTTATTCTCAACGCCGACAAACGATAATTCTAACACATACGCATAATATTATATGTGCCGCTATGTTGCTGTCAGCTAGTGGAGGGTGATAGAACATGGCGACGAACTAGTCATTATCACTGGTAATAGGTCATTCAACCCGACGATCGTCAACAGGTGGACGGGAGTTAACACAAATTCGTTATGGCCGATAAAGACTGAAATATGATCTTACAGGGCCAGTAACATATTTTGTTTATGTCAGTTATATTCGACGACAGTGAGACCGCAGCAGTTAGTTTATTACGCTGCCTTAGCGCCCACCGCAGTGGTCGGCCCAGCGCCCAGCTCACAGACGTGAACGTCAATCCTCGCCCTAGGGGGTGTTACGTCGTCCACCTCTTCCGCCCACGTCACGCTGAATCTCACTCACGTTAAGTAATTCCATTATCTATTAAAGTCTGTCATCAGACGATGTCCACGGCTCACGCTGCTGTGTCTACTTCTCTCTGTCCATTCTGTTTGGTCAACGCCATTAATTATGGGTTAATCGCCGCCTTTGTACAAGGAACATACGTAAATTGTCAGTCTAACGAGGGCCGCCGCCCTTACAGGGCTTCCCTCTAAGCACTTCGGCCACATCGATCTATCGAGGACCACTTTGAACTACCTGCACCATGTCAACCATCATGCACCACGTTGGACATGGTACCTCACTTTTTTCACTTGCACTTCTTCGAACTGCTTTTAAAAACGCATATTTTTAGAGTAACCTTTAAGTAATATGCTGATGTGAACATTTGTATATGCATTTGTTATTATTTTATTATATACATATATTATTTTATTTTATTTTTTATTATACAGCTGTATGTTATTTATGGTAGGACTATTTTTTATAAAAACAATTCATAGATTGCTTTCAAAGTAAATATAAATAATGTATGTATATGTAAAGCGCATGAGAACAATCTCAACTGATCGAGCGCTATATATAAATATAAATACTGTTATTATCATTTATTATTTATTTGCACTAATTAACAATGACCACAATATTTATTTAGTATACAACGTATGTTTGTTTACACAAATGCAATATAAAGTATATAATAGAGAGAGTACAAGTACAGTGTGAATAATCAACTGAATAAGACAATAATATCATTATATATTAAGTAGACTGTTATGTTGATGGGGAATACCTGTCGTTCGAACCACTGGGCACCATCTTACAAACAGTGGTATCGTATTTACCCATGTGGCAATAATTCCTCCAATCGTTGGGACAGTCTGTTAATTTTGCACCGATTTATCGAACGCAAGTGTTTGATCCTTGTGTATTTATAGTTATGACGAACGAAGAACACATTGCCTTGTCGGCTCTTGACTGTGTCCAGTCGGGATCAAGCCCCGACTGCCCACCTACAACGGTCGGGCTGGACTCAACACATAGGCACTGACGGCAGATAAATGTTTAAGAACACAGGATGCTACTTAACCAGCCTCGCAAGAAGGCCACTTGCGCGAAAAAAAACACAGGCATTTCACTTCGCCGGTCGTCAACAAATCTGTCAGCGGCTGTCTGTCCTGCACATTCCGTAATGGCGTCTCTCCGTGCTGCAAAATTGCAAACGTAAATTGGTTCCGCGTAGTGGGTGATTTTTATATTCCCGCGGGGCGCTGGTAAATAGAATAAACACTGCGTTGGTATTCCGTGATAACGATTGTTGCCTGATGTTATCTCATAAATCAGACCCTTGTTTGTAGGCGCGATAATTATATCGATGCAGCCAGACGGAAATGCCTCCGTCTGACCACGACTTGATATATTATAACTGTCGACTGCGTGTGCGTTATTGGATTGTGTTGATATGTAATTGTTTCGCTCGCGGCTGATAAACCAGTGATCGATGGGGGAATATTGCTGTCGGATACCGTTTGTGGAGAATATTTCTCTCGCCGGCTGTTGTGTGGCATCTGCGCTCTCTCGCATCTCATATAATACATGGGGCCAACACCGTCGTGCGAATATCGAGCAGGACTGCAATGCTTATAGCGGAGCTTCGTTATCTATTTGGCATGATGCGTCTCGTTGTAATCTCGTTACGTGATCCCGTGTCTTCCCTTGCAAACAAGACACATATCATTGTATGCTCGTGCATACAGGACACGTGTTGGTTCATCCTCCCCCAAGCAACGCTGCAATGTCTACAGAACATGGACATGTCTCGTTGCGTCTTCGCGCTAAGCTATAGCGTCGTATCGTTGTGTCACCGTGCACGCGGGAAATGCATCTTAGTCCCCTGAACAAAAATATCCCGTGGCGTGTGTGGGTCAAAACCTAATATGCCACCCAGACAGTCGAGCAGTAGATCCAAGGATAGCCGTAATGAAAGTATCCCGAAGGCCTACACAAAAACGCATGTGGGACGAATCGAATACCAGTAGAATGCAACATGATTGTGTCGGATGTCTAAGGTGGAATTCATACAGCGGCAGTCGTTTGGCGCTCGAAGCACGTACAACGCGGCGCACACGGTTGATCTCCGTGTCGATGTGAAGCCCATGAGGCACTGGGGAGATCACATGACGCGAAATGGTCGAACAGTTTCACTTGTTCCTCTTTTTTATTCATAATTGAGCAGGCTGAACGTCTGCGCTTGAACTGCAGCAAGTTGATCAACTGTATATTCCGACGGATCACGTATTCAGACCGGACTGAGCAAAGCGTGAAGCTGACGTCCGACGGATCACGTATTCAGACCGCACTGAGCGTGAAGCTGACGTCCGATGTCGGCCATTCGTGTGCTAGGGCATGAACACGAGCAAGAACTAACGATGTAATCCAGCGAACGTCATGATTGCAGCTCTGTCCGCGAACAGCCACGTGGATGATCTGACATCGCGGTCCCAGATACACGTGGACAGCCACAAACGTGTGTGCGTCACAGAATGACGCGCTTGTAGAAACGTCAAAGTATTGTTGTATTAAACACATTCAAGCTAAATTCTTGGGAAGAGCATAGTTTGTTCTTGATGTTTATGCAGAATAGACTCTGGTCACTGTTATGTGGGACTTTTATCATCATTGGCTATAGCAACAGTTCGGCGTCCGGGATTCTACTACCCAATAGACATTGGGATATATTCCAACCAGCAAAACGTCAAACACATATCTAAACGTTCCGCTCCTGTAATTAAGAGGGAAACGCACTTTTACGTACGATCCCTGTGATTATAGCCAGCTGAAACCTCTGCGAACCTATGTCTCTAATACCAGCCGGTCACTAATGTCTACCCATCACCACTAACGACCCTCTACCCTCCCTACCGGGGCATGCCGCCGGATCCGGGTGGCTGGAGACGATCCCAAACTAATTAAAACACTATTAGTTGACATCTGGAATCACTGAGACCCGACAGCCGTCGTTATTACTGTGGTCTGCGAGAGTGGACAAGTCAATGTGCGTCGTCTTCGTCGTAACTCTGCACGCTGTACACGTACGTCTGCACGCTGTACACGTACGTCTGCACGCTCTACACGTACGTCTGCATGCTGTACACGTACGTCTGCACGCTCTACACGTACGTCTGCACGCTGTACACGTACGTCTGCACGCTGTACACGTACGTCTGCACGCTCTACACGTACGTCTGCATGCTGTACACGTACGTCTGCACGCTGTACACGTACGTCTGCACGCTGTACACGTACGTCTGCACGCTCTACACGTAAGCCTGCACGCTCTACACGTACGTCTGCATGCTGTACACGTACGTCTGCACGCTGTACACGTACGTCTGCACGCTGTACACGTACGTCTGCATGTTGTACACGTACGTCTGCACGGGACGAGGCGTGCATCGAAGCCACCTGGTTACTACTACTAATCGGTGTCGTTACCGTGTCTGTTCTTTGTCCGGGAGACGTGTCTACCTACCGCGACCTCGATATATTTTGCCTCGACCGTTGTCTAATCGTTGGCGAAGTTAACGTGCATCAACGTTACAACGACGTTACAACGACGTTACAACGACGTTATAACGACGTTACAGCCGCGTTACAGCCAATTGGCTTCTTCTGGAACTGAACTGTGGGGTCAGAAGAAGAACTGAAACTCACAATTCAGTTCCTGAAGAAGACACGTTCAAACGTCGAAAGGTAAGTTAACTTCAGGTTGTGTCAAGAAGAAAGGTGCATATTCATGCTTAAACTTTATTATGGTGACATGCCCAATATATCTACATCCGGTACTATTATGGTGACATGCCAAACATATATCCTTCCGGTATTATTATGGTGACATGCCCAATATATCTACATTCGGTATTATTATTATGACATGCCCAAGATATCTACATCCGGTATTATTATGGTGACATGCCCAATATATCTACATCCGGTATTATTATGGTGACATGCCCAAGATATCTACATCCGGTATTATTATGGTGACATGCCCAAGATATCTACATCCGGTATTATTATGGTGACATGTCCAAGATATCTACATCCGGTATTATTATGGTGACATGTCCAAGATATCTACATCCGGTATTATTATAGTGACATGCCCAAGATATCTACATCCGGTATTCTTGTCGCAACAACTTGTTCAACCAGTTTTGTCCACGAACATCGATTGGCAGACGATTATTTGGAAGAACGTGGTTGGATGTGCGTATAGACTACAGACTAACACAGAGCGCCTGCGTGCCATTCAGAGCATTGGACCCTTTTTACAACTTTAAGTAATAGGCTAACAGTGTATCAGTTGTTGTGTTACACGCCGAGACACAGTTTTTCCTGCTCTAGGCGCATCGTTCAGCGCGGCGTGCTTCCGGAACGAGTCGATTGTCGTAGGCGGTCGTGGTAGAAGTCATTTTGGCTGAATGCCGCCGCGCGTGTGTCACGTCGAGTCAAGTCATTCATAACTGCCTTTCAAATCAGTCTAGGTGTTAACGTAAAAAACTTAGACTGTCTACCTGCTGTGTCACTTCTACTTTTCTGGTGCGGGGGCACTGAACATATGTTGGACATTTTATCGTGTATGCGTGCGTGCGTGCGTGTGTTAGTGCGTGCGTGTATGCGTGCGTACGTACGTACGTACGTGCGTGCGTGCGTGCGTGCGTGCGTGCGTGCGTGCGTGCGTGCGTGCGTGCGTGTGTACGTTGTTTGCGTTGGTCCCGCGTCTGTGGGACCCGCAGAGACGGACCTAGCCGATGGGATCAGTTGATTTTTCACGCCTGCCAGGAGAGACAGCTTAATAAATGGCATGCAATCCTGCGCGAAATGTTATAGTTCCCAGCTGCATGTATTTGAATGCGTACATCCAGGGTATGATTGATCAAACTGTCGGCGTTCTGTAGCGATGCTGTGCGTCACAACAACCTCCGTAACAGTATAGTCTCCGTCACAACAACCTCCGTAGCAGTATAGTCTCCGTCACCCGGACTTAGTTTGTAATTTGCGATGAGATTCTACCGGACAAAACAGCGCGAAGTGTTGATGCAGGGGAGAAAGGGTTTCGACGTCTTGTTGACGGTACGGCATGAGTGATCAGACGGTACGGCATGAGGGATCAGACGGTACGGCATGAGTGATCAGACGGTACGGCATGAGGGATCAGACGGTACGGCATGAGGGATCAGACGGTACGGCATGAGTGATCAGACGGTACGGCATGAGGGATCAGACGGTACGGCATGAGGGATCAGACGGTACGGCATGAGGGATCAGACGGTACGGCATGAGGGATCAGACGGTACGGCATGAGGGATCAGACGGTACGGCATGAGGGATCAGACGGTACGGCATGAGGGAGCAGACCCCAGTTACACGTGTGTTTCACGAATGCATTGTCTAAAAATCGTCACAGTTCATGATAACTACGTTTGCAGCAGAATTGAAAAGGCTACAGTCATCTATTTTTTTTGCAAAATATGTTCATTACCCTAGTCAAATAGCACATGTGGACAATAATTCAAAAATATTGATATTTCAGTTTAGGTTTCCTGGTTTAGTTCACCAGCTGTTCACACGTGTGAAGTGTAAATGTGGTCTGAGTCATGTATCGAGTCATATATCGAGTCATGTATCGAGTCATCTATCGTGTCATGTATCGAGTCATATAGCTGTTGTTTTTTTTTTGGAAGGACGAAATTCCGCTATGCAATAATTATAAAATGCGACAATGAGCTGTCTGTTTTCATATGTAATTAATTAAATAAAGTAAATAGGACCATGTGCAATGCTCCAATATCCAGGCTGCGTCATTCACAAACCGCAGTGCATGTTTCCAATGGCTGACATTGCGCTTCAAGCACAATTTCGACGTATCCGATGAAGTGTCCAGCTGTGCAACAACTGAATTATCCAGGCTCGGCTCGGAAGCAAAAAAATTACCCGAGTACCAACTTCGTTGGTTTGACGTTCGACACTCTGCCAATGGCAATGTGCTACTGCGAAATCCCTGTACGCCAACTGTAAAAATAGTTGCCGTTAATTTGCTTGCTTCTGAGAAGGATATCATTAGTTTCTTCGATGTAACTGGTAAAATGTGTCAATCGATGAAAGATACAAGTGTAGTTAAACGTAAACAAGATACTGTTTCTACCACATATGGCAATGTAAATTGGATGAAATCGTAAACTGATGCGCTCAAGCGAATTCAATCTATTGTGCACTAAATCTACCAGCTCAGTATACTCGCGCAATTACTTAAAACGATGCGTTCATGTTGTATATTATGTCTCGGGTGACGTCTGTATTGTTGTGAATCTTGTTATTCCGTTACGAATGTCCACCTCCCCACTACCAGACGCCTCACTTGAAGGCTGTCTAATCTACTAAGGTCATGTTGCCTTTAAATGCAGTACATGTTACCACAGTTCGTATTACCAAACAACACACGCGTCAGATCGCACAGGCGCCTGCTGGGAGCTAACCTAGCTTAAACGAATAAAAGCGATCCTGGTTGACGTAGGCTCAGGCCAACTTTGAAAGCAACATTCACATGTTACCGAGCGTCCTGTCTCATACATGTGCAACTAATGTGGTCAGCGTGGATCACACTGCCCAGCACTGACCGTTTTACATATGCAGTGCTGTCCGTGCGTGACGTGACTGCGCATGTAGTTTAGTGAGACGGCCGTAATGGAAGGCCATAGATCACTAGTGGACATGGCATATTTCCATACATTCCTATATTCATTAATCAATAACCCGTTATGCAGTAAATATTTGTGAGTTAAATGTAATTTTATTAAGTAAACAAAATATATGTTGTCACGCATGCATGTATATTACATACTTCAAGTGGTAGCAATTAATATTCGTTGAACGTTAGGTTAGGTTAGGTTAGGTTAGGTTAGGTTAGGGTAGGGTAGGGTAGGGTAGGGTAGGGTAGGGTAGGGTAGGGTAGGGTAGGGGTCATATGATTTATGATTCGGTTACTGGACTGGGTCAGCTAATCGGTGTTTTATTTCGCAAGGCAATGTGACCACCGTGCGTGGTAAAGTGGGCTATCATTATAGTAGGGGATAGTTATCACACCAATGCGGGCTTTGTAACCGGATAATACTGGTGTCAAGTCAACCTGTCGGCCCATACACTTTCGACACTTGACGTCTTCAGATGTGTCGATTTATGCAGCCTTTATTGCGCAAAGTATCCGTCCTTTACATTCACAGTGGCGTTTCTTTGTGCGTAAACCATGTTCTTATCAACGGCCACATCGTAGCGGAAGTGAGAAGGGAGACGTGCGCTATCATTCATCCGAAAAAAGACACGTCCACATGTGTTTCTTATGTCGTGGACCGTTTATCAAATATCCAATGTCGTTTTGCATTATCCAACCAGCTGTTGTTACTGCAATACTGGAACTTCCGACGTAGGCAAGTTAGGGTTGATGTAGTGAACTTACCTCAGGGACTGCATGATGTTGGTTTTCCGGTCAGACCTGTTTTGGAATTCATCAAAAGGTCCATGTCTGAAGCTGTTTAATCTTACAGCATGACCTTTGATAGAGAGCTCTGTTTGATCTGCCAGTCACTCCACTCCGCGTGTTGATGGCCGTTTCGACCGTGGTGTGGTGAGTCTATTCTTGGCCCGGCAAGCCGTTGGGGGATTACGATATCAGGACGATTTCCTCAAACCGAACGCTAAACAGAATGTGTGTTAAATTATCTATAGTGCACGGATCAAAGACGTGAGTGTTTGTTTTCTGTAAGCGAATTCGGCGCGTGCGTGAGAGAGAGAGAGAGAGAGAGAGAGAGAGAGAGAGAGAGAGAGAGAGAGAGAAAGAGAGAGACCATGCATTAAACACACGGTCGTACAGTAAGAGTGAACAATTACGTCAATGGTCACTCGACGTTGACTGTCCACTAGTGTAGTGTCTGCATTGTCCACTCAATGAAATGCTCGCAGGACCATCTGTCAGCCTCTACTTCATCTCGAGCGACCATCCCATTATTCACGTTAATTGCACAGCTTAATTACTTCTGTATGTGAGGATCGTCAAGTCTGCCACTGAAAACGGGGCATTAGCTCGGTCAAAACAAAACGACCGACAACCGGCTTGTACAAATCATGGCATTAATCCAGTTTGATGATAATACAGCAGCCCGTATATAATGTTTTAAATTTAGTTTGTTCCACGACTAGAGACAGGCTTTATTATGTTCAGATGATAGTTAATATTGCATACTTTAATATAAGTGACATGTAAAACATGCACACTCCTGCTATGATTCAGGGCAACTCAGTTTAAACATTTGTCTTACCATACTTTTTTAGAAATGTTTTTAATCTAGAAAGTGTCAGATATTGATTGCTATTACCCGCGGGGACTGCACTAATGCTGCGCCAGTGCAGCGGCAGTGACTGCACTAATGTTGCGCCAGTGTAGCGGCAGTGACTGCACTAATGCTGCCCCAGTGTAGCGGCAGTGACTGCACTAATGCTGCGCCAGTGTAGCGGCAGTGACTGCACTAATGCTGCACCAGTGTAGCGACAGTGACTGCACTAATGCTGCGCCAGTGTAGCGGCAGTGACTGCACTAATGCTGCGCCAGTGTAGCGGCAGTGACTGCACTAATGCTGCACCAGTGTAGCGGCAGTGACTGCACTAATGCTGCGCCAGTGTAGCGGCAGTGACTGCACTAATGCTGCGCCAGTGTAGCGGCAGTGACTGCACTAATGCGGCGCCAGTGTGGCTACAACGGGTCGTTCTGCGCCAGCATCCTTTGTAAAAACGGTATCTTTGCAAGAAAATTTGCAAAGCTAATTACAAAACTGTCTTGGCGGCTCTGTGAAGCGACGGAGCCCAAGACGCGTACGGAACCACATCGGCCCCTGGAGTCATGAACGCGGATCGCTAGCGGCAGCCTCGGGGAACTCTTGTGCGGACGGCGGACCATTAAACTGTTACCAGGGAAGACAGCCACGCATGTGTAGCTGACGTAACGAGAAAACACCGACATTAGTCAGTGGGTATGTTTGACAATGGGTGCACTCCGGGTATTATGCATACGTTGTTTGGTTGGGACATGCAGTAGATTCCCAGTGTAACGAGTATAAATGATGATCGATTTTCCTATTTAGACTAATGCTAAATGTCAGAGAGACAATTCCACAATGTTTCCACAAATTTACGAATCGATTTTAATAAAAACTATACACATTAGTTGTCTTGTCACCGACTTTCAGTAGGATTTTGATAAAATCCTATTTTTTTGTTTTCGAGAAAATTAACATGGTGGATAACCCCGTCAGGTGTCGCTCAAACAAACCGGATTCTGTCTTCGTACGGTCATCACTGACACGTACACATCCTGCCAACCAGCAACTAGAAATTAAAAACTGTACACAGCAGAAGTGACCTGCTCGTATAGTGCGCGCGTGTTTCCTTTTCTCTGTTCATAAACTAGTTTTCAGGGTGCCACAAACCCCTCGAAATGGCGACCGTTTCAGAATCACCGGCATTTCATTCGTATGTTATGAACGGGGATGTAAACTGCATATCTGTCTCCAGTAGATACCCAGCGACGCCCGGAACTCTTTCCCCAGTAGTTACGTACATGACAGCTGATTCCCAGTCGACGCCATCTGCACTGGCGTGCGCTGTTCAAGTGCGACTCCTTTCCTTGTTTGTAAACGTTCAGTCTTGCGGTCAGTCGGCGGCTGGCTCGCCTGTTAACACCCCGAGTTCGGGTCTGAAAACGGCCAACGTTCAAAGAAACACAGACGGCGGTTGCTCATGTGTCATGACGATCAACGTAGTGTAGCTTGGACACGCAACTATTGGGATATTGTTACGGTTTATATGTCAACGTTTAGTGATATTCTATTGGTTCCCATTTTCTCGTGACTCTTAATGATATTTGGTTACTTCTTGGGATGAATTTGTGCTATAGTACACCCAAATTCCACCCATTGTCCATTTCACCCCCTAGATTACACCCGTTTTGTAGAACCCTGTTGTAAACGTCGTAAATGATCGTTATGTGATATGCTTATAAACAGTTTGGCGATATCCGGCTCGTGTAAATGCCACATTGTTAGACTTTCGATAAATCAACGACCTTTTGCTTGCGCACATGCCATCTGAAACGTGTTGCTTGGCGTAGCAAGCTATAGTTAAGTATTGTTAAACATTACCTCCTCTTTTACATAGTGTAAATATATAAATGGCAATTATTAGTTATCACTCTCTATGGTTTGGTGACAAGTGCACCAATGTCATTTGCTTGTGTTCCACTGTCGACGAACCTGCCGTGGGTGACAAGGTGACATGTTTGGCATGACGCTGTGTTGACAACACTAGTCGTGGTTTGTCCGAAGTCTACGTGATTCACGTGGGCTGCGAACCACACCCGAGTAACGAGGAATGTTGCGATCAGTCTCTGACCTCAGCCCCCGACCCACCATCTCTGCGTTGTCTAACAGTTATCGGAAGTAAACCCATAAATTGTGCGCCCCTTCCCCGTGTTGCGTCACTCTAGCGCTGTTCCGTCCCACCCCGATAACCGCCTGGGCAAAACAAAAAAATAGAGTGTAGCGATGTTTACATTGTTGCACTCTATGCTATACTTTCTTAATTTCACATGTATGCCAGAGGTTTCGTTTAAACGTTTCAAGGTAAATACTTATTGATTATGTTGTATTATTATCGTTAATTCCAAGAGAGAACTTTCACTGTGAGACTTGTCATTGCTTTCGAGTCAGTCTGACCGCTTTCGTACATTTGACCATCGCCACAACAGAGTTTGCCTCTTTGCAGCACAATTGCTGTAATTCTAATGGGAATGTTGTTGCGCGTCGTTGTCGTTAGTGTCATTCAAGTGCAGACGAACGTGGTACATTTGGTGTGAATAACAACTGTTGATAACGCTTTGACTCAGCCGGCTCACGAACACGTGCTGATTTGTTCGGTGACTAGTACCAGATCAGACGGTCTGCTCCTTCCGTACCGGGTCAGACGGCCTGCTCCTTCCATACCGGATCAGACGGC
>BSQZ01000018.1:6093035-6100535 GCA_033239005.1 Lamellibrachia satsuma
CTGGTTACGATTAGGTTATGGTTACGGCTGTATAACAAGCACCTCTAGGGTAGACACTTTCAATGTTACACTTCTGGTTACAGTTAGGTTATGGTTACGGCTGTAGAATAAGCACGTCTAGGACAGACATTGCATGTAAGGAAACAAACATTACTGGGATGTACATTTTAAAAGTTTCGTTCTGGCCACGGGCATCGTAAAACAAGCACTACTCGAGAAGATGCTGAAGACAACATGCACTGCTGAAGACAACATGCACTGCTGAAGACAAAATGTACTGCTGAAGACAACATGCACTGCTGAAGACAACATGCACTGCTGAAGACAACATGCACTGCTGAAGACAACTTGCACTGCTGAAGCAGGCGTTGTGTACGTGACGTACCGGCGGTGTTAATGATGCTGGGTACCCCGAAGAAGAAACATTGCGAGCATGCCGTTCACAGAGTGATTGACTTGGGAGCTGGCTGTGGGAAGCGACATGTCAGAGGACGCGTGCTTACACAGTTTGCACCTGCCGTGAAGTATCGTCAGACCCCCCCCCAGACTTCACTCCGACGGACCTCGCCATGCTAAAAGAGTCCCGACGTTAATCACGCATGCAGCTGTCGCTAATGTATCCGAGATCGCTGGTACCTGCTAACGTCGTAGAGGTGAACTATATAAAGACCTGGGTGCTATGTACTACATACAAATAGCAGGAAGCCGTTACCTGCGAAGTCTACAATGTTGCTGTATATATACAAAGACCAGTGTGTTCTTACCCTCAGATAGTACAGTTGCGACACATTAAAACGCGGGGATAACATTACACTAATACCGTGGAACTGAACTCCACAAAACGTTGCTGCGTTCACGACTCTCGAGTTACAGCCAATGATAACAAAACGAGCCGATGTTTGTCTTATCGATTAAGCACGCTCAACCTATGGTCTCCCTCCCTATTATGTCTGTCTCTCTAAACGTGTTGACGCCTGTGCCGCTTTTGACGCCTTTGAAAACGAGGAAGGCAGCGGTAAAATAATTTACGCCTTATTAAGGGCAGGACGAAAGGACAATGCTGACGTTTTATGATTGATTACGGCAATCCCATTAGGACCGACGTAGTCAACGGCCTTGAACGAAACGCTCGAGTCACCTACGTGTCCTCACACAGACCGGCCGAGCAAATGTAATTTCTGTGAGATGAATTCGGCGGTGTCTTTGAAAGGGAAATTAACGTGTTCAAGTTGCAAGGATGATGGATTTGATGAGTTGGTTTTCTGATAGGTTGTTCCTTTTCGCTCTTTGAAGAAGCCTAGGGAAATTTGCAATGATTTTCCCGGAATGCGATACTCGTCAGTTATCAGTCCACTTTTTTGGAAGGGATTAAGAGAAATGCAGACAGGTGATTTCAACAACACATGCAGGGCATAATAATGAGGTACGTTCGCTGTATCCAGTCCTTAAGACTGTTCAAAGCGCTTTACACTTCACCTCTTGGCAGAACGTTTCTCTACATCTCTGTAAAACGTTAAGCCATGCTGCAATTCCTGCGCGAAAACTATTCGTTCACATATCCACCACTGTCTATAGTCAGGTATAGTCACGAGTGAACTGGACATACTGGCATTTGGTGTAAAGCCTACTTCATTTGTCTTCCTCGCTCATGTATCTCTACGTTTACAATAAACGTTGTGGTTGTCACCAGTTGGCTATCTATTCGACCGAGGTCTGGTTCTAGAACCGCTCATGGAATATGGTATTGTTCTATTGGCTGTTAATTCTTAGACAGTTAACACCGCTATTTGAAATGTTTTACCATAATAATATATGTGGCATAACGCCTAGAACTACCGATGTGATAGTGCATTCGGTGACTGACATTAGTAAGTATATGGACGGGTGCACCTGAGCGCCCAGAGAAAGCCCGTTGTCAACGGCACAGACCGCGGGCAGAAGACGCCACACTGAGCCCGTTATATGCCTGTCGTCACCCGGCGAAGCCGTGGCGCGCCAGCCCAGCTGTCAGTGGTGTCACTAGCTCGTAATACAGCGGTCTCCTAACACAGTTTTCACACGCCTACCCGACCGTCATATCCAATAACGCGAAGCTCTCTTCTGCAGGCGGCGTTTTCGTTTTTTACACTGTGGAATACAGTCGTGCCGTTCGCAGTGTTTTCAGCACGCTTCGTAGGGCCGGATTAGCACAAATGAGCTGGTGAAATTTAAAACAATTATCTCGACATCTCGTGATGCTTCGTGACTTGTGGATACTGTTTCGCCAGTGAATATCTGACAGGTGGGTGATGTGTTAGTTGCAGATTTTGCAGGGACGTTTCACCGGATTTAGCAAAATTGTCATCTGAAACAATAAGTTCCGAGTCCCAACAAGCCATTGGCTTATCGAATACCTAACATGTGTTCATCTGTGTGTGGCTCTCCGTTGTCAGATTTCTGTCAGTTCTGTTTTATGTCGACACTGCTAACATCTAAAGTCAGTTGATAAGGCAGTATTAACATATAGAAGCCTGAAGGCATAATATGAGGAGAAAGCTGTTAGTCGTTGTGTCATCACCTCGTGTCATTTTACCGTAATCTACAATTTGGTGCACACGTCTTACATGTAAATTTGAATTGGCATAACTGGTACGTCCAGTTGATCTAATTATTGCATAATTGTTATCACAATGAATCAGATGGTCTGGACAACTGTTGACCGGTGGTTTCGTTAAACGTCATTCGGGTTGATCACCTCGCCATTCAGTGGACAATTGGAAACGATAACACCCTACACCATATATTCGACATTCACACCTAACTTGTGCCATTCGCAGCCTGTTTACTCGCCTGCGCAGACGTAATGACGGAGAACTCGACGTATTGATCGCGGATTATCCCGTTAGTGGTGGGTTGGGATAAGCACACTGTATTTCCCTTGCTCTCAGCCCAGGGCGGTCACACGTCGTCTAGCTGTTCTACTGCATCTTTCAGCAGACCGTTCGCTCGATTGTTTGTGTTTGTGCTTGGTATGCTACCGTAGTCAGGTTTGCAATAGACCCTATAGTAACAGCGCTAATCAGATAGAGTACTAGGCCCTATTGCCCCACATACGCGACATGTCAATACCCGTGCGGTTGATACTGTCATGAGGTCCTTGCGCGCTAAACCAACAAGTCGTTGTTAGCCCTGAGCCACAAGAAGGAGACCGACTCCCTGTTGACGAATTAAGTTGCACTGTCACCGATCTAATAAATATTTAGTATTGGGCTTAGGACGTCTGCAGTGGACACAACCAGTGCTCACAAGACGCTCTGCCAGCTCTTGTCCGGTGAAAGACCTACTGTGCACAGGCATCGATAATTACCAGTATACCTTACACATTCCGAGAGACGTGGTGCCAGTGTGAATCATGCGATTTTTACGGAATGTATTAGTAAGGCATGCTTACTGAAAAAATGTAATTGATTGATGGATAAAAGAAACGACTCGGTTTTTTACGAACATAATTATCGAAGGCAGACACATTTGAACAACATTTCATCGATATCCACGAAGATTCAGCTGCGTCCGGAACGACAGCGATAATTCTGAGCGAAACGACGACGACAGACTGCGGAGTGGTTCGTGGCCGGTGGATCTGTTTCAGAAAGACTAACGATTAAACTGAAATATGCAGCCCTTTGTTGCGCGTAAAATGTCAGGCGTAGCTTGACTGATGGCGGCGCTGTCGTAAGCGAACGCTAACTGTCAGACCTGTTTCCGGCACTGAGCTTGCAGCTCCCTCGTTGGCTCGCTGGCCGGCTCTCACGGTCGTTCTCCTGTTGTTGTAGATCTGCCGTCCGTATCAGCCGATAGACGTGGAGCAGACGACAATCATTATTCGGTTCAGCACACTATGACTAGGGGCGTCTGCATCTAGTTGTGACTGGTACGTAGACCTGCAAGTTGGCGCAATTTAGGCACCGAGAATAAGGCAAAATTACATCCTTATTACTATTAATTTAGGCACCGAGAATAAGGCAATATTACATCGTTATTACTATTAATTTAGGCACCAAGAATAAGGCAATATTACATCGTTATTACTATTAATTTAGGCACCGAGAATAAGGCAATATTACATCGTTATTACTATTAATTTAGGCACCAAGAATAAGGCAATATTACATCGTTATTACTATTAATTTAGGCACCGAGAATAAGGCAATATTACATCGTTATTACTATTAATTTAGGCACCGAGAATAAGGCAATATTACAATTTAGGCACCGAGAATAAGGCAATATTACATCGTTATTACTATTAATTTAAGTTAAGTATTAGACGGTTATTCAGGTTTGGCACTGGGATAAGGTAGATATAAGCCTAGTCACAGCTGACACATGGTTTTGGTATTATAGCTATACAATAGTAAAATGCATCATTGAATAATGTTGTTTTTAAAAACACCAGCAAACGTTCGTTAACAGCGTCTATGTATAGTGCTGCCATCTCCCGAATTTATGGTGAACTTATTTTCTGCATTGCGTTATGCTGTTAGGTACCGTGAGCTATAAGCACATCTCCTTCCCTTACCGCCAGAGTAGCACACATCTCCTTCCCTTACCGCCAGAGTAGCACACATCTCCTTCCTTTACTGCAGAGTAGCACACATCTCCTTCCCTTACCGCCAGAGTAGCACACATCTCCTTCCCTTACCGCCAGAGTAGCACACATCTCCTTCCCTTACTGCAGAGTAGCACACATCTCCTTCCCTTACCGCCAGAGTAGCACACATCTCCTTCCCTTACCGCCAGAGTAGCACACATCTCCTTCCCTTACCGCCAGAGTAGCACACACCTCCTTCCCTTACCGCCAGAGTAGCACACATCGAATCTGCTGCAATACTATGTGAATTACACTACTTGCAGATTCCAAATTCCGAGCGACACTTGTCGACGTTACGATGTGTTTGACGCCTTCAGTAGTGTTGGCACTGTGCGTGCTGTGGCGCTGCATGTGTGGCGTTCTCTCGGGATGTGAGTTCCCCGACTACATGCAGACGAACGGCACGGCACGGGACTGGGTGAGTCGGGTGAAACAACAGAACACAGAGGTGACGCTGGAGATCAACGTCTCGGGCGGCGCATTGACGACAGTGTCAACAGACTCTACGGCTTCGTCCTACTTGAGGCACTGTCTGCGGGTAGGTGTCACAAATCAAGAACAGTTTGAGGACAAATTCATTTGTCCGAATGGCAACAACATATTTCATACAGAAACCTTGAATATACAAATATTCAATAGTGTTAAACAAAAATAATCAATAAGCAAACAGCAAATAATACATTGAGCAGTATAAGATGAAACATCAATATGCACAGGGACGGGAGACTCTATATATACAATAATATAATGCCGAATATGATCGCTATCGTAGGAGCGAGCCTCTTTGGGCAGGACGTATAACTTGGTCGATGTGGACGACTGCCGTAGGAGCGAGCCTCTTTGGGCAGGACGTATCACTTGGTCGATGTGGACGACTGCCGTAGGAGCGAGCCTCTTTGGGCAGGACGTATCACTTGGTCGATGTGGACGACTGCCGTAGGAGCGAGCGTCTTTGGGCAGGACGTATCACTTGGTCGATGTGAACGACTGCCGTAGGAGCGAGCCTCTTTGGGCAGGACGTATCACTTGGTCGATGTGGACGACTGCCGTAGGAGCGAGCGTCTTTGGGCAGGACGTATCACTTGGTCGATGTGGACGACTGCCGTAGGAGCGAGCCTCTTTGGGCAGGACGTATCACTTGATCGATGTGGACGACTGCCGTAGGAGCGAGCCTCTTTGGGCAGGACGTATCACTTGGTCGATGTGGACGACTGCCGTAGGAGCGAGCCTCTTTGGGCAGGACGTATCACTTGGTCGATGTGGACGACTGCCGCTGGAGCTGAATTTATGAAACTACCTAATATATTTGTGTTGAATTCTTGTCATTGATATTCCATGACTCGATCATTTCGTAGGTCTATTCCACATAAAACTTACCATACTGAAGACGTACTCGTGGGAACTGCCGCCAATATAGCAATAACATAAGCGCAGGTTTATTCATCAGCAAACGACGATAATGAACAATTGATTACAATTTAACACGATCGATACCCAAACAAAGTGCTCTTAAATCCCAGGACAAATTTAGCAAACCCTGTTCCAGGACTTCTTCGTCACAGCCACAGCGAATGCTGAAAAAGTAAAGTGGCAGCATTCATGTAACACGTGGCAGCATTCATGTAACACATGGCAGCATTCATGTAACACGTGGCAGCATTCATGTAACACGTGGCAGCGTTCATGTTACACGTGGCAGCATTCATGTAACACATGGCAGCATTCATGTAACACGTGGCAGCATTCATGTAACACGTGGCAGCGTTCATGTTACACGTGGCAGCATTCATGTAACACATGGCAGCATTCATGTAACACGTGGCAGCGTTCATGTTACACGTGGCAGCATTCATGTAACACATGGCAGCATTCATGTAACACGTGGCAGCATTCATGTAACACGTGGCAGCATTCATGTTACACGTGGCAGCATTCATGTAACACGTGGCAGCATTCATGTAACACGTGGCAGCGTTCATGTTACACGTGGCAGCATTCATGTAACACATGGCAGCATTCATGTAACACGTGGCAGCATTCATGTAACACGTGGCAGCATTCATGTAACACGTGGCAGCATATGTTATACTAAACATGCTTCAACGCGCAAATGGGTTTACTTCGTTACGGTAAGAATGTCGTTTGATCAACGCGGCATTTTGTACCTACTCATAAACACTGATAGTTGAAGATTGCCTATAGATTTGAACATTTGTGTTATGTTTATATGATACAGAGTATGGGCAATGACAAGTACCTGGTGGCGCAAGAAGAAAGCGGTGTAGCTGAGAAACAGTTCACGTGTATACAGGTACACCTTTTTGTATAAGGCAATGCTTTGGCAAATACTGTATTAATAATAAACTTATATTTCAACGTACGTACGTGCGAACGTACGTACGTACGCCACGCACGCACGTACGCCACGCACGCACGCACGTAGGTATGTTATGCTACTCCTCCTAGACGCTGTGCATATCTGGCGTAAAACTTTCCGGGGTTCATCTACAACCCCACGGTCGGGTCATCTACAACCCCACGGTCGGGTCATCTACAACCCCACGGTCGGGTCATCTACAACCCCACGGTCGGGTCATCCATGTTTAAATTTACCAGCTACTACCCTTTTTACGAACAATCGAATTACCCTTTGTTGTTATTGTAGCCATTACGTACGACTGTACGCAGCGCTCTGCGAGCAGTTACGTACAATTGTTGACTACCTCATTCGTCTTTTCTTCGATTGTCTTAATGCAAGGCGTCGCTGCACGTTGCTATGACGGCCAGTGTTATGTCGCAATTTCAAGAAGCCATCAATACACTGACTGGCAGCGCCGTGTACCAAGGCATTGATGGATGTCTCTGAAATA
>BSQZ01000018.1:6105535-6350535 GCA_033239005.1 Lamellibrachia satsuma
GAAGTGGGGATACAACCAAGATGTAGAAGTGGGGATACAGCCAAGATGTAGAAGTGGGGAAACAGCCAAGATGTAGAACTGGGGATACAACCAAGACGTAGAAGTGGGGATACAACCAAGATGTAGAAGTGGGGATACAGCCAAGACGTAGAAGTGGGGATACAACCAAGATGTAGAAGTGGGGATACAGCCAAGATGTAGAAGTGGGGATACAGCCAAGATGTAGAACTGGGGATACAACCAAGACGTAGAAGTGGGGATACAACGAAGACGTAGAAGTGGGGATACAGTCAAGACGTAGAAGTGGGGATACAACCAAGATGTAGAAGTGGGGATACAACCAAGACGCAGAAGTGGGGATACAACCAAGACGTAGAAGTGGGGATACAACCAAGATGTAGAAGTGGGGATACAGCCAAGATGTAGAAGTGGGGAAACAGCCAAGATGTAGAACTGGGGATACAACCAAGACGTAGAAGTGGGGATACAACCAAGATGTAGAAGTGGGGATACAGCCAAGACGTAGAAGTGGGGATACAACCAAGATGTAGAAGTGGGGATACAGCCAAGATGTAGAAGTGGGGATACAGCCAAGATGTAGAACTGGGGATACAACCAAGACGTAGAAGTGGGGATACAACGAAGACGTAGAAGTGGGGATACAGTCAAGACGTAGAAGTGGGGATACAACCAAGATGTAGAAGTGGGGATACAACCAAGACGCAGAAGTGGGGATACAACCAAGACGTAGAAGTGGGGATACAACCAAGATGTAGAAGTGGGGATACAGCCAAGATGTAGAAGTTGGGATACAGTCAAGATGTAGAAGTGGGGATACAGTCAAGATGTAGAAGTGGGGATACAACCAAGATGTAGAAGTGGGGATACAACCAAGATGTAGAAGTGGGGATACAGTCAAGATGTAGAAGTGGGGATACAACCAAGACGTAGAAGTGGGGATACAGCCAAGATGTAGAAGTGGGGATACAACCAAGATGTAGAAGTGGGGATACAGCCATGACGTAGAAGTGGGGATACAGCCAAGATGTAGAAGTGGGGATACAGCCAAGATGTAGAAGTGGGGATACAGTCAAGATGTAGAAGTGGGGATACAACCAAGATGTAGAAGTGGGGATACAACCAAGATGTAGAAGTGGGGATACAACCAAGACGTAGAAGTGGGGATACAACCAAGATGTAGAAGTGGGGATACAGCCAAGATGTAGAAGTGGGGATACAGCCAAGACGTAGAAGTGGGGATACAACCAAGATGTAGAAGTGGGGATACAGCCAAGATGTAGAAGTTGGGATACAGTCAAGATGTAGAAGTGGGGATACAGCCAAGATGTAGAAGTGGGGATACAGCCAAGATGTAGAAGTGGGGATACAACCAAGATGTAGAAGTGGGGATACAACCAAGATGTAGAAGTGGGGATACCACCAAGACGTAGCAGTGGGGATACAACCAAGATGTAGAAGTGGGGATACAGCCAAGATGTAGAAGTGGGGATACAACCAAGACGTAGAAGTGGGGATACAACCAAGATGTAGAAGTGGGGATACAGCCAAGATGTATAAGTGGGGATACAGCCAAGACGTATAAGTGGGGATACAACCAAGATGTAGAAGTGGGGATACAGCCAAGATGTAGAAGTGGGGATACAACCAAGATGTAGAAGTGGGGATACCGCCAAGATGTAGAAGTGGGGATACAGCCAAGATGTAGAAGTGGGGATACAGCCAAAACGTATAAGTGGGGATACAACCAAGATGTAGAAGTGGGGATACAGCCAAGATGTAGAAGTGGGGATACAACCAAGATGTAGAAGTGGGGATACAGCCAAGATGTAGAAGTGGGGATACAGCCAAGATGTAGAAGTGGGGATACAACCAAGGTGTAGAAGTAGAAGTGGGGATACAACCAAGATGTAGAAGTGGGGATACAGCCAAGATGTAGAAGTGGGGATGCAACCAAGACGTAGAAGTGGGGATACAACCAAGATGTAAAAGTGGGGATACAACCAAGATGTAGAAGTGGGGATACAACCAAGACGTAGAAGTGGGGATACAACCAAGATGTAGAAGTGGGGATACAACCAAGATGTAGAAGTGGGGATACAACCAAGATGTAGAAGTGGGGATGCAACCAAGATGTAGAAGTGGGGATACAACCAAGATGTAGAAGTGGGGATACAGTCAAGATGTAGAAGTGGGGATACAGCCAAGATGTAGAAGTGGGGATACAACCAAGATGTAGAAGTGGGGATACAACCAAGATGTAGAAGTGGGGATGCAACCAAGATGTAGAAGTGGGGATACAACCAAGATGTAGAAGTGGGGATACAGCCAAGATGTAGAAGTGGTGATACAACCAAGATGTAGAAGTGGGGATACAACCAAGATGTAGAAGTGGGGATGCAACCAAGACGTAGAAGTGGGGATACAACCAAGATGTAGAAGTGGGGATACAACCAAGATGTAGAAGTGGGGATACAACCAAGATGTAGAAGTGGGGATACAACCAAGATGTAGAAGTGGGGATACAACCAAGATGTAGAAGTGGGGATACAACCAAGATGTAGAAGTGGGGATACAGCCAAGATGTAGAAGTGGGGATACAAACAAGATGTAGAAGTGAGGATACAGCCAAGACGTAGAAGTGGGGATACAACCAAGATGCCCAAGCCAAATGTGATTGTGGAAAACATTTACGTGCATCGATGCTTTCTACGTCGTAAAAATGAACTACAGATGTTTAAAACGTATCGTCGGTCAATTGTCTTCGCATTCTTCCGCACCAATTTACCATTTACCATTTACCATTCTCCGCTGCTCACGTTCGTTCACGACGAAAGTATCGTTGACGTCATTGCCAGTGGCGTATTTAGGGGGCATTAAGCCCTGGCACCCCTTTAAATTGTTTGATTTTTTTTCGTATTTTGTTGTTGCGCCGCTACGTGGCAGCGTGGCAAACTAATTGGTGTCTAGGCTTGGCCCCTTTGGCTTCCCCAGTTGCGAAATCCTAACTACGCCACTGGTCACCCTTGTGAAAATATACCATGGAATTTCATGGTATACCGTTGTATTTGGTGGCATTGCATGGTATATCGTTGTATTTGGTGGTATTGCATGGTATATCGTTGTATTTGGTGGCATTGCATGGTATATCGTTGTATTTGGTGGTATTGCATGGTATATCGTTGTATTTGGTGGCATTGCATGGTATATCGTTGTATTTGGTGGTATTGCATGGTATATCGTTGTATTTGGTGGCATTGCATGGTATATCGTTGTATTTGGTGGTATTGCATGGTATATCGTTGTATTTGGTGGTATTGCATGGTATATCATGACATTACATGGTAAACTGTAGTAGACCATGCTTTTTTCATAAACTGTGTATTGTAACTGTATGGTATTCCGTGGTTTATCTATTTCAAAAACACCGTGGTATTATTTGCGCCGCCAGCGCCGCAGTGATGGAGCAGCTCGGCGTGAACAAACGAAAGATGCGTGACCAAACAGTATGATGCGTTCATATGGCCGGGAAGACGAACTTTGATGCAGGCCAATAACGACAAATAAGGCCTCTATAACAAGGGGCCACATCCTCACCAGAGGCCACCTTGCCATGTAGTAGTAAATGACAATGTTCCCCTCACGGGGGCCACCGCTCTTATAAAGACCGTGCCCCTTCCCATAAGGGATGAGCTTATAAGAGAGGGTGTGTGTGTGTGTGTGTGTGTGTAGCACACACACACACACGCACACGCACACGCACACGCACACGCACACGCACACGCACACGCACACGCACACGCACACGCACACGCACACGCACACGCACACGCACACACACGCACACGCACGCACGCACGCACGCACGCACACACACACACACACACACACTCCATCTCAGCTGTGGCGCCTTTACCTGCGTCTTTGATGTTTTTCCACCTCTGCTCTCTTTGCTAGTTTGCTTGCATCCATTCTTACCAAGTGGCCTGATTCTATATTATAAAATTGTTTTGCATGAGTAGATTCGAATTAATTCGAATCGTATATACTAATAAAAGTTCACTCTTATTTGATGAGTTAGCCAAATGCCCGGATGAGAGCCTAATTAATCTAATTATGTGTGCCACCAGAATCTCAACGAGTACCAAATTTCCGTCACAATGAAAAGTACTATATGGGATAGACGACAAACGGTGGCGCCACAGCACGGAGTCTGGATAGTCGTGGCTATCGGGGACAGACACTACAAAATTGCATTGGTGGCCATGTTAACGGTTTGTCTGATTATAAGAAAACGTGACCACTAACAATTCTGATTTTTTTGGACCAGTTTTGTCAAAATCACATACCTCCTGCTCTTTTAAAACGCCCCGACTTGCGATGTCCGTAATTTTTTTTACAAATATAGCCATATATTCATGCGCCCACGTGGCCCATAGCAGAAAAATTCCCATAAATCTCACCTCCTGTTAAACTCTTAAAAATGAGCTATTTCACAGCCAATAACTTCTACACTGAAACCTGTGGTTATACCTGCTCAACTGCACTTATGTCACACCATAGGAATTGTTTAAATTCACATATCACAATTTAATACGCCCGACATTCGTGTGAAACAATAAGCAGGAAGGTCAACAGTGGTCTTACCCCTATCAGTGTACTAGCTACGCCATGCTTAGTCTCACTAATCCGATTCTCGCTCGCCTTCGTGAATTCGCCGAGAAGAGAGTCTGGCCAATAGAGTTACATGTGGTCTTCCGACACAATAAAAAGTACGGTTTGAGTAGAGGCGATGATATGTGTGTGTGTGTGTGTGTGTGTGTGTGTGTGTGCGTGCGTGCGTGCGTGCGTGCGTGCGTGCGTGCGTGCGTGCGTGCGTGCGTGCGTGTGTGTGACAAATGGTGTTGTGCCCGATGTCGTCCATTCATAACATGTTTGGTCGACTTCTCTTCCGCTTGTCTTCACTCATTCCGATTATTATCGGCTTTTCCAACCTGTAGCCTTCTAGACGCATGATGTCCCCGAAGTACGATGGCTTATGTTTCGCGGTTTTATCCATATAATACTACCGGGAAAACCAAGGTGTGTGTGTGTGTGTGTGTGTGTGTGTGTGTGTGTGTGTGTGTGTGTGTGTGTGTGTGTGTGTGTGTGTGTGTGTGTGTGTGTGTGTGTGTGTGTGTGTGTGTGTGTGTGTGTGTGTGTGTGTGTGTGTGTGTGTGTGTGTGTGTGTGTGTGTGTGTGTGTGTGTGTGTGTGTGTGTGTGTGTGTGTGTGTGTGTGTGTGTGTGTGTGTGTGTGTGTGTGTGCTACACACACACACACACACCCTCTCTTATAAGCTCATCCCTTATGGGAAGGGGCACGGTCTTTATAAGAGCGGTGGCCCCCGTGAGGGGAACATTGTCATTTACTACTACATGGCAAGGTGGCCTCTGGTGAGGATGTGGCCCCTTGTTATAGAGGCCTTATTTGTCGTTATTGGCCTGCATCAAAGTTCGTCTTCCCGGCCATATGAACGCATCATACTGTTTGGTCACGCATCTTTCGTTTGTTCACGCCGAGCTGCTCCATCACTGCGGCGCTGGCGGCGCAAGTAATACCACGGTGTTTTTGAAATAGATAAACCACGGAATACCATACAGTTACAATACACAGTTTACGAAAAAAGCATGGTCTACTACAGTTTACCATGTAATGTCATGATATACCATGCAATACCACCAAATACAACGATATACCATGCAATACCACCAAATACAACGATATACCATGCAATACCACCAAATACAACGATATACCATGCAATACCACCAAATACAACGATATACCATGCAATACCACCAAATACAACGATATACCATGCAATGCCACCAAATACAACGATATACCATGCAATACCACCAAATACAACGATATACCATGCAATGCCACCAAATACAACGATATACCATGCAATACCACAAAATACAACGATATACCATGCAATGCCACCAAATACAACGGTATACCATGAAATTCCATGGTATATTTTCACAAGGGTGACCAGTGGCGTAGTTAGGATTTCGCAACTGGGGAAGCCAAAGGGGCCAAGCCTAGACACCAATTAGTTTGCCACGCTGCCACGTAGCGGCGCAACAACAAAATACGAAAAAAAATCAAACAATTTAAAGGGGTGCCAGGGCTTAATGCCCCCTAAATACGCCACTGGCAATGACGTCAACGATACTTTCGTCGTGAACGAACGTGAGTAGCGGAGAATGGTAAATGGTAAATGGTAAATTGGTGCGGAAGAATGCGAAGACAATTGACCGACGATACGTTTTAAACATTTGTAGTTCATTTTTACGACGTAGAAAGCATCGATGCACGTAAATGTGGGATTTCGATCATGTTTAACGTAAGAACCACCCCGTGTGCACCCGAGCACGCATACCAAAAATCAGCTCCACATATAGAAAATTAAAGGATATGTGAGGGAACAAACACAACCATAAACTATTTTATAGAATAGAACCCCAACCTACAAAATACTCATACTACAACAGAAACACACTTAGATGGACACAATAAACAAACTATGTGTACATATATGTAAACATAACTAAACATTCATAGAATCAAATAAATTATATAAAATCAGCACTACCTTTACGGTGTGAATGTAAACCTGTAAATGCATGCTTTTATATTAGATTATGCTGTCATGACGTGGGCAGTAAAAATAGGAAAAAATCCATTGACCAACGCAATGCTACGCTGTTTTTGTCAGTGCTGCTGGCCTAATGGCCGCCCCGCCAGAGCTGACAGTGGTAATGGCTTTTTGGAAAAGTGAAAAGGTTTCCTCTTCCGATATTTCCTTTTATGCATCGTTCTTCATCAGAAACGTTATTAGAACCGTCACTGATGTCGGACAAATTGAAGGCCTTAACGGTCTTTTAAAAGTTGTACTGGCATCAGTTGTACTGGCATCAGCTGTACTGGCATCAGTTGTACTGGCATCAGATATACTGACATCAGTTGTAGTGGCGTCAGTTGTACTGGCAACAGTTGTACTGGCATAAGTTGTACTGGCATCAGCTGTACTGGCATCAGTTGTACTGGCATCAGATATACTGACATCAGTTTTAGTGGCGTCAGTTGTACTGGCAACAGTTGTACTGGCAACAGTTGTACTGACATCATAGTAGACAGAACGAAAGACTTTGAAACATCACTGCACGTAATGTTTAATATATCTGATATAATGGGATGTTTTAAAGAATCTGGTTATTACATTTATATGTTTTGTATTCTAGCTTTAGAGTTTGTAGTGAGGTTTCCCCAAACAAGTGTTTATGGAATCAAAAGTCGAGATGTCTTAATTATTATTAAATAAACAACTAATTGTGTTATTAAGCATATAGGCCTAACCGTGATGGGATTGTGAGGTTTGTTTTTATGTGTAAACAAAATATATATAATCAGTACGTTTAATCTTTCCCGTACTCATAACTGTTACCGTTTCGTGGGATGTAGGCATAACTGTACGATCGTTTTGGTGTAATGATGTTATGTGAAAAGGTGCAAAGGAGTCAAGATAATAATTGAGTAGTTTAGACTTTGTTTTTAAATGACATATAATGGCACCATCAAATATCAGATTATTCTCCAAGACTGTGGAAGAGTCCGTGCACATTAAGGAAGGATGTGTTTTTTACTATTCCTGCTCAAACATGTTCCATAACGAATCGACAGAACAGTAAAGGTGCATTCGCCCTGGACGCGACGACGTCACTGACTCATTAGGATCAACTCGTCGAAATTAGAATCGACAGACAGACGATTGGTTCTATTTCTGCCGCACCGCTAGACTTGACGCATGGCGTTTCTAGACCAAAGTCTGGTCTAGCCAAATAACGTTGTAATTATACGTAAAAATAAGCGAAGCAGTCACACTGTAGAGGGAGAAATGGTGGTAAATTGGTACGAATTTAAATGTTAGCTTTGTGTTATTCGGGATCAATTCGACGCAGTTACCAATCTAATTCGGTTGTTTTCTGTTCTCTTTCTTGTGATGCAAAATTGGTGTTTAATAGTTTCGATTATTACTTGTTGAATTAGATTGCATTTCACTTTCATTAACCAAGTTTCCGAGGCAATTACAAGAACGCCAGTACAAACACTATATATATATATGTTATTTTTTATCTAATATCAAGAGTAATACTTTGTCTGTGTTGCCCTACTATAATTGTGTAAATGCCAGAAAGAGGACTCGTTTAGTGAACAAAATATGTTACATAAGTGAGCTTGGTTACAAACAGCAATGCGATATGCTATTAGCAAGTATAGGAATATATGTATACAAATATATTTTCATTTGGCGAGCGAATATTGCCAGCCTAAGGGTATGTCATAGGGTTGTCTAACATTATAGCGTGGACCATGACATTAAGATGTGTGTTCAACAAGGTTTTCCTAGTAAACCACTGGCGCGACATTCTTAATTATAGTTGGTTATGTATTTTATGTGTTTTTGTTATAAATGTATCTTATTATATAATGTATCATATTATATAATGTATGCTTGTCTCAAGCAGTTTGTTTCCTAAATATGTCTTAAACAAGAAACATCGATTTTGTTTATATAAAAACTTTATTGCGAATATTGATTATGTTTGTCTAGAACAAAAACACTAGCGGAGCATGGACTTACGTGTGTGTGCGTGCGTGCGTGCGTGCGTGCGTGCGTGCGTGTGTGCGTGTGCATTAACGGAGTATGGGCGCCCGTGTGTGAGCATTAACGCTCAAAAGGAAGTCCAATTCGTTCGCAGCAAGGACAATTTTGTTCCGAGGTTGGACAAACATAAATAAAGACCGGGTCGAATATAAAGTATCTATATTCGGTTCACACTTGGTGTCAACGTGTTTAGCACAGATCTGCGATATACTATAGAACAAGGTTGCTGTTACTCTCCTCTCTGTCCATGAAGACCGGGCCGAGGCTTCGACATTGGTTCTCCACTGTTGCTATCATTCTCCTTCCATCACTGATCACTGTCGTCTTCCCCCTCCCCATCCGTCGTTCTCCACTCATTCCCACTCCTACCATATTAACACAGTCCTCATATATCAGTCGCTCGCGGTTTCCTCTTCTCGTTGTGCCCTACGCCTTGAGCACGTGCGCTATTGTGTCAACAAACAACCTCGCTTTAAACCTAAACGTTGCTCGAGCAGCATGCACGTGTGAATCCCTCGCCGGCGTCGTTACTCAACGCACGGCTCTCTTTATGGGCTACCAATTTGTCTATTGCGCTGTGATTCGTGAACGGCAGTGTCTTTGGATGATCTCCATCACGGCGACAACGCCGCTCACACGAGGCTGCAGAAACACTCGCCTTACACTTGATGTTCGACAGCCACTCGTGAAGTCCGCTACACATATACAGGTTCATCAGTTGCCAACTTATTGGCAACTCTGTGTAGTCGTTATGTGTATGTTGTCCATTAACCGTTGACAAGATTTTTTGTGGGCATTTGGCATTTGAAAAATCGGTCGGCCGACGGGTAGTTGTCGGCAGACAAACTGTTGGCGACTAAAACTCGGTATGTGTGTAGCGGGCTTTAGTGGGATTGATAAAACTGATCTGGCAGGGATCAGACACGTCGTAATCGATCGTATGTGTTTCTTATGATGCCTATTTGCATTTAGTTGCCTTCAAAGTGACCATTTAACACCTCCAACTATTACGAGTTAAGCCGCATATAGGCGAGGTGACGTCGTGATCACGTCAGGTGCTGTACCATGGGTGTTGCGATTGTTTAAAACGTAAAAGTCACGTCATCTCATCGTAGTTGCGTACAATTGTTAGCATCGCTGTGCGTATTTTCAACTGTTGTTCCGAAGTTCCTTCCTACTGTACGAACGCTTCGTGAAACTGGCAGTTGTAAGTGTTTTTGGGGCATGGAGTTGTGTTCTTAGCGTATCATCTCGACAGTGACGCTGATTGGCTGCTGGCGCTTCACGAGAACGCCAACACAAAATGGAGTGGTGACAGTGGGTCACAAAGAGACAACGCCTCTGAGGCCAGACTCTTCTCGGCGAATTCACGAAGAGAGTCACGCGAGAGGCGGATAAGCGAGACTAAATTCATATATGCATGGTAACACAAAGTGGCCTATTAAAAGAGACAAGTCGAGCAACATACATGGAGATTAAATGTATTGTACTTAGTGTAATAGAAATAAGATTGGGGACGAATTTCATCTACTGTTTAACTGGGACATTATACGATGCAAAAGAAGTATATATCTACTTATTAATGGCGTTAATACGCCGAAGTTCTCTGTGTTGTATAACAGTCACAGTTTACACAAGGTAATAAGAATTTGTAAATTTATAAACATTATAATTGGCATGCTTAACTACAATAACCAGAGGTGGTAGTAGTACTGCACTACCCCTGGTTGATAAACCTTCTGAAATGTGGAACTTTCAGTGTTTCCCACGCCATGTGCGCATATAGGCCTAATCATGTGTATTTCGTCCCACTTCCTGTCTTGGTCGACGTCTTTCTGCCAATTAAAATTAACGTTATTTCCCGAATATTACATGTAGCATCATCCACGATTTGCCAAATGCCCAATACTAAGTTCCAAGTTTCAAAGGGGTTATCTGCCAGGGGTACTGTTGTACTTGGGATCATCTGCCAGGGGTACTGTTGTACTTGGGGTTATCTGCCAGGGGTACTGTTGTACTTGGGGTTATCTGCCAGGGATGCTGTTGTACTTGGGGTTATCTGCCAGGGGTACTGTTGTACTTGGGGTTATCTGCCAGGGGTACTGTTGTACTTGGGGTTATCTGCCAAGGATGCTGTTGTACTTGGGGTTATCTGCCAGGGGTACTGTTGTACTTGGGGTTATCTGCCAGGGTTACTGTTTGTAATTTGGGTTATTTGCCAGGGGTACTGTTGTACTTGGGGTTATCTGCCAGGGGTACTGTTGTACTTTGGGTTATCTGCCAGGGGTACTGTTGTACGTGGGGTTATCTGCCAGGGATACTGTTGTACTTTGGGTTATCTGCCAGTGGTACTGTTGTACTTGGGGTTATCTGCCAGGAGTACTGTTGTACTTGGGGTTATCTGCCAGGGGTACTGTTGTACTTGGGGTTATCTGCCAGGGGTACTGTTGTACTTGGGATCATCTGCCAGGGGTACTGTTGTACTTGGGGTTATCTGCCAGGGGTACTGTTGTATTTGAGGTTATCTGCCAGGGGTACTGTTGTACTTGGGGTTATCTGCCAGGGGTACTGTTGTACTCGGCAGTCCCCCTGCGGCGAGGGCGGCCTTAACATGTTACGAGTGCCTGCAAGTACTCTGAGTATCTTATCTTTGTACTAACGTACCACAATGTACACTTATATCTGTGACCAATATCCAACGCCACTGTATGTGTATGGTATTAGATAATACATCTTGTCTTAAGTGTCTTGTAAAATTCACGTCATCGCTGAGACAGAGTGCGGTCTTTACGTAATTAGGCAATCGAGCCCACTTAAATATGGCGGCGTCGTCGTGAAATCATCGCCTCGTATCCCCGCAGCGCTTGTGCAAATGATTTGCTGTTTACTCGGCTCGTTCTCTTGTTTCTTGTCAGTGATTCGTGGTCGAGAACCTAAGCAATTCGACAATCGGCGGCTCTGACGAGGCATCGGGGAAATCATCGTCGATCCCGGCTTTTGTAACACTGTCTCCACTGTGTCCGTCGCCGGTCCGATTAGCTGCATTGGCTGAGCAGCCTCCCCGGGACGGACCGCTGCAGGGGGCGGTTTCTCGAAGCACGGAACTGACGCGGACGTTTGAATGACTATTACGTAACTCGGATAACTCGTAGAAAACAAGCATGACGTTGCTAGTGCGAATGTATGCAACTACGAACCACGCTCCGTACAATGGTTGCCAGCCCCTGGTTCTGTCCGCTGGTCACGTGACAAAGAGGATGAGCGAGGGCAGGAGGAGGAAGGCGGGGAGGTAATCGATGACACAGCAACGGACCGTGCCAGACGACAAGGCGCGGAGATTGTGTTCAACCGCCCCCGACTCCCGCTTCTCTGTCTTTGTGATGTAGACGTTGCCCGCGGCCTTATTTGTCTTTTCTTCCTTCTCCGACAGAGGTGCGTCTTTGAAGTAGGGTGCAGGCGTCTCAGGGGATGTTGTGGTCGGGAGCGCTTCCCGGAAGGTGGCGAGGGGGTTGATGAGGCCGCCGGTCAGTCGCTGCGAGGCGGCTTCGTTGCAGTCGGACATGGCGAGCAGGTAGAAAGTGAGGCCAGCCGGGAACAACCAACAACTGAACTGATCGCCCGCACGTGGCGTCTCCGTGACGACGAGCACGTCACTGGCGGGGCCGTGACGTAGGACGTCGAGACACGCAAACTGCGGAGTAGAACGGCAACGTTGAGCGAGGTGAAGGTTGTCCAAACAACTTCGTGTGTTTGTTTGTTTACGACAATACGACGCTTCGTCACGATGACATGACTACTACTACTACTAATACTACTACTACTACTACTACTACTACTACTACTACTACTACTACTACTACAACTACTACTACTACTAATAATAATAATAATAATAACTAATAATAATAATTATTATTATTATTATTATTATTATTATTATTAGGCCACTGCTACTACTACTACTACTACTAATACCACTACTACCACTACTACTACTATTACTACTACGACTACTACTACTACTAATACTACTACTACTACAACAACAACTACTACTACTATTACTGCTACTACTACTACTACTACTAATACCACTACTACCACTACTACTACTATTACTACTACGACTACTACTACTACTAATACTACTACTACTACAACAACAACTACTACTACTATTACTACAACTACTACTACTACTAATAATAATAATAACTAATAATAATAATAATAATCATTATTATTATTAGTAGTAGTAGTAGTAGTAGCAGCAGCAGCAGCAGCAGTAGTATTAGTAGTATCAGCTCAGAGGTGCAACAATCGTTAACAGAAATGCACCTTGTTAAATCATGTCAACATACTTCTTTGAAACCATCAAACGCTTTGAACCTAGCGTAGAGCGACATCCAATCGCTCTATGTTATCCAGTATAAAAATAATTATCATACACCGGTGACCAGTCAGAATACGTTCGCAATACCTGTGTTTTTGCCGGACGTTCGCTGCACACATCGAGCATCAAAGTCATCTTGTTGCGAGTCTGTGAACACAAATGGCAGATTGAGGAGGCATGTAGAACACGTTAAGTGACAATCCATATAAACAGTGTAAAGACCTGGTTGCTAGCCCCACGACGCCTCGCAAATGTTTGTCCAACGAGCATGTTTGCATCTATCTTCTATTTCGAAACACTAAAATAACAAAACGAGGCTCAAGCAGCGATCCATGTCTGATCGCACCGATGTACGTGGTTTGTGTGTGCAACAACACGGACAGGTTGTCGATTAACAAGGGCACGGATAGGTTGTCGATTAACAAGGGCACGGACAGGTTGTCGATTAAAAAGGGCACGGATAGGTTGTCGATTAACAAGGGCACGGACAGGTTGTCGATTAACAAGGGCACGGATAGGTTGTCGATTAACAAGGGCACGGACAGGTTGTCGATTAACAAGGGCACGGACAGGTTGTCGATTAACAAGGTCACGGTCAGGTTGTCGATTAACAAGGGCACGGATAGGTTGTCGATTAACAAGGGCACGGATAGGTTGTCGATTAACAAGGGCACGGACAGGTTGTCGATTAACAAGGGCACGGACAGGTTGTCGATTAACAAGGGCACGGACAGGTTGTCGATTAACAAGGGCACGGACAGGTTGTCGATTAAAAAAGGCACGGTCAGGTTGTCGATTAACAAGGGCATGCTGGGGCTTTACGTTGAGGTCAAAACACATAGTGTACACGATGCACCATGGTCATTGTGTATGAATGCGGGCTACAACACTACAAAGATACGGTGGAAATGAATGCCTTTAATAATGCAGTACTATTTGCATAATGGTAAATAATAAACTTATTACTTATTCAACTTTGCTAATGCGAAACAATCGCGAAATTTACACCGTACGTGGAGGTTCTGTGAAGACAAATTAATAGAACTCGCGTTGCCTGGTTACTGAGGTTGTAAATGGCAACGTCGGATGGAAAGTCGTGTTGAGGTTCCTATACACATTTAACGGCCGCTTTGTGCGTTTGCTTTAACTAGTGCGGCTTTAAATTTTAATAACAAAGGTTCATACATTTCCTAGGGCTGTAGTTCCACCGTTTGTGGAACAACGTTAACTGGCAGAGTTTCTGTCCAGTTTGAAATGGGAAAAACATTGTTCAGTTACGATTGCCGCTATTGTAAGCGGTTTTCTAAAAAAATACCTCTCCTTCCCATCTCCCTATCTCCCCATCTCCCGATTACGAATTACTTACTGCTGATCACCTCACTAAACTGTTTGTTAGAATTAGTTGCTATTGCTAAAAAGGTATGGACATGATACATATGGTAACATTGCTTGAAAATATAGAAACACCACACTTCCACATGCAAATACAATTACAGCCGTCCCCCAGAGTGCTCAAGATGTCACGATTTACACCACAGAAATCAACAATTTCTCCCAGAACTACCGTCGCAGCCTGTACAAATAATATCCCGCTCTGGTCTAAAGGAGGCTTTCGTTTACTTCAGTGTGGGCACCTCTGTAAAACAACACACCTTCTGATCCTCCTGCGTCAACCAACCGCTACAGGCCGAGCCGTCGTCGAAGGTGACGTTAAAGCGTCGCGTGTCTCCAAGACGACAGTCAGTGTAGACGCGTCTCGTCGCGGCGATCAGTGTGTTGTAATGGCGGCTTCGGTAGCGCGCCCCTAGCGGCTGGTCGTCGTCGCGATACGTGAAACTACTGCAGTCGATGTTATGAGGGTTCGCGTTGTCGAATGGCCAGACCAGGGGTTGGCTGTAAACATTAAAATGACTTTACTATGCGCGCAATTGTTTATTTGTTTTATATGTATATCTCGGAACTCCACCAATGTGCTCAGCGTCGCGGTAAAACCATTTCTTCAGTGAATAACGTAAGAGATCATTATGCATTACAATTGACAACGCAGTGAGAACATTATATTTTTCCAATCTTATGTTGATGTATTCATGAGAGTACATTTTCTTTCTATCAAGCAATAACTGTTCTGACAATACAAATGCAAAAATTAATGTTAAAAGAAAAATATACATTGTTGTACCACGCCTTTCCTTTGTTGACAAACAATCTATTAATACTGTTTGAAATCACGTTTACATTTACTACATTTTATTTATAATTTAAAGTGGTTCTGGTTTGAGGTTATTTTGTTTTAGTGCACGCGTCAACATATTGTTGGTGAAATAGGTATTAATGTCGTTGATACCGCCAAGCAGCCATCAGTGCTGCTTACCTGAGTTTGAGGCGCAGCACTGACCCCGAGTGTTGCCGCAGCGTGGCGCACGTGTAGTGTGGACGACATCCGTTGTCGAATGTCGTCACTAGCATGCGCTCTACGACGTTGGAGGCGAGGGAAAAGCGCGGACTGTCCCATTTGACGCAGTGGAAGTCTTCCCAGTCCGTTATCCGAAGCACTGAGGACGTACACTAATTACAATCACGCTTATATATTGAATTCGACAGCTGTATTATATTTGTTTAGTAGATGCATGATCCATCCTTCTGATTGCCCAAAGTTACGGTGTGCGTGCGTGCGTGCGTGCGTGCGTGTGTGCGTGCGTGCGTGCGTGCTTTAACCCCCTTTCTAAGTACATTTTATGGTAACTTTCGGTCTGTGAATCTCTTGCAAAATCAGGATTTCCATATCAAAATAATCTTATAGGACTGTCTTCCATTTCACAGCGACTCCAGCTACTGTAAGAGAAATGTTACAGTTTCTCATGATCTGATATGGAAAAAGCATGTGGAGAATATAATGAAAAAATTTGGGGGGAAATATGTTGCACCAGTTAAAACGAGTAGGCATTGGCCAAGTGACAAGCTACACACTTTGAAGGACTGGACTGTCTGTGTGAGCGATATTTTAACAAGATGGAAGTAATCTCACACAAACTGGATCGTCTCCTACCTGACAAAAGATATATAGATTATGATATAAGATACAATACTACGCATCCCTTGCCAATAACTCTTGAATACCATGGGATTTATAGAACTAGCAATAGATAATCGGGTGCACAAGGTAGATAATGTTATATCTACTGCGCAATATAACTTGGCAGGGAATGTACGATTATTGTACGACTTTTACATGTATTATTTTGTTGACTGTATAATTATGTGAACCCAACTCAGTTGTGTTGCCAATAAAGTGGTGTTGGTCGTTTATCTTATCTTTAAGTCTAAACTATGCTTTAGACCCTCATTCTGAACAGGTTGTGGACTGAGGTCACTCCTGTAGCAGGATTGGGTTCTGTAATAGATCACACATACGACCGTGTTATGAATATGAGAGGTCGGGCGACATTAACAGGCGGGCGGCGAGTGAGACAACTCGCGCCCTGACGACATTCACTCGCAAAGTAATCACTTTGTTAACACCGATTGGTTTGAACAAAGTACGACGAAGTCACATCCAAGCTTGTGATGTTGGTCGCTGCGTCTTTAAACTGACATACGTCTGAAATGTTGTTGACATAACGACACAGATACATACGGGTGATCGCAGTCCGACATAATACGATATCACTTGTAATAGAGAACATTATTAAATGGTACTTATTGTGTGAAATATACCTTATCAGACGAACTCTCTTTCATATGATACATTTCACATATTTGCACAATTTGATGTGATTACAATCAGACCTGGGGCAGAGTACATTTTCATGAGTAAAGTACCAGTACGAGAACATTGGTGATGGTTGAGTACGAGTATGAGTACGAGTACATTGGTGATGGCTGAGTACGAGTATGAGTACATTGTTAAAAGCTGATCTTGTATGATATTATAGTAACTATGTATATTAATAATAATGTATTTTTAAAATAAACATTGTGAATTAATTAATATGATTCAGGTAGAGTTGACTATGCAACGACAGTTGATCAGACTTTCTTATGAGGAAAACTGTAAAAAAATCTTATTTATGTTTGGAACCAAACTGAGGGATGCATTCCATTCAAATGTGCGATTCGCATTCAAATGCAAATGTTCAGGGTATGCATTCAAATATGGGTTAAAATATATTTAAATCAAAAATACTTTTCAAAATACATTTTATAGCACAACATAAGAGAAAAGAAATAAAGAAAGAGAACCATTAAATATATAATGATGTATGAAACAATGAACACTGTTAGGCATGTTGAGGCTGGCAGTGACCACAAGTCCACAACTAATATTTGCTGAGAGGGTGGATTAGCACCTGCCAATGTCCAGGGCTCAATATCCCCTTTGCACACTACAAATTGACACCAGACAATACTGATCAATACTGATGCAAGTTGTCTGACTTGAGACACCAAACTTCTTCAGAAGAAGACTGAGTTAGCAGTACTTAGCACTGTCACTTGTGAGAGTAACAAAGACATTATATGGTTAACCGATGAATGACCCTTTTATTGTGGGTTTACTGGACTTCCTGGCTTAATTAAGCAAACTCAAGTATTATGGCCTGGTCTGGTAACTAGTACAAATATGGATATGAACTAGGAGTTTCTGATTGAAGCGAAGCCTTTGTGGCTTCAGTGCATTCAATGTGCAAAAAAGTGTGAATTTGTGAAAACTCATCAGTACCAAGCAAAAATTAAACCACATCTACTAAATGTAACAATAACAATTATTACAAATCAGGGACTACTACATTGCTCATTATGGTTATTGCATGGTTATTGCAACAGAATTGACATAATAAAAGTGTTTTTAATGATCCTGTATTAGAAAACATATATAACTCATATATATTCGTGTGCAGGTAAAACGATTTGCTACCATACTTTTTGAAATTATTGTTGTAGTTGTAAATGATTTAACAAAATAAGAAATAAAATAATTTTCACAATATCATTCAAAAAATACTCATATGTACTTGTAATGTACTCGTAAAATCTGAATACATTGAACACGAGTGCGAATACTTGACCATCATTTCTACGAGTACGAGTATTTCAAAAATGTACTCGAGTACACGAGTACTGAGTACTTTGACCCCAGGTCTGATTACAATATATATTTTTTTATTCATCAAGTTGATAAACACAAATGAATAAGAAAACTGTTATATTATTATGACTATTATGACTATTATGACTATTATGCTTCGTCTTTGCTTTAATTTAATTTAAATCCATAACAATTTATACATTCCTTTTGCTTGATCAAGTTACTGATAGCAACACGATGAATAGGCATACTTAAAGGTAAGCTTACTCCGCGTCTATTAGGCAATGTACGGTACTTCAATGTTTTACAGAAAATTGTATTCCAAAACAAAATGTTAATAGTCACTTCTATAAGCTAATATAAAACTGTGAACTTGCCCTTTTTTGCTTTCTTTCCCTCTCAATGAAAGTACTCCGAGGAGGTTATTTTATGTTTATTACGCTCTCAATGAAAGTACTCCGAGCAGGTTATTTTATGTTTATTATTATTGTTTATTCCGTTTTGTGCTCAATTGCTCTAAAACTCATACATGAATAGGGCTCTAATAGTAAGTGGTAATTAAAGTGCTTTAAGACATGTTGGATGAATAGTGGACATTTATTGTTATGTGTTGTTTTTCGGACAGGTTAATTGTAGCTGCTAGTAGCGAACTGTGACTGGGCATGAAGCCATTAAAAATCTTACAAACCTACTGTACGATTACTGATTGGCGTGCTCTGTCTTACCCGAGTTCATGATGCGGATGAGGGTGACGTTGCTGTCCGGGTTGGACACGTCGAGCCACGAGCCTTGCGACCTCTTGGGCAGGGCGCACGGAGCGGGGCGGGAACTGTCGCAGACGCCGCACTTCTTGGAACACGTCAGCTGCGACCGGAGAGGCCCGGGTCAACATTCGGTCGTGATTTGTCGAGTATGTACAACCCCGGTCCCGCATTCTCTCACAAAAGGGGGACGTATCATCGTAACGGTGATAAAAATTAACCCTTTATTTCGAAAAAACGCACTAAAGTACATGTTTTTATAGAAAAGATATAAATATATATATATATATATATATATATATATATATATATATATATATATATATATATATATATATATATATATATATATATATATATATATATGTGTGCATATATATATATGTGTATATATATATATAATATATATATATATAAATATATATGTGTGTGTGTGTATATATATATATATATATATATATATATATATATATATATATATATATGTATATATATATATATATATATATATATATATATATATATATAATATATATATATATATATATATATATATATATATATATATATGTGTATATATATATAATATATATATATATATAAATATATATGTGTGTGTGCATATATATATATATATATATATATATATATATATATATATATATATATATATATATATATATATATATATATATATATATATATATATATATATATATATATATATATATATAATATATATATATATATATATATATATATATATATATATATATATATATATATATATATACTTACTTACTTACTTACTTACTTAATCCTCTTGGCCCCTTCAGGAGCATAGGGCGTCAACTATGTTTCTCCACCTCACTCTCTTCTGGGCTATAGCTTTGGCCTCTTGCCAGGTGACCCCCACTTTTTCAAGATCTCGTAGTGTGGAGCGTCTCCAGTTGATTTTTGGCCTTCCTTGTCTTCTCTTTCCTTGTGGGTTATAGTCCAGTGCTTGTTTGGTTGTATTTGTTGGATCTTTTCTGAGTGTGTGGCCAATCCAGCTCCATTTTCTCCTCTTGATTGTAGTGCTTATTTCTTCCTGTTTGGTTTTTTTCCAGAGCTCTTTATTTGATATTTTGTTAGGCCACCATACCTTAAGGATGTATCGGAGGCGACTGTTGATGAAGACTTGGAGTTTGTTGTTGAGAGACTGAGTAGTTTTCCACGTTTCACAGCCATAGAGAAGAACTGGTTTAACGTTGGTGTTGAAAATGCGGATCTTAGTGTTTATGGATAGCTGGGAAGAAAGCCACACAGGGCGTAGGGTTCTGAAGGCATGGCGAGCTTTATTAATGCGTAGCTCCACATCTTTGTCAGCTCCACCATTTGTACTGATGTTGCTCCCGAGGTAGATGAAGTCTTGTACTTCCTCAACAGTACCACTTTCTAGTGAGATGGGTTCGGAGGATCTGCTGTTGACTTTCATCACCTTTGTTTTTCCCACATTGATCTTAAGACCCAGTTGGCTGCTTTTTTCTTGAAGCCTTTCTGTTTTTTGTTGCAGGTGTTTATGTGTTTCTGAGAGTAGTGCTAGATCATCTGCAAAATCCAAGTCTTCTAGTTGTGAGAACAAGTTCCACTG
Source organism: Lamellibrachia satsuma (assembly GCA_033239005.1). Classification (NCBI taxonomy): domain Eukaryota; kingdom Metazoa; phylum Annelida; class Polychaeta; order Sabellida; family Siboglinidae; genus Lamellibrachia; species Lamellibrachia satsuma. Next base: position 6,126,142 of record BSQZ01000018.1, read on the forward strand.
GATCCCAGTACGATGGTGTTCTGTGGATCTTTTCATTGACCAGTCTATGGCTATCAGAAAGAGCAGTGGAGATAGCAAGCAGCCCTGTCGTACTCCAGTTCCAATCTGGAAGCCTTCTGAAACTTGCCCATTAAAGATGACATGACCAGTGAAACCTTCGTACATGTTCTTTATTAGGGTTACAAATTTTGTGGGTAAACCATAATGCCTCAGGAGCTTCCATAGAACTGTCCTATCTATACTATCAAATGCTTTTTCGAAGTCCACAAAGTTTATGTAAAGGGAGCTCTGCCATTCAATGCATTGTTCAACGATAATCCTGAGTGTAGCAATGTGATATGTGCAGGATTTATCCTTTCTAAAGCCAGCTTGTTCCTTTCTTAGCTTCTTGTCAACTGTTTCTTGTATCCTATCCAGGATGATACGGCAGAGAATTTTACTGGGCACTGATAGAAGCATGATCCCTCTCCAGTTCTTACATTCACTGAGGTTCCCTTTCTTGGGGATTGTAACTAGCATACCTGTCTTCCATTCAGTTGGCATTTCCTCTTTATCCCAGATATCATTTAGCACGCTGTATAGAACGTCTGTAGTGGCCCCAATATCAGCTTTTAAGACATCAGATGGTATATTGTCAATTCCAGGTGTTGTGCCTAGCTTCAGCGTTTTGATGGCTCTCTTGGTCTCCTCTTTGGATATCCTACCACAATTAATGTTAAGGTCTTCATTTGTTTCCTCAATGTCTGGGATTGAATCTGGTGGAGGCCTATTCAAGATATCTTGGAAATATTCTTTCCAGCGTTGTAACTGTAAAGATTCCTTAGTGAGAAGGTTTCCCTGTTTGTCCCTGATGGGGCGACTAGTGCTCTTGTTCTTCCCTGCTAGCTGTCTGGTGATCTTGTATAACTCTCTGGAGTTGTTTTGCCTAGCTGCGATCTCAGCCTCGTTTGCTAGTTTTTCGACATATGTTTTCATGTCCCTCTGTCTTCTTTTTAACTGTTTTGTTTCTTTCCTGGTATTCCTGCTGCAGTTTTTTTCCTTGTGTCATCTGCTTCCTTGTTGAGTTTCATTTTAGTCTCCCTCCTTGCCTCAATAGCTTCCCAGGTGTCGTCTGTAATCCAGTCCTTCCTCCTATCTTCCCAGCAGCCTAGGACTTGCTCACAGGTGTCTGTAACTGCATTCTTGCATCTTGCCCACTTTTATCAATGTTTTTTCCTCTTCCAATGCTTGGAACCTGTTCCGTAGTGTGATTCCCAGTTCCTGTCGTATTTTAGTATTTTGAAGTTTTCTTATCTCAAACCTTCTTTGTACCTTGTTATCCGTCTTCTTCTTTGCTACTAGCTTCATCCTAAATTCACCCACAAGGAGGTGGTGGTCGGAGTTAATGTCAGCTCCTCTTTTCACTCTGACGTCTAGAAGCACTCTCCTCCATTTCTTTGTGATTGTTATGTGGTCAATTTGGTTTTCCGTCTTTAGATCTGGGGATATCCATGTGGCTTTGTGTGTAGGCTTGTGTGGAAAGAAGTTCCTCCGATTATCAGTTCATTGAGAGTACAGAAATCTGCAAACAGGAGACCGTTCTCATTCATCTGTCCCAGACCTTCTTTCGCCATTGTGCCTCTCCAATTGTCATTATCCTTTCCAATCTTGGCATTCATATCCCCCATAACAACTTGGATATCCCTCTTCGGTAGATTTTGGGTGACTGTTTGTAGATGTTGGTAGAAGGTCTCTTTCTCTTCAAATTCAGCAGAGTTGGTTGGTGCATAGCAATGTATAATGGTGATGTTCCGACCTTTTGATGTAAACCTGGCTGTGATGATTCTCTCCGAGACTGGTTCCCATTCTATGAGACTTTTTGCTGCATCCGTTGAGAGGAGCAGCCCTACTCCATGTGTGTGCGTATCTTCTTCTCTCTCATTCCCAGAGTACAAGTAAGTTTCTCCAGAGCTAGTTGTAACCTTCCCAAAGGTGTTCCATCTGCTTTCACAGACTATATATATATATATATATATATATATATATATATATATATATATATATATATATATATATATATATATATATATATATATATATATATATATATATATATATATATATATGTATATAGAGAGAGAGAGAGAGAGTGAGTGAGTGAGTGAGTGAGTGAGTGAGTGAGTGAGTGAGTGAGTGAGTGAGTGAGTGAGTGAGTGAGTGAGTGACTGAGTGAGTGAGTGAGTGAGTGAGAATGAGTGAGAGAGAAAATAAGAGACATAGATAGATAGAGAGAATGAGAAAGATGGAGAATGAGTGAGAGTGAGAGTGACAGACAGAGACAGACAGACAGACAGACATACAGACAGACAGAAGGGTGGGTGGGGAGGGGAGTTTTACTAGCAATGACAATACGTGATATATATTTGATACGCCATCCAGAAACAAATACTACTTTTTCTGACTCACAGAACCTCGAATCAAGTCGCACGGACTGCCCCCGACGTACCTGCATCACTGCATGGCTGCACGGACTGCCCCCGACGTACCTGCATCACTGCATGGCTGCACGGATTGCCCCCGACGTACCTGCATCACAGCATGGCTGCACGGACTGCCCCCGACGTACCTGCATCACTGCATGGCTGCACGGACTGCCCCCGACGTACCTGCATCACTGCATGGCTGCACGGATTGCCCCCGACGTACCTGCATCACTGCATGGCTGCACGGATTGCCCCCGACGTACCTGCATCACAGCATGGCTGCACGGACTGCCCCCGACGTACCTGCATCACTGCATGGCTGCACGGACTGCCCCCGACGTACCTGCATCACTGCATGGCTGCACGGACTGCCCCCGACGTACCTGCATCACTGCATGGCTGCACGGATTGCCCCAGAATGAACACGCCTCGTAGTCGTCCATGCACAGTGACGTCATTGACGGTGACTTGTCTCTCCGGATGGACAGCGACAAATAGTCACCGTCCAGCTCCGCGCGACGATCGCAGTGGACGTCGCGAAATAACTGTCCAACAAACTCGTGACCACCAAGAGTCGAGTATCGCAAGCACCAGGCGTGCTCAGCGTTCGAGTGACGTAGCACGACGAAGGTGTACGAGCCGTCCTGCCAACTGCCCATGCAGTGGACGTGCTGGGTCTTGCCCATGTGGAGTCCATGAGGCACGCAGTTGTCGTGCCTGAACAGGAAATACATCCCTTCACCCTTCGTGCACTCGCTCTCTAGTCGTGTTTTGCCGCTGAATATGAAAGACGGCGCATTTTAGATTGTAGACGTTGTTGATTGTAAAGTTCGTTTACAATTAGTGTAAACATGTCATGCGTCCAGATTAAACTCACATGTATAACTCATTAAAGGCTCGCTGGAGAGAAGTAACAGTAAGTGTGCATAGGTTAAGGCTATATAGATTTATGTGTAGATTTGAATGTACACAAGCAATGCATATGCCTGTAAGATAGGCCCAATAATGTCATACCCTGCTTGGGATCGCATAGTTGATAAATGTGATTTATTGAATGATACACCATGATTTACACTTGCCTATATCGCGAACACATATTTCAATAATCATAGTATACAAATAAGGCCAACTCACGTGTAAGCGTCGCAGATGCCCTTGTCCTTCTGACGGTCAAACACCCACATATTGAAGCCCCCGTTTAGGGGGCACGTCTCAGAGCTAGAGAAGAAGTTTGCCCTGTTGATGAGCGGACAGTCGTCCATCCTCAGAGACGTATCGCTGCACAGATGCGGGTCCTCCTTGGCACTGAGACGCGAGAACATCACTTGGATGACGTCGTCGCTTCTCCGCAGGAAGCGCATGCACAAGAACGAAATCCGGCCTTGGGGGCCGTTTCTGTCCGCACACAGGAAGCTGCCGGGCGAGATCTCGAGCGTACATTCTCGTGAGAACGTGGCGTTTGTATCGATAACTAAGGACTGCATTACGTCGCCGTAGAAGTTGACGATGAGTGACTGTCCCCTACCGCTGGCGACCTGACGGGACCACTCTCGCCGCTTGGCGTGAGGACGATGAGACTGGACGAAGTCGGGGAACTCGCATGCTGTCGTCACAGCGACCGCGACAAGGAGATGGACCAATAACACGACTACCATTTGTCTTTGCTTTATCGTAACATGTAACTCACTCATCTGAAGCTGAGCTGCATGTGGCGGTGGCACCACCCACGTGGCGCTCATAGTGGCCTGCACCGCGTGGCGCCAATGAGTCTTTGGTAGCGAGGTAGAGACTATATGCTAATTCGACCTGCAAAATCCAAGCATGTAATGTTAATAAATGGTGTTTCAGTGAAACGTACGTGGTAATCAGTAAGAAATGGTTGGCAAGCGACTAAATCAAGACGCCCTCTCATCCCACCCACTACTCTTCTACAGCAAGTAGGTACTAATTTGGTCATAATTATATTTGCCAATAATTGGCTCAATACAATATGCGCACAGGTTGTCGTATGCATCTGAATTGGTACAATTAAGGGCGTAATTCCGCAATTCAATGACAAAATTTGCACGTGACATTTCAGCCGCATGTAATGATAGTATTCCTTCGGGTGTCGTGGTTGGGGATCTCTTTCGCACGGACGCTTCCACGTTAGAAGAAACTTCCGATCGTGCTCCTGACGTAGCCGGCGACATTTCGCGGATCTAATCAGCGACGACACTAGCTCTGGATCGATACGACAAAACTGTGTGGTGAACTTGTAACATCGACCTATCAAATATTTAACAGCGTCGAGTGTGTGTCATGCATGGCTTCAGGACTATGAAAGCCTTGTCGTATAGTCGTGGCGCCGTTCAAATTTCAATTGCGTGAATAGTTTAATACCTTGAAATTACTGCGCATCGTTGGCGTATCTTTAAATCAATACAAAAGGTATACTGTTGATTGAAACTACGTCATTTATGCCAATAATAAACACAAATGATACCCGTTTCTTTGTAAAAGAACGTTAATTTATAACTGAAAACAGTATACATTTAACGTACTACCAGTGGAGCGCACCCCCCCCCCGCCATCGGCGAGGGGGGTGATTTTTTGACGGCACTCCATTTGTTTTTTCTATGCATATAGAGATGAATAATAAATTCAAATTTCGGCCAACTTTTACTGAAATTACATTACAGCTTGTGGGCCAAATTTTGGCTTTTGGTAATTTTTTTGCTAATTGTACTGCTGAGGAAGTTGTTACTCTGTCAGATATTTCAAAATGTCGCATGGAAACCCCATTTTTGCTTTTTTATGAATAAATATAATAAACGAACATCTTGGCCAAGTTTTACTGAAGTGGTGTTACTCCTTCCCGTGACTTAATAAAACATAATTAATTAATGTTACAATTTTTGCTATGTGAGTTTGATATATTATGCTTTCTATTATATACCCCTATGAACTTATCAAATTGCAATAATCCTTCAAACTTTAAATTTGAATAGTAAATAAATCTAGTGTTATGACTGATTATGATCATAGTAAGTATTTAGCTGTTTTTGTAGGTGACGCGGCTGTTACTGTGTAAGATATAAAAAAATTGCACTATAGATAAGTCCGATTTTTCGCGAAATGATTCTGAAAAAAATCGAATTGAGGAGGGAATTTTAATACCATAAATAATAACACTTGATACAATATTCTCGACATGATTACTTTCCAGTCCAACATTACCATGCCATATATTATACGTTGTGTGACAAGTCCACGTTATATATGATACATTTTGTGATAAGTTCAGCATTACTATGTCAACATTATGTTGTGTGACAGGTCCAGCCAGCCACTGCGACGTTTTTAGCTATCAGATTTATGATCCATACACATTATGACCTGTATATGTGTTCGGTTGTATTTACAAGATGTCACAACCCATCATCCTCTCCTCGTGGGAGGTCGGCTGTCTTGGATGACCACTTATGTCTATTTTGTGATGTTCTGATTAGGTCATTATATTTCGTCCTCTTCCTGGCCTTGCAGTTGTCCAAGTGGTTCTTGATCTTCCTTTTATCCTCCACCATCTCTTCAATATTTACCATTTAGAATTCCTTCTTGTATTATGATGTGACCATAGCATCCAGTTTGTGTTTCCATATTTCGTTATAAACCAGTTGCTTTTTTATTCCAGCTATACATTCTACAGCTACTTTGGCGTTTTTGTGTGCGGTTATTTTCTTCAAACGATTTGTCTTAGATGGCATCATACTGATGTTGTTGTATTGTTGTAAACAGACAAGTGTCATTCATTTGATGTGATAGTAAATCAGATATACTGGCATAGAATTATTCGCGACACGCGCAGTTATTGTAATGGATAGTTGACGTCCCGTGATACAGCTGTTCGTTGTGCATTAATCTAGACATAAATACACAGGCGATTTATGGGCAGTATCGATCTTAGCAAACGTACAAACGTCGACACGACAAAGAGCATCACTCACACGATAATGAGCACGTTTGCACAACAAAGAACGCCGTTTAGTGACTGGCATTGTGCGTGACGATCAATGAGTCAGAGTTGACGTTGATATGACGTCGCAAATTGGCGCTAAACGGACACAAAAAACCACTGTAACAAGCATTCGTCCGGTGGATGCTCGCGTGGAACGGCAGCAGGTTGTTTTATTATGATAAGAGAACATTATAACATTGCAGTGGTTATGTTTAGAGAACATTATAACATTGCAGTGGATATGTTTAGAGAACATTATAACATTGCAGTGGTTATGTTTAGAGAACATTATAACATTGCAGTGGATATGTTTAGAGAACATTATAACATTGCAGCGGATATGTTTAGAGAACATTATAACATTGCAGTGGATATGTTTAGAGAACATTACAACACTGCAGTGGATATGTTTACAGAACATTATAACATTGCAGTGGATATGTTTACAGAATATTATAACATTGCAGTGAATATGACTCGGACTCTTCTATTGTGACCAGTTTGTATACAACATTTATACAATGTTATATATATATATATATATATATATATATATATATATATATATATATATATATATATATATATATATATATATTAACAAAATAAATGGTCATGGAGACTGCCATTACGACAATGATACGACAGAGGGAAGGTAGAACTGGGAAGGAGATATGTAAGCAAAGAGGAGCTGGGAATGGGTTGGAGAGGAACATGATAAAGGGAATATAAGAAAGATTGAGGTGTGTAGTGGTGGGAGAGATGGACTGGGAGGGAGTGAATGGAGAACGGCGGATGAGCGGGAGTAGGGGGAGATGGGTTGGGAGGGAATGAATGGAGAACGGCGGAGGAGCGGGAGGAGGGGGAGGAAGGGGAGGAGGAGGAGATGGGTTGGGATGGATATATGCAGAAGGATGGGGTGAGTTTGAATGAATGAGAACAGGTAATAAAAGATTGGAGATGGGTAGGATAGCGGTAGGGATTGCGTGATAGGGAAGGCATCAGAGTGCTGGGAAGAAAGATAAGGCAGGTGGACACAATGGAGAAAAAAGTGATATGTATTCATGAAGAAGGAAGAAGGGGACGATGGCGCCGTAGAGGATGCAGTGAAGCGGCAGAGTAAGAGACAGTGGATGTCACGTGGCTGACTATCAGTGCTTCTGTGGCATCAGTAGACTCAGGAGAGACACTCCAAGTGCCAAGGAATTGAATCGTCCGAGTCTATAGGCGGCATCAAAGGTCACCCATCGTTTTATGGCTGTCATAACATTACGCCATTGCGCACTGCTGCTATTGTGACACGAGGGATTTTCTCACAATTCATTTGCTGCCAGATTCAGTGGGTGGCACGGGAATGGTGGTATGTATTTATGTATTTATGTATGTATGTATGTATGTATGTATGTATGTATGTATGTATGTATGTATGTATGTATGTATGTATGTATGTATATATGCATGTATGTATGTATGTATGTATGTATGTATGTATGTATGTATGTATGTATGTATGTATGTATGTATGTATGTATAAATGAATACGTGTATGTATGCATGCATGTACGTACGTACGTATATATATATATATATATATATATATATATATATATATATATATATATATATATATATATATATATATATATATATATATATATATATATATATATATATATATATATATAATACTTCTATTGCGCTAATGTAAATCCTCTAGAGACTCAAGCCCGCAACCGCACCAAAACAAATGGGGTTAAGTAGTTCATAATCGATAAGCATTTCCAGTTGCAAACAGTAGGATTGGTACGCTCGGGAGCTATGGATGATAACCAAGTTTAAACAAGTTGGTTTTTAGTTTACGGCGAAATTATGTGGTTAAGTCTGTATTTCCTACACACTTAACAGGGATTGGGTACCACAGAGTCGGTGCATCAACTGAAAAAGCTCTACTTCCGGCATTTGTCTTAACAGTGGGAACAAAAAGTAGATTAGAATTGGATGATCGAAGCTGTCTGTGCTGTCTTGTAGAAGTGAGCAGTGAATGTAGGTACACGCACACACACGTGTACATGTGTGTGTATTTACACTCACTGCTCACTTCTACAAGACAGAAGACTGTTTTCGATAGAAGTACACACGCACGCACACGTGTGTGTGTATGTGTGTGTGCGTGTGCGTGTGCGTGTGGGTGTGCGTGTGTGTATTTGCATTCACTGCTCACTCCTTCAAGATAGAAGACTGTTTTCGATAGGAGCCGGCAACAGAAACAAATACAACACAGAACTGTAGATTATTCATGTTGTACTGATGGAGAACGGAATGTCCGCGCTCGCTCGTCGAACGACTGACAGTGATGAGATCGAAAATACACGCCAAAAACACAGAAGTAGAACATGTTGGATATCGCGGGAAGAAATGAATGTCGGACACTTACTTCCTGCGGCTGATCACCTCCGTTAAACATCCACTCAACTGTGGGCTCCGTGTATCAGTCGGACGAACAGTTCTACTGTCGAGTCGACAGTCCACTACGTCAGTTTCCTTCGCGACTCAGCGTCCCACGCGACTCCCGCTCACGACGACCCCCGCTAACTGGCCGCTGCCTGCCTCGTCCCGTGCCACAGCCCGGCAGCCGTCGATTAGCCGTCTCCAAGCTACGTGTCGATGCCAACTGTCCCCTGGGTGTCGTTGACAGCGCTACGGGACGCCATGCCGCTCCCAATAAAGATACATTATGTGACACGCAGCGCCCCCTGGTGGACTGCTCTCGGGCACATCATTTGTCGTCGTCGAGTTGTCGCGGTTGTTAGGCCGTGATTGATGACTCATGTTGGGGACCCGTGCTTGTCATTGTGGAGTTGGATTACGCGGCCTTGTTGATTGCAGGACAAAACTGAAATTGTCAACTGGCGAATGACTACTATGAGGAGTTATTGACGTACTCATCACCGCTTGCTCCTGCACCTCATGACGGCCACAGGGATGCAACTCGGCCAGTCCAACCAACTGTCTCCACACATCTCCATTATTCATTGCTGTTTTCAGTTATCCAGGCTCCAGTCTCACATTGTCCGTTAGATAGTTAATAAATGTCAATGTTGGTCTGTTTTGGCTTGTTCTTCCAAGTGCTCGTTGTGGTTGTCCTTCGTTCCCTCGCTGTGGTTGTCCTTCGTTCCCTCGTTGTGGTTGTCCTTCGTTCACTCGTTGTGGTTGTCCTTCGTTCCTTCGTTGTGGTTGTCCTTCGTTCCCTCGTTGTGGTTGTCATTCGTTCCCTCGTTGTGGTTGCCCTTCGTTCCCTCATTGTGGTTGTCCTTCGTTCCCTCTTTGTGGTTGTCCTTCGTTCCCTCGTTGTGGTTGTCCTTCGTTCCCTCGTTGTGGTTGTCCTTCGTTCCCTCGTTGTGGTTGTCCTTCGTTCCCTCGTTGTGGTTGTCCTTCGTTCCCTCGTTGTGGTTGTCCTTCGTTCCCTCGTTGTGGTTGTCCTTCGTTCCCTCGTTATGGTTGTCCTTCGTTCCCTCGTTGTGGTTGCCCTTCGTTCCCTCGTTGTGGTTGTCCTTCGTTCCCTCGTTGTGGTTGTCCTTCGTTCCCTCGTTGTGCCTTTAGCAGTATCCAGCAAATCTAGTCTTTCTACAGCTCAAGATTGTCCTTCATTCAAAACCTATCAGCATTATGTTATATATGCGTGTACATATACATGTATATATTCGTGGATGCGTACGTTAGGTGTTCCACCCGATTCTAACTGAGACTCATATTACGTAAGCACCAGTGAATAAATAAATTATAATATTATGTGTTATGCACTTTTTGTCTGCCTTTGTCATCGGCATCCATCATCGTCCCATATCTGCCCCTCGTCCGCATCCATGTGAGATCCTAACTTGTCGTCCAGATGACACACTCATGAGTACATTTGTGACTGAGAGGTTCGGCCACAGAACGTAATCTCTCTTAATTTCTTCCACCCATTACGTGAATCAAGACACAAAATCGAAGTCCGTCTCTGACAGAAACGAATGCATGTTTCTCAAGAGACGTATCTCCTGTAAACAACCGGCTTGGCGTACGCGCTCTGCCCAACTATCCGGTCACCTTCCTCAGAATTAATATCATGTCCACAGAAACCGCCAGAAATAGATTTTTTATTTGCAATTGATTACGTTTCCCACAGGGCTGTATTTAGTTTATATTTCCCGAGGGATCACATTTATTATTTTTGCCGATGCGATCACGCAGAGCCGTTGCTGACATCACATGAAACATCTGCAGTCATGAAATGCTGACATTCAACTGTCCATTTATCGCAACTGCTCATTAATATGAACAGCGTTGTTTTATTGATAGGCGTTTGCGCGTAAACAATATTAACACAATGTTTTAAGCGTTATAAAGAGTTAAAAACGACCTTCTTGCCTTCGATTGCGCCATAAAGACAAAAAAACGTTCCTTCGTAAAAAAGGTGGTGATAATAGTTTCGCTCCCTAATACATCTGAATATTTATACAACATCCGATCTATGTTGTTTTACGTGTTGTTTTACATGTTCAACTCATTCAACGCATTCAACCGGACTATCCAATACTTGCAAGCTGCTGCTGTTGCTGCTGCCGCCGCCGCCGCCGCCGCCGCCGCCGCCGCCGCCGCCGCCGCCGCCGCCGCCGCCGCCGCCGCCGCCGCCGCCGCCGCCGCCGCCGCCGCCGCCGCCGCCGCCGCCGCCGCCGCCGCCGCCGCTGCTGCTGCTGCTACAGTGGTGTGGGTGATGTGTGTGTGTGGTGTGGGTGGTGTGTGTGGTGCGTTTGATGTGGGTGGTTTGGGTGGTATGTGTGTGTGGTGTGTGAGGTGTGGGTGGTGTGGGTGGTGTATGGTGTGTGTGTGTGTGTGTGTGTGTGTGTTTGTGTGTGGTGTGTGAGGTGTGGGTGGTGTGGGTGGTGTATGGTGTGTGTGTGTGTGTGTGTGTGTGCGTGCGTGCGTGCGTGCGTGCGTGTGTGCGTGCGTGCGTGCGTGTGTGTGTACAAAATCGGTCAGTGTAATTATAATCGAGCTAGCGTATGTTTGTATGTGATTATGTTAGCGTTTCCTCCTAGACGTTTGAGAGTACGTAGCGCCATCTAGGCGGTTTATATTAATTATAGTAGAAAGCACGCATCCACGTAATGGCTCGAGGTATCCATGGGTCTAAATTCACGCGACCTTCAACATTTCGAACGTGCGTGACGCGGTTGTTTCTGGTAATACGTCTGACGTTTCCTTACACAATCTCGAGCGCATTGACGGCATATTGGCCTGAGGCTTTTGGTAAACATTGCTATCATGACTGTCACGTATGAACTGCCAAGGTATCCCGTCCTTGGAACGGGCATTTTTGCTAGTATATTTAACTAATGAAACTGGCTCTCAAGTTAACTCGTCAAATGAAGGTATACCTTTTTTAGTTTATGCGAAGTATTCGTCCCAACTTTAAATATCAATAATTATGTTGCCACAATGCACACAATAAAATAAAACGGAATTGCAAAAGCTAATGTTTTGGTCGCGAGTTTGAATCCCACAAGAGTAAACTGTTTTCGTACTCTTTTATTTTATGGTACGTTTTATTTTGTATGAAACATATAAACTAATTGTCATTATCCAAAACACACACGCACGCACACACGCACGCACGCACAGCATGGTCTGGCAGCGAGACCGGTCCATGACAGCAGTGATCCATGTTTCAAGAGGGATATTGATAGAAATAGCATCGCGTGTGGAAAGTGTCTAGTGTCCTCTCATGCATGTTATCAACACTAATGATATGTATTAGGAACATGTTTTACTGGAGACTGTTAGTCTGGCTTTATTTGTTTATGTATATTTAATTTGACACGTACCTTGCAAGATGGTTTTAGTCTGGTTTTAACAAACATGTGCCACAAGGATTGTTCAATTTGGCATAAACGCATGGATTTTTCGTGATTCCTGTAAGGGCAGGCCACACGCTCACACAGTACTCGAGCTATGCTTCCATTGGAGTAGAAGTTGATACCCCATATGGGTAAATGTACCCATATGTGTAAATGTACCCATATGGGTAAATGTACCCATATGGGTAAATGTACCCATATGGGTAAATGTACTGCAGAAGATACAATTTCGTTTTCAGAAGAATTGCATACAAAACGACATTGTTTCTATTATCAATAGTTGAATGTTTTGATAAGCAAGTAGTTACTTGTAAGCCCTCACATAAATGCCCCCCCCCCAACAAATGTAATCATAATCCATCCTCTTGAATCGTCGCTAACTAATATGGTACAAAGTACTTGGATATCTCTCTATGCTATGCAGAAGAACTTGCACGGTCTCCATTTTATGCATTATTTTCTGTTATTAAACACCCGTTCAACACGTGCCGTGCAATACTGGGGTGCAATACTAAAAGCGGTATTGATCGCTCGTGATACGGACCGAACTAGTTGGTGACGTCATGACGTGGACCTCGCTTATAAAATGGTGCGACTCCACTGTCGGTGGGCACCATATGCTGCATTCACGTGTATCCATGCTTTATGTGCGTAAAAATAAACTATAGATGTTTGAAACGTATCGTCGGTCAATTGTTTTACGCTTTTCTTCCGTTTAGTTTATTGATCCCTAACCTTACCTTACGGTGGCTTATTGCCATTCTGCGCTTTCTTCCGTATCAGTTCAGTGATCACCAACCTTACCTTATGGTTCCCCATTGTCATTGTTCACTGCGCACGTTATGTCACAATTAAAGTATTGTCTACGTTATCGCGCGTATAAAACAACAAACGGAAATTTGATTGTTTAAAGTCAAATGACAACCTACTGCGACGGCATAGACATACAACTTAGTCCCCAACTTTTAATTTAATTTAAGGCGCGTGAGATACATTTAAATGGCACCTTTGCGATGTGAATCGCCCGAGAATCTACGCGACATCTGGCGGAGTAGCACAACTAATTGGACGCGCCCGATTATTTGTGCCACTCCGCCACCGTCTCGTGCGATTATTTGTACCACTCCGCCTCAGACTCGTGTGATTATTTGTACCACTCCGCCACAGTCTCGTGTGATTATCTGTGCCACTCCGCCACCGTCTCGTGTGAGTCACGGGCAGTTCACATCGCAAAGGTGCCATATAGCGTAGTATTATTTCTGCTGTATTGTTACATTGCATGATATAATTCTTGTCATTGTACGCTGTGTGTTGTTGTTTGTCATCAAATGATGTATTTTTATATGTCTGTTTGTGTGTCGTCGATAACGATCTGTGAATGCTGATGCTCAAGCAAAGTTGAAGAAACCCTAAGGCACGGGGTTATCTCCGTTTTCAATACCAGATGTCGCGATCCTCGTCTTTCACGCACTCGGCAAGGGTCCTCACAACTGGTTTGTACCCGACCCCCGCGTTGTTAATCCGGCACTGATTATGTATGTTCCAACTTCGATGTCAGCAACTACGTAGTGCTGGACCATAAGTATCGGCGATTGAAGAATACACCCTCGGGGCTTCCCGTATTGATCTCTGACATTTACAGAAACAATTTGAACAACCGTCGAAATATGTCAAATGGCGAATTATACTGCGACGTGCTTGTGCTGTGAATGGGCATGTACCAACTGTTCTTTTTTTGCAATTGTGCTTTCTTTCGCCAAAGCCAGCAACATTTCCTGTGTGTTGTCTTATGCGTTCTCCTGAATCAACGGTTGCTGCTCCGTTGCCAGGACGTCTTTATGTCCGTTTCTTATTGGATGCAGGAGTACACTAACGAGTTAAAGTCACGACGTCGTAGCGCTGAGTGATGCACAGGCCACACATGCTCATCTATTCATATATTGCGTACTTTAGTGTGTCTGACATTGGGATGGTCCTTATTAAATTGTGTGCAAGAATGCATTCTGTACGTGTTATTCTCACACAATGCATTATTGACTTTTGTTCTAAGCCATTGTACTTATTTTTCTTACATTCCTTCGAAGTTCACGATTAAGATGTAACTTTGGACCTCATATATAAACGCATTCCAATAGTAGCTGATCATTTGCCCTAATCTTATATGAATCTCCATATAAAAACCTACCTCTATGCCAAATGACGTTCTGTGATATTTTAAACAATTGGTATTCTTAACAGCTAGATTATTTCCACTGTTTTGTCACGAGCAATAACTGATTGGTGAAAGTGGCTTCTCTGAATACACGTAAACATATATGACGAACGATAACTTCGAATTACGCCTTAAAAAGCGTAGGTCTCATTTAGAAAACAGTGCCCATCATTTTTGCACGCGCGAACATCCATTCCCTTGCGCTTGAAACAAAAGCCAAGCACACCGAAGACAACTGATTATTACTTCGCCACATATCAACTGGATCCAGGCACGGGCAGATTTGTCAGAAGATAATAATCAAGTCTCCGGGAAAATCTGCACTTCGGTGACACTTCACGACACGACGACGCGTTGATTACCGCACAGCTACAACAGCCGATTGCCGCCGGCTGACACGACGCTTCCGCGCGGCCACGTATAGCCAGGTTCGTATCGCCGAGTTTTCGCGGCAACGCTCAATCAAGCCCGTCACTATTCCCCGGTTACGCCGTCACGTTTGACGCCATCGCTTTGTGTAATTGGCGTTGATATTTAATTAAGATGTGTCGTCTTTATTTTTATGGGTGTGGTGTACTTACAAACGTTAGGGGTAATATTTTTAAAATGGTCTAATTTTTAAGATGCCTCTTACGTCTCTGTAAAAAAAATGTAGTTTATATAAGCCACGACATTAGTCTAGCAATGTGTTTTCGTCCAGCCATTTCAAAATTGAATGATAAAGCACAGCTGCCAGCTTGTTACACGAGAAGAGGGGGATTTTACAAGAATTTTATAAATTAGTATTTATAAGTCTAGTCTATGATAGAGCTTCCACGAAATGCCGTATTTTTAAGGTTGCAAATGTCGTAATGCAAGAGATCATGGTCAACAAGATTTTCGTCAAAAATGTATGCGTTTAATGCTTCCATTGATGTTTTGGAAGCTATGGCAATATGAGTTTTCGTCGGTTCTGGTTACATGTCGTGGTATATGGAGACATCCTTGAGCTGCTGACATAATTTTAATAATTGTACACCTAAACCAGTCCCGCGATTGTCTCGCCGTGCGCCGAAACAATCGATTGTCTCGCCGTGCGCCGAAACAATCGTGAGATCGATCGATTTTTATTTTCGGTGCTAGCGTTATGGTTTACGTTATGGTTTACATTATGGTTTACGTTATGGTATACGTTATGATTTACGTTATGGTTTACCTGCAATTCTAAACTTTAGTGTTGATGTCTGGGCTCAATATGTACTACGTCGAAAGGGTGATTCGCCCGTAAATCAGCACAATTGTCACCTCAACAAAATATAAGGAGGGCGATTTTTTTTACAAAGTAATAAAATCGTTCCCTCGCAAAATCAAAGCTTTGACAGTTTATATGTGTGCCTCCAGATGAGTAAAACATTTCAGAGAAGATTTTGAAATCAATAGTGTCACAAATTTATGTTATGATCGTCAATACCGAGAAATGCCTTGAAACCAATTAACACGTTATCGTGGTTTATGGTTGCTGGGGTTTCTTTGCGCTACGACAAGAACTATAAAACACATTTACACACCTGCATTTTTTATAGGTGTCGCTTGTGTTTAAGCTTACTGGGGTACCATGGTGTACCATGGTATGCCTGTTTCAAAACACCATGGTATTTTACAAGAGAAAGCCTACGACACGCGAAACAAAAGTGACACGCATTGAAACGAGGCTTACGGTTGGATAGAAAAAGAACAGTGACACTTTTGAGAAGGAGTTAAAGGAACCGTGACACTTTGGTATTGAAACAAAGGCTGTGATTGGCGCAGAAAGTAAGTGTAAGTGTAAGTGTAAGTGTAAGTTGTAATAATGTCACAGCTACTCTTCAGAGTAACGACCAAGCGTCTCGTTTATGGCATGAATACCCTGTCATAAAAAGGATTTGTCATCTGACATTTCTTTGTTTAGCGTTTATCTTATCATTGTTTGCTCAGTGACACGCTCTGTGGGTACGGGCGTCCGCAGGGGGGAGGGGGCACTTGGCCCCCTGATCTGGAATTTTTTCGGACGTATATTCGTGAGCTCAAAGTATACGTTAACTTTACATCTATATATATATATATTTTTTTTTCTTCTTCTTCTTTCTTGCCCCTCCCTGAAAAAATTCCTGCGGACGCCCGACTGTGGGTCAACAGTCAGACTGATATACCTGAGTGAAATATAGCGGACAGAAATGCTCATGTCATAAGTGAAGTGAAGTCTTTTCATTATAGTCATGGTGGTTAGGTCACTTTTTGTCCATTGTAGTTACTCGGCGGACAAAAGCACCAAACTTTTGGTCATACAAATGTTGGCGATATTGAACCGATGACAATATGACAGCAGTGAAAGTTGTGTTACCATAATTTTTTTATATCTATGCATTATTTTGCATAGATATTCTATGAATGTTTACGCTTCTTTTTGTGTATAATATGTTATGGTAGGGCGATTGTTTTATTTAATCTACGATCGATCGAATTATATGCGGGTTTCGATGTTCGCAGGCGATTTCGGAGTCCCGATTTCAACCACCCGAATCCTCTTCAAATTAAAACTAATAAAGGTATTTTAATTATGTCTGTCCTTGGATGCAGTTAAGATAACAATCTCTTGGATTCACCTGTTTAAAACTTTCAACAATACACGGTGGGGAAATAATCACTATTTATTGGCTATGCTAGTATATCTCTACACCATTTGCAGCACCACTTAACATGAATTGAAGTTTACATGTATTATTTAAATAACACTAGAACGTTCAAAGATATACAGTGAAATTAATATGTGTGACATATATGCATGGAAACGTCAGTTTTGCGCGACGTGACAATGACAAGCAGTGTCACTGTTATGGTGGAGCTACTGAAGCAAGGAACGTTAACATATCAATGTGACTATAGTTTATGTCACACTTGCTCTTGTAGAATACGGTGCATTCCATAGATACTTTCGTACATTTGCAATTGCAGCATTTTTAAACGACATTCACGAAAGTGTAATCCAAATGGGTACGCGTCAAAACATATTTGACATTCATCTAACCAAATTCTTCCCGGGAAGGCACCATAGGATTTATTTAATGTTAGATAATTCAGACTCCGGCTTAGTAAACAGCCCATATGACTTGTTCAAGCAGAGCATCCTGAAAAAATGGACTGTTGGTGGCATGAACACATAGCTGCAAATGGTGTACGGTGTTAGAGATACTACCATAACCAATAAATAGCGTGTATGGTGTTCGAGATACTACCATGACCAATAAATAGCATGTACGGTGTTAGAGATACTACCATAACCAATAAATAGCGTGTATGGTGTTAGAGATACTACCATGACAAATAAATAGCGTGTACGGTGTTAGAGATACTACCATAACCAATAAATGAAACTATCCTAAAGAAAGGTCAACAATAAAAATTAATTATGCTGTTTTGCTATAAATTTAATGAAGTAATTCGTCGCAAATAGTTAGTTGTTGATAGAAAAATGTTGTGTTGAAGAGAAGAAACAGCGACCATCTCATAGAAACGAGGGTTCAGTATTAAAATCTAGGAAGCTTTGGCCGGTTCTTTTTGCCTCAGATTGCGCATTTTTGTGCAGATAACAATTGAACCGGATTATCATCCACAGGAAGGAACTCCTGATGGTGTGTGGACAAGGACGCCAGCATTGACTGAAACTGGCAATAGAAAGAACGTTACAAGGAAAAAGACCTGAAACGAATGGTCTTATCAGACAGACTGAAAGAAGGAAATATGAAGACATAAAGACAGGGCAGAATAGTACGGCTAACAGACTGTCCTACATGTGGCTGAATCGTTACCACCACTCCCCACCTTCATTAATGATCAGTGTGGTTTTATTGATCCAGAGGGCATTCTTCATCCAGCACACACTTCTTCTGTTTCCCCATCAATCACTTTGGTGCCCTCCCAGTCAATAACAGTTATTTCCGCTGGCATGATGTGTGACACCATACCATCTGGCGAGCAGAATCTAAATCCCACCATCCAATTCCTGAAGAAGACAACCAAAGTTTGTTGAAACGTCTAAATTGTGTAACCATTCATGTGGTTAGTTCTTTATCGTACATCACACCGTAAACACCAGCATATGATACTAGATGCGGTAGGAAAACAACAAGAACTGCATGCACACATCCTCTAGCACCAATCCACAATCACAGTTGAAGTGAACGATTGCACAATGAATCGTGTCTTTTAATGCAATGCAGTGTCTGTTTCTCTCAGCGACTGCCTCATCTCCTGTTACGTCGTATTACTTGACGGTGATTCTTCATTAGATTCGCACGGTTCACATGACACTGAAAGGTGACAAAGATCCTCAGATGGTGTGTCTGTCACATTCTTCTCCCAAGGCCCAGTTTGTCCATCCTTTGTACTTCCTTCAACCACATCTAGTTTGCTAGTGTCATGTGATGCATCACCTGGTGTCATATGACACATCACCTGATGCGACACATCCTGACAGGCAGTGGTCAGTGAGGAACTGTCCGTTTCAATATCTCTGGCCAGTCCATCACCTGAAATCTCTTTGTGAAACTCCGCTCCATTGTCTTTTGTCTGCAGTGATTCTCTGCCAGCAGGGAGAGCCACTCCTCGTTCCTGAAAGTTCAATCAGTATTAAATTGTTAATTTATAATCATAATTAAATATCATTTACACTAAATGTGTATTAATATGTTTAGCCCATAATCTTGTGACATTGGATAAAAAACAGTAGGATATATAGAGTATAAATCATAGTGACATCACCATCAAGTAACTTGAACAGTTTCTTTGTTTTGACAAGCAATCTGGTGTTTGTCCCTAACGTTCAAATTGTGGTTACTATGAATCCCTGCAATAAACTAATGATATATGACACTGCAATAAGTCAAGAATCCAGTGACTAACTATTGTAAGCATCAGTGATTTTGTTTTGACTCATGTGGATCTGTTATATTTGCAGCACTTTTTGGGGAATTGTGCAATTTAGAAAATGGTTGTTTTGGCAATAGCACAAAGGTGATCCAAGCATCGTACCTCTGATGAGAACGTGTCTGTGAGGGACCCAAACAATGCTGCTGTCAGTTGTTGTCTCTCATCATGCTTGCTGACATCCGTGTCCTCCAGTACCCCCTGACGAACACAGGCCACATTTAATAACCCCTCTCAAACAGCCCTGTCTTGGATTAACATAGGAGTGGTTTATTATTAGAGTCTACAATTAGTGAGTCCATGACCTCTCAATTGACAGGCAGGTGGTCTAACCATTAGACCACTGCTCAACACAACCAACAACTATCCTCTTATGTAATTGTCACAAATTAATAATAACAAAGACACTTTCATGACAAGTTTCACCATCATTAACAGATTCTGTAAACCATGTCCGTCACTGTTTTAGTACAATCACTACCAAGATGCCCTTTCAATCTGCCTCATGATAGATACCCTGTACCTCTGTCAAAGATTTACCCAGATGTCAAGTGCACAAGGAAGCCATTGGCTTATCGAGAGTCCAACATTTTTAATCTACGTGTAATCGAAGTGTCAACCTTGGTTTTAAACAGAGTCTCTCTGCTAGCAGTTACACAATCTGTAGATAATTTGTTTCATTCATTCATTGTTCTCTGTGAGAACGAGTACTTCCTGATATCCAATCTACACTGGTCCTTTACTGTTACCTCATGTCCTCTGGTTCTACTATCTTTCTTGAGTGAGAAAAAATATTTCTATCAATATTTTCATACCCATTCAATATTTAAAAAACTTCAATCTGATCTCCTCCTAACCTTCTTGTCTCTAGATTTCACCTAATAACCCCAAGAATTTGGTTACCCTTTGAAGCTGTAATTTTCTTTTCCTTTTCTTTTACAGTAGTACCTAGAACAGTATCTCATATTTTACTGTTTACAACCAAGTTCCCAAAATTGAATAACATCTGCCATTGTTCAAACCATTTAACAAATTTGTCTAGATTGTTTTGTAAATGTTGTTTATCATCATAAGTGTTAAACCTTTCTAAACACCTTTGTATCATCCGTAAATTTCAGTATGTTGTCAACTTGTTATGTTGTCATCCAAGTCATTGATATATATTAAGAATAATAAAGGTCTTAATGCTGATCCTTGTCGTAACCCACTCAAAACTGATTTCCAGTTTGAAACCTCTCCATCGACTACAACACGCTGTCTTCTGTCAGTCAACCATTGTTCTATCCAGTCAATTATGCCATCCCGATACCATGGGCTTTTAAATTAAGTAGTAATTTTTTATGTGGCACTTTGTCAAAAGCTTTCTGAAAATCTAAATAGATAATATCTACTGGCAATCCCTCGTCTATCCACTTAGTAGTGATTTCATCCAAAAACATAACGTATTTGTTAAGCATGACCTCGCTTTAAGGAATCCATGTTGAGATGAATTTAATCATTTATGCCTAACAAGAAAGTCCACCATATGGTCTTTAATTAACCTTTCTAATAATTTACAAATTATTGACGTTAAACTCACTGGTCTGTAATTCTCCAACTTATTTCTTAAACCTTTTTTAAACAATGGTATGATGTTTGCTTCTTTCCATTCAAAAGGAACAACTCCCGCTTTTATTGACAAGTTAAAGACCCAACATGTAAAACCCAGACTGTCACCTGAATGCATCTACACCACATTAAATAAAATATAAAATTCAGTGTGTATGACACTTTTAGGTGCCACGTTCTAATGAAACAGAGAAAGGTTGTGACAATTATGTTACAGGGAGTCCACTGTATATATAATATACATACCATCCACTCTGCAAAAAATAATGTTGTTTTACTGATTCTCATAGGTCCATAATTATTCTTAATTATATATATATATATATATATATATATATAAATAAAATTAAGAATAATGGACCAATTAAAGGCTATTATATATATATATATATATATATATATATATATATATATATAATTGAGAATAATTATGGACCTATGAGAATCAATATTTATCAACATTATTTCAATATTAATCAACATTATTTCTTGCAAAGTGGATGGTGCTTCCTGGCAGTATTATTTGTATCAATAGTTTTGCAGAATAAAACAGAAATGACATATTACATCTTGCTTGAAGTGACACGTTTCTATGTTGGTGTGCATTTTTGGGATGTCTGTCTTCAACAGGCCGTCTTTACCCCACACCTTTACCCTAGCCACCTGTAGACCAGACTCTCTGAAACAGCATATCATTTCACCAGCATCAAGGTACAACTTTTCTTGATCACACTTAAATCTCCTCCACTCAATTTGTCCATCAGGAATCATCTTCGTTAATGTTCAAATATACAGTGTGTGGATAGTTGAAGTACCATTCACAGTCGGTTTAAAAAAAATAAGTGCGTACTTTTGTTAAAATTATCAAAAGAATTTACTTACTAAGTTATTAGTAGCATAGTATGTACAGGGAAAGTGTGAATAGCATCAGTAGCACAGTATTTACAGGGAAAGTGTGAATAGCATCAGTAGCACAGTATTTACAGGGAAAGTGTGAATAGCATCAGTAGCACAGTATTTACAGGGAAAGTGTGAATAGCATCAGTAGCACAGTATTTACAGGGAAAGTGTGAATAGCATCAGTAGCACAGTATTTACAGGGAAAGTGTGAATAGCATTAGTAGCACAGTATTTACATGGAAAGTGTGAATAGCATCAGTAGCACAGTATGTACAGGGAAAGTGTGAATAGCATTAGTAGCACAGTATGTACAGCGAAAGTGTGAACAGCCTTAGTAGCATAGTATGTACAGCGAAAGTGTGTGTCCTTAGTAGCACAGTGTGTACAGCGAAAGTGTGAACAACCTTTGTAGCACAGTGTGTACAGCGAAAGTGTGAACGACCTTTCTAGCATAGTATATACAACAGGTCAACTTTTGCCTATTTATGCCAAATTTTAGTCAAAAATAATTTAACAGTTTGTCCAATGATTTCATCAACACTAAATAATGCATTTGCACAAATGAGCTAGAATGTTGTGGTGGGTACAAGAAATGGTTCTAAAAAATGAAAAATTTTATTCAGAAAGGACCTATAATTGATACATAGTGAAATTAGAACATGCCTAGTTGCATGCTGAACTGCATGTGTCTGATTAACAATCTTCAAAATTGGCACATACAATGTGTAAATAGTATATACAGAGAAAATAAACTGTCTGGCACTCTAACCCTGGTCTTCTCACTCCACAGTCTGGCACTCTAACCCCAGTCTTCTCACTCCACAGTCTGGCACTCTAACCCTGGTCTTCTCGCTCCACAGTCTGGCACTCTAACCCCAGTCTTCTCGCTCCACAGTCTGGCACTCTAACCCCAGTCTTCTCACTCCACAGTCTGGCACTCTAACCCCAGTCTTCTCACTCCACAGTCTGGCACTCTAACCCCCGGTCTTCTCACTCCACAGTCTGGCACTCTAACCCTGGTCTTCTTGCTCCACAGTCTGGCACTCTAACCACCGTCTTCTCATTCCACAGTCTGGCACTCTAACCCCGGTCTTCTCGCTCCACAGTCTGGCACTCTAACCCCAGTCTTCTCACTCCACAGTCTGGCACTCTAACCCCAGTCTTCTCACTCCACAGTCTGGCACTCTAACACCTGTCTTCTCGCTCCACAGTCTGGCACTCTAACCCCGGTCTTCTCGCTCCACAGTCTGGCACTCTAACCCCGGTCTTCTCGCTCCACAGTCTGGCACTCTAACCCCAGTCTTCTCACTCCACAGTCTGGCACTCTAACCCCAGTCTTCTCACTCCACAGTCTGGCACTCTAACCCCGGTCTTCTCGCTCCACAGTCTGGCACTCTAACCCCGGTCTTCTCACTCCACAGTCTGACACTCTAACCCCAGTGTTCTTGCTCCACAGTCTGGCACTCTAACCCCAGTCTTCTCACTCCACAGTCTGGAACTCTAACCGTTGAGTTACTCCAAGTCTATGTTATTTTTTTAAATGGTGTCAATTCTTCTTTGTATTAGATATATTTTTCAACGTGTTGCCTCCTTTTAAAGGTGTCACCTCGGTCAATTCTGCCAATGACCTCACGAGGACAGGGCTGTTCATGAATCAAGATGAGAATAAGTGACAGAATGACCACTGTAAGACTGTCAGAGTGACTACTTACTCACTGGCCGTCCATCTGGAGTCACTGGAGCTGACTGACATGCTGGATGACCAGTCAGGATGGGGAGTCAGGTCTGAAGGGATGGATCCTGGGATGGTCTCCCGCACTGATCCTGAAGTCCCGCTACCAGTGTCCTGGTATGGAGCATGGTGGAGTCCCACTGACGCACGATCTGAAAAACTGGAAAACATGAGACACACAGAACGAGTCTAATGCTGTGTTTGAATGCACTCATACTTAACGTGAATACAAGTTCATGACATGTAAATAGAGTTCATAACCCCGTCAACTCGAAATTACAAGTTGCCAACTGGGGCTCTTTTTTAACTTTCAAGTTCTCCATTGGTAACTATGACTTCACTGCAGTCGTGAACTCTGTTGTTGCGAACTTGTAAACATGAGTGCACTGCAATGCAGCACAGCTCCGTGGGTTGCTGCTTAAAATAACTTCCTCAGTAACCAGTAATATAAAACAACAAATTTAATATGGGAACAGACTTTTTCAACTGTTGCAGTTGCTCATTTTATATTTGCTGAAGGATACAATCGTGCAAAAGAACAATTTGCAAAAATTACTTCCTTGCGAATATTTTGTGCTATACAGTAGGGGAAGGCGGTGTTAGTTGAGCCATTTTTCATTCTTTTTGATGTCTAGGGCACAATCATAAGTCAAAATTGTTTTTGCTCACATAAACTATGATTATTAGCAGATAGTTTTATACCAAGATAATATATCTAGCATGTATAGATAATTATATATAGCTGATTCAAGTAGGGTTGGCAAGCTGGCTCAACTAACACTTGGTGTGGGGTAAGTTGAGCCACAGTGTAGCATACGTTGCATAAATGCTTTATTTGTATAATTTATGCAGACCTTGTACAAAAAGTTCATAACAACTCAGCCAACACATCTACCCAATGGGTACAACCAGTCTCTGACAAGTCTACGCGCTTACTTAATAAGTCGACACACTTTTATTACTATAGACAGATATAGACTTACAGGCCAATCACAACCAGTGTAACTAACTGCTAATACAGTGCCTTGTAGCTATCCAATGTCCCAATTTGCTCGGAAAAATTAATTCTTTGATGTATTTTGGGGTAAAGAACACTCTTCTTCATTCTTTAACAGCTGCTCAACTAACCCTCCCTTGGGCCTTGGGTGGCTTAATTAGCCCTGTTTCGACAATTAAGCTTATTTAATTAACTTCTCATTAATGCACAAAGTGATGTAAATAATCTTCTTATTTGTGCATAGTTAAACCATTTGTAAGTGGACAAACAATAAAACCTGGTCACGAGCGTTGATAGTTTACACACCAGCAGACATTAATCACAACTACCAAAAGTTTTGAAAAACATAAAAAAAACCATACTTTTAGCTCACATGTTCTAGCCGTTGTGACAAATGTAACTTATTATACGTCAATCGTGTTCTAATAACATGTTCAATCACTGGGTGGTACCATGTAACTGTCACTGCTGTAGTTTCCTGGGAAACATGGGTGGCTCAACTAACCCAGTGGCTCAACTAACACTGCCTTCCCCCACTCATCTATACACCTTCATGGAGACACCACCCACCTGGGTGTGGCTGCACTGAAGCATGTCTCAGCCCCAAGGGCAGGTAGGGTGTCGCACCCATCTCCAGGGATTCACTGACATAGTCATCAAGGAAGGACAGACTAAGGTCTAACTGTAACAACAAACAACAGAATCTCACAGGGGTCATATCTACAGGGTGATCATCTCAGTTCTACCAGTTTGTAGCAGCTGAGAATTTTACTTGTGGTTGGCTATATATTTCATTAACTACCGGTAACTGTTTTCAATTATAAATACAGATATATGTATTCTAACTGCAATAATACAACACAGACAAATTATACCCAGTACATAATCTATAAAAAACAACACCATTATATTATCCAAACCCATGTACTCTCATTTCTACAGTAGGGTAGAAATTTATTTCAACCCTGTACAAACCCAGCCCTGACATTAGTATTCATTTTAGGAGTTTCAAGCACTGGCCTCAAAAAGACACTGACTGCATATATTGGAAGGTAATGGAAAGAATACATAAAAAAATGTGGAAAATAAGCGCTTCATCATGATTTTATAATTTAGTATAGGAATAACTGATGGTGTGTTATAAAAGCAATTAAATGTCATAAAGGCCAATTGTATACTTCATACGGACAACATTTGTTATTTTTGTACAACACTAAAAATGGTTAATTGACTTACTTTCTCAGACACACAAGGCAGAGAGCAATCAATCAATTTAATTTATTTTACCAATAAATAATTCTGCACCATACCATTTAAGAACTAGTGTCATGTCATACATAGAGGCTATCCAATCTCATCTGGAAGCAGAGATGGTCCCCTCTCATATGTTAGCAATTTAAAATGACAATCAAAATAGCCCGAACGTGTGTGTCGTTGACATCATCCCTGGGTTTGAGAGCATCCCTCATTGTTTGGCTGACTTCGGCTAGTCGTCCCAGCTCTCTGACAGCCTAGACAACAAACAGTTCCAGCAATCAGAAACGTAATCCTACTGGTCTACATTCACAAATTCACTGGTACATCGTTGGATGTGTTATTGGATGTGTTATTGGATGTGTTATTGGGATAAACAAAAGTTGTACATTTATATTTCCGTAAACTTTCCCTGTGTCTACCACATCAGCCTGCACAATGAAATTGCAATACAATATAATGAATAGACATGACAATATATTGAATAGACATGACAATATAATGAATAGACATGACAATATAATGAATAGACATGACAATATAATGAATAGACATGACAATATAATGAATAGACATGACAATACATAAAAGTAAACAACATGTATTAGAACCACAGAAACAAACCAACCACCAGAAAAATTATAATTGTAAGAAAACAAGACAGATCTTCAACAAATCTGATACACTGCCAAGTACAGCCATATTAATCAAGCCCACCAGTCAATGTCTGCAATGTCAACAACTTTGTAGAATTGTACTTGACAATTCACTGAGCTGCAAAATTGATGCAGGTAAGTAGTACTAAACAATCCACAAGATGGCGCTACTCCTGATATAATATATGGTTTGACCAAATGTCATAACAATTTCAGTTTCTAAATATATAAGTGAAAACTTGCCTGCCGAACTTGCAAGCTCTTATTTCCACCAGGTGTCGCCTGCAAGCGATGCATCATCTCCTGCGATGCTGCCACCTGGTGAGACAGTTTCTTCAACGCTGACAGAATCCACAGCTGAGCAATGTCATTGGAACTTCGAGCAAACCAGTCGACAAGTGCAGTGACAATCTGGTTAGTGTCAGGGCTGGTCAACAGGTGGCTGTATTCACCCAACACCTGGTAATCGGTAGTACAGTCAGGGAGACAAATGGAGAAAACAATCGGTAGTACAGTCAGGGAGACAAATGGAGAAAACAATCGGTAGTACAGTCAGGGAGACAAATGGAGAAAACAATCGGTAGTACAGTGAGGGAGACAAATGGAGACAACAATCGGTAGTACAGTGAGGGAGACAAATGGAGACAACAATCGGTAGTACAGTGAGGGAGACAAATGGAGACAACAATCGGTAGTACAGTGAGGGAGACAAATGGAGACAACAATCGGTAGTACAGTGAGGGAGACAAATGGAGACAACAATCGGTAGTACAGTGAGGGAGACAAATGGAGACAACAATCGGTAGTACAGTGAGGGAGACAAATGGAGACAACAATCGGTAGTACAGTGAGGGAGACAAATGGAGACAACAATCGGTAGTACAGTGAGGGAGACAAATGGAGACAACAATCGGTAGTACAGTGAGGGAGACAAATGGAGACAACAATCGGTAGTACAGTGAGGGAGACAAATGGAGACAACAATCGGTAGTACAGTGAGGGAGACAAATGGAGAAAACAATCGGTAGTACAGTGAGGGAGACAAATGGAGACAACAATCGGTAGTACAGTGAGGGAGACAAATGGAGACAACAATCGGTAGTACAGTGAGGGAGACAAATGGAGAAAACAATCGGTAGTACAGTGAGGGAGACAAATGGAGACAACAATCGGTAGTACAGTGAGGGAGACAAATGGAGACAACAATCGGTAGTACAGCGAGGGAGACAAATGGAGACAACAATCGGTAGTACAGTGAGGGAGACAAATGGAGACAACAATCGGTAGTACAGCGAGGGAGACAAATGGAGACAACAATCGGTAGTACAGCGAGGGAGACAAATGGAGACAACAATCGGTAGTACAGCGAGGGAGACAAATGGAGACAACAATCGGTAGTACAGTGAGGGAGACAAATGGAGACAACAATCGGTAGTACAGTGAGGGAGACAAATGGAGACAACAATCGGTAGTACAGTGAGGGAGACAAATGGAGACAACAATCAGTAGTACAGTGAGGGAGACAAATGGAGACAACAATCGGTAGTACAGTGAGGGAGACAAATGGAGACAACAATCGGTAGTACAGTGAGGGAGACAAATGGAGACAACAATCAGTAGTACAGTGAGGGAGACAAATGGAGACAACAATCGGTAGTACAGTGAGGGAGACAAATGGAGACAACAATCGGTAGTACAGCGAGGGAGACAAATGGAGACAACAATCGGTAGTACAGCGAGGGAGACAAATGGAGACAACAATCGGTAGTACAGCGAGGGAGACAAATGGAGACAACAATCGGTAGTACAGTGAGGGAGACAAATGGAGACAACAATCAGTAGTACAGTGAGGGAGACAAATGGAGACAACAATCGGTAGTACAGTGAGGGAGACAAATGGAGACAACAATCGGTAGTACAGTGAGGGAGACAAATGGAGACAACAATCGGTAGTACAGTGAGGGAGACAAATGGAGACAACAATCGGTAGTACAGTGAGGGAGACAAATGGAGACAACAATCAGTACTACAGTGAGGGAGACAAATGGAGACAACAATCAGTAGTACAGTGAGGGAGACAAATGGAGACA
Organism: Lamellibrachia satsuma; assembly: GCA_033239005.1. NCBI lineage: Eukaryota > Metazoa > Annelida > Polychaeta > Sabellida > Siboglinidae > Lamellibrachia > Lamellibrachia satsuma. Next base: position 6,154,891 of record BSQZ01000018.1, read on the forward strand.
ACAATCAGTAGTACAGTGAGGGAGACAAATGGAGACAACAATCAGTAGTACAGTGAGGGAGACAAATGGAGACAACAATCAGTAGTACAGTGAGGGAGACAAATGGAGACAACAATCGGTAGTACAGTGAGGGAGACAAATGGAGACAACAAAGATAAAGACAGTTTGCAATGCTACATTCCTTCTACAAATTACACTTACAAACATGATTTGGTTCACTGATCTCTTATGAGGAATGGCTTACTCCAGGCAATTCAGGCCGAGTTCAACAGGTATTTAGGCTGAGATGCATTGGGCAGATATACATTTGGCATTTGCCTTCCTCAGAAAACGCAGGTTGAGCTGGCATGGTGAAATGGGCAGTCAGGGCATGAGACGAAGAAGCACCAGCCTAAACACACTAGGGAGAGAGGTAAACAATGCACCGGCCTAAACACACTAGGGAGAGAGGTAAACAACGCACCGGCCTAAACACACTAGGGAGAGAGGTAAATAATGCACCGGCCTAAACACACTAGGGAGAGAGGTAAACAATGCACCGGCCTAAGCACACTAGGGAGAGAGGTAAATAATGCACCGGCCTAAACACACTAGGGAGAGAGGTAAACAATGCACCGGCCTAAACACACTAGGGAGAGAGGTAAACAATGCACCGGCCTAAGCACACTAGGGAGAGAGGTAAACAATGCACCGGCCTAAACACACTAGGGAGAGAGGTAAACAATGCACCGGCCTAAACACACTAGGGAGAGAGGTAAACAATGCACCGGCCTAAGCACACTAGGGAGAGAGGTAAACAATGCACCGGCCTAAACACACTAGGGAGAGAGGTAAACAATGCACCAGCCTAAACACACTAGGGAGAGAGGTAAACAATGCACCGGCCTAAACACACTAGGGAGAGAGGTAAACAATGCACCGGCCTAAACACACTAGGGAGAGAGGTAAACAATGCACCGGCCTAAACACACTAGGGAGAGAGGTAAACAATGCACCGGACTAAACACACTAGGGAGAGAGGTAAATAATGCACCGGCCTAAACACACTAGGGAGAGAGGTAAACAATGCACCGGCCTAAACACACTAGGGAGAGAGGTAAATAATGCACCGGCCTAAACACACTAGGGAGAGAGGTAAACAATGCACTGGCCTAAACACACTAGGGAGAGAGGTAAATAATGCACCGGCCTAAACACACTAGGGAGAGAGGTAAATAATGCACCGGCCTAAGCACACTAGGGAGAGAAGTAAATAATGCACCAGCCTAAACACACTAGGGAGAGAGGTAAATAATGCACCGGCCTAAACACACTAGGGAGAGAGGTAAACAATGCACTGGCCTAAACACACTAGGGAGAGAGGTAAACAATGCAGCGGTAGCTGTGAAGTCTGGACAATGAAACCTACATTAGAAGAACAATGGAACGTAAACCCTCATGTTCAGGCAATAAACATTCACAGGAATCAGCACGCCACAACTAGCAAGCTGTGGGGGAAATGTCAAAACTCTCAGATAAGATTAGATCATGAAGTGTTTTGCAGGCCACTGCTGTAAATATGGAGGGCCATTGTGATTAGAGGAACTCATTCGACATAAACAAGAAATGAATGCACTCACCCAGACTGCTATTTGTATCATGGGACGGGAAAGATGTGGAGACTGAAGTAGACCCCAGTAGGCTTTCATAGCCTCTTTCCTCACGTCACAGTCTGCCGTCTCTCCTGCAACATTACATAAGTGAAGGATCAGTGTAGACTGGATATCACAAAGTACTGATTCTTGCAGAGGATGGAACAAATTATCTACAGATTGGGTAAATGCTAGCAGCATGAATATGTTTAAAAACGGGGAGCGGTAGCATAGCAGTAAGAACGTCAGGCTCTCAATCGAGAGAAACCGGGTTCAAATCCTCTTGCTGCCGTTTCGAAGCTTTGATAATTTTGGTCATCCCACGTTGCCACAGTTCACTCAGCTGTATAAATGAGTACCTGGCTACAGATTGAGGTGGATATCTGAAAGAATAGTCTTTGCGCAGTAACTGCAGCATGGCTGAATGGTTACACATAGATGAATAATGGTTGGACTCTTGATAAGTCGTCGTTTCCTTGTCCACCTGCCATCTGGGTTTTTGCTTTGGATGTCAGTCATGTTAAATCACGCAAACATCTACATCATATATCTACATCATATATCTACATCATACTGCAGATGATTGTTGATATAAAATTAAACAATTACTGTTGTTAAACTCCATTTTGCTGGTACTGTTTTGGAAGATCAAATTATGATATCTATTGATCAGCTTAGTAATTCTTTACCGAAAGATCAAACTTTTGAAACACCAAAATATTAAATAAATACATGTAACAAAGTAGAAAGTTTTAACAAGCATTTCTAAATGTTCCAATAGTTAACATACTTTTATATAATGAAGACATTACATGCCAAACCAGGTACAGAGATGAACCCCAACAGTTATGGTTACACTGTCGAGTCTGACCTTGGAGGATGTTGATCAGTCTCGAGCCAGCATCAGCCGGAATAAGAGATTCATCTTGCAACAGAAGGATCTTGTTCATTGTCGCAATACAGCTGGACACATTCTCTTGTAACCTACAAGGAACCACATGGCGATCTTCTAAGTTACTTTCTGCACATCACATTATGTATGACACCCCACAATCAAATACACACAGAGACTCTGCTAGGTGTGTGTGTGTGTGTGTGTGTGTGCGTGCGTGCGTGCGTGCGTGCGTGCGTGCGTGCGTGCGTGTGTGCGTGCATGTGTGCGTCTGGGTGTGGATGTGGGTGTGCGCACATGTGTGTGCACATCAGGGCTGGGGTCAACTCCATTTAATCAATTCCAATTCCTTTCAATTCAATTTAATCAATTCCAATTCCATTAATTTTTTTTCAATTCAAATTCAGATTCCAGCTCAAATCTTTCGATTCCAATTCAAATCAAATTCAATTTAAATTACGAATTAATTCTATGGGAGTTTTCCAAAGCAAACGCATGGGATAATAGTAATATGTAAAAGACTTTTTTCTGTAATAGAGGAACTTTTTTCAAAAGTAATAGTAATAGATCCCAAAGTAATACATAATAGTCTATTACTTTTCTATTACATCTATTGCTGCAAATTTACTAAAAATATCAGGGTTGTTTGCATGTTATTCCAACTGCTAATAATTGTAAACAATGTACAGACTATGGCTGAGCTGTTATTCAAACAACATGATATTGTTTCAGAAATACTTGCTCAATGAAACAATGCAGGATTAGCAAGCCAATTACTAATTGTTGGGATGCCCCATTGGGGTGGCTGTGGCTTCACACATTCCTAGCATGCACAAAGGGCATGGTTTCCTATATGTGCAGGCAGGCAACAAATGTTATCCTAGAGCAGGAGGTGCAACAGGTGTTGAATTCAAAGTAAGCTCATCACACCCCACCATAGTTTGATTTCAGCAGAACTTCAAAGTTCTTTTTTCCCAATTGCCACATGGCAGACCCTTTGTTCAAATTTGGACAAATGTTCTCACCTCAGATCTTAAAATGGTTACAATTGTAGGTTTAACTGTTACAAAGATTTTGAGTTCATATACAATTCTAGGGTTGGATTGAAGACCACATTGGAAATAAAACCAGATAGCATCAGCAAAAGAAAATGAGCTTCAATTCATTTTCTTTCAATGCCAATTCAACTTGGTCAAAATCTTTCAATTCCATTTCCAATTCAAATTCAGGAATTGAATTGAACTGAATAATTCCAATTCATTTTTTATTTCACCCCAGCCCTGGTGCACATTAGACCTCTCTCTTGAGCTCTACCTGCATGTGATGTCTATTACTTTGTGGATGATGTCCATTCGCTGATGATGGTCAGTGGTAGTTGGTAGCTGTTCCAGCAGGCGGTCACTGATTACCTGGACATTGGTAGAGTTGGCCATTCTGTAGAGCAGCTCCAGCGTCTGAAACAGGTATTGACTGTCAGTTGTTGCAACTTCAGGAATTTTAATCTGACCAGCATTAAAATCCAGGGTCATTATGTGATACCTGAAATAGGACAACACGCAGCAGTAGCACAGTACGTCTTGTTTGCCCTTTCTAAAAGAATTTTGTTTTTAATTAGAATGAAAAAAAACTAAAAATTAAGGGACTTTTTTATTCAAAAATCAATAATAAACAAACAATACTTCTGGTGACTTGAGTACCACATGTCGAACGGACTTTAAGCACTTAACAATGGAAATAAATTTTTTTATTTCCTCCCACCTTCACCCTGACTGTCTGGTGAGCATGAGATAGACAGTCCAGTACGGTCTGCTGGTGGTCAGCGGCATAGATAGGGTTCACCTGGACGAGAGATGCCAATGCCTTCAACCCTGCAATACACACTCAATATTACCTCAAGAAGCCACACAATTAATTTGGGACACCTTTATCTTTTACCTTGTCATCAACCTGAACGTGAAATCATTCTACCTGAATCTGATCTTCAGAGACCAGTAACATGCCACAATTGTACGCTCATTTCATCAAGAAAACAACACCATCAGCATCAGATACATTTGCTTTATTTGTTTAACCATAATGTGTGTAAAAGTCCATGTAACCAAACAATTATCAAACCAGCAAATCTACTGCATTGCACTATAACCTAATCAAATACAGAAATGATTACATTTTTGTCGACTGTCATTTTAATGCCCCAAAACGTGCAGCCAAGTCTCTTGTGAAAATGTTGCTCAAAGTGTGAGCTCACCGATGTAACGTAGGTTGATGTTATTTGCAGAGAGGAAACGGCCGACACATTTAGCAGCGAGGTCGACAAGGGCTGGGTGTGGATAGATGGAAGTGATTGTCTGCATGCATTCATAGATGACGGCTGGAACAGACAGACAGACATGTAGCTGTCCCTTCTCCCTAGGTTGTCTTCTTTAGGAACATCCATTTTGTGTGCATTTGCAGCTCAATACCCCATTAACTCCCGGTGTAATTGTGTTTACTATAGTTGTTGATAAGGTCATGAAGCCCTTTTAATTGTTTGTATGAATACACCACTGACTGGGTGGGTTGGTAATGGGCAATCCAACGTATTCACATTAAACAAGAATCACTGCTGTGCATACAATATATAAACAATGTCTGCCTGGATTGTGCATAGCCTGGTACATAAGTAAATTACTGATTAAACTGTACCACACAAGCTGGAATGTATTACAGATGAATATACACTACTAGATAATAATAACATTACTTGTGTTCTCAAACGTAGCTGGCAAACTGTCAAAGACAAAGACACAAAAATGAAGAGTTATAACTCTCTGGCCCCATCGGTTTGCAGATGGTGGCTCTATGCCCACTAAAGGGCATTTACATACCTATTATTACAGTTATATTTATTTCCCTAACCAAGACACACGAGACTTGTTTAATCAACCAAGCTTCATCTGATAATGGACCAATAGCTTCTCTCAATGTGCTTTTGTAAAACAATAAAATAATTTTTTAAATAATATTTTGAATGCATAGCATATGTTTCCAGAACTTAAGATATCATGAAAAAATGTATGGTAATTATTGCATGCATGAAAGCAAAAATTAGCATTAGAGAATTAATTACACATCATAACATTTCTTGCCACAGTTTTACTGTTTTCATACAAACACCTGACAAAGTATCATACAGATTTACATCATGTCTGCCAACCTGTCATATAAAGGTAGGTGTATTAAGATCACCTAATCCCATCTTGTGACTAGGCTCTGTCTGCTGTAAAACATCTTTCAAGATAGGGTAGATCTGGTGACTTGTACTGAAACAGCCAATAATGTGTGACATTTTAACAGAATCACGAATAAGGTTTATGCTATAGTAATGAAAACTTAAATAGTTGGAAGCAAAATTTTTTTACAAATTAAAACTGTATCAGTTGAAAGCAAGATGAACAGAATCATATTACAGAAACGAACATTGTAACAGACTAACACAATTAGCCATGTTTTCAATGTCTAACCCAAAAAGCACTATCAGATAATAAATTTAGACATATAAATTAACTTGCAGCATATGTAGTAACAATACATATTTCTTGTCTACCAAGACTTTGTTGTCCGTGCCAACAATGCAGATAGTAACAGCCATGTGACCTTCGACATCTCATTAGATCTTGATGTAACTTGGAGTAACTCAAGTCACCTGTTAGTACCACCAACTTTAAAACACCCCCCTCAATTAATTCATCACAAATTAGGTTTGTTGATGTTAAAATTTGTGTGAATAGTTTAAGTAATATGTGCATTCTGCGCAGTCGGTTGATGAAAGAGTGCAAGCTTTTGCTAAAGTGAAACCAACGGCATTGTTTTGGGCCTTTGCACTTATAAGAGTGCCTAAAAACTAACCATTTGCAACTATAATCAATAATATCATGCAAGTGGTTTACTGGGGATCTGTTCTAAAAGTGAAAAATTCTAACCATCAATGTTTGCAATTTTGACCAATCAGTGGCGAGCAGCCCCTTAACCCCCAACGCGGCTGTGATGTAGGCTGTGTGGTTCACATGTATTTTAAATGTGGTTGAGATGTGCAGTTACATTTTTATTTGCTTTTATACTGGATTTACAAGCAGCAAAAACTCCTACAATGCTGTACCGTGCAGCATTCGGATGTAAACATGATTCAGGGAGGTATAGAGAGATGTCTGCAAAGGCCCCAAAGTTGCTTTTGGTTTCACTTTAGTCATTGATAGAGTTGAACAGCATTATGTTATATAGTATACACAGCCAGACCACTCTGCCATTTTGTGGCTGAATTTTTACCGGACCCAGACAAAATTAATTTAACAGTTTGTCCGATGATTTCACTAAAACTATAAACAAAATTGTGCACAAATGAGCTAACATACTGTATGTACTGGATAGTAGATAGGTTAAATTTGTCATAAAATGAGTCTGAAAAGGGGAGAAAAAAAGTTTAATTGAGGGGGGACCTTAATACATATCACAGTACTTACTTCAAGTCCCCGGCACCAAGTCGGGCGAGAAGCTTCAGCAGCAGTATAACCAGCCAGGGTGCTGGGACACTGTGGTAATCATAGTCAACAGGCAGATGATGACTGATGATCTGAGACAGCAGGTTGGTGAGGCCAGGCACAATGTCTATGTACTGTGTCGGGTCTGTCTGGGATGATACAAATATAACACATGTTAGCTCAAAGGTATCCACCGCGACATGCTAGCTCTAGCATCCACTGTGACATGCTAGCTCAAGCATCCACTACGACATGCTAGCTCAAGCATCCACTACGACATGCTAGCTCTAGCATCTACTATGACATACTAGCTCTAGCATCTACTACGACATGCTAGCTCTAGTATCTACTATGACATGCTAGCTCTAGCATCTACTACGACATGCTAGCTCTAGCATCTACTACGACATGTTAGCTCAAGCATCCACTACGACATGCTAGCTCTAGCATCCACTACGACATGCTAGCTCTAGCATCCACTACGACATGCTAGCTCTAGCATCCACTACGACATGGTAGCTCTAGCATCCACTACGACATGCTAGCTCTAGTATCCACTATGACATGCTAGCTCTAGCATCCACCGCGACATGCTAGCTCTAGCATCCACCGCGACATGCTAGCTCTAGCATCCACCGCGACATGCTAGCTCTAGCATCCACCGCGACATGCTAGCTCTAGCATCCACTACGACATCCTAGCTCTAGCATCCACTACGACATGCTAGCTCTAGCATCCACTACGACATGCTAGCTCTAGTATCCACTATGACATGGTAGCTCTAGTATCCACTACGACATGGTAGCTCTAGTATCCACTACCACATGGTAGCTCTAGCATCCAATGCGACATGCTAGCTCTAGTATCCACTACGACATGGTAGCTCTAGCATACACTACGACACGCTAACTCTAGCATCCACTACGACATGCTAGCTCTAGTATCCACTACGACATGCTAGCTCTAGTATCCACTATGACATGGTAGCTCTAGTATCCACTACGACATGGTAGCTCTAGTATCCACTACGACATGCTAGCTCTAGTATCCACTACGACATGCTAGCTCTAGTATCCACTACGACATGCTAGCTCTAGCATCCACTATGACATGCTAGCTCTAGCATCCACTACGACATGCTAGCTCTAGTATCCACTACGACATGCTAGCTCTAGCATCCACTACGACATCCTAGCTCTAGCATCCACTACGACATGCTAGCTCTAGCATCCACTATGACATGCTAGCTCTAGCATCCACTATGACATGCTAGCTCTAGCATCCACTACGACATGCTAGCTCTAGTATCCACTACGACATGCTAGCTCTAACATCCACTACGACATCCTAGCTCTAGCATCCACTACAACATGCTAGCTCTAGTATCCACTGCGACATGGTAGCTCTAGTATCCACTACGACATGGTAGCTCTAGTATCCACTATGACATGGTAGCTCTAGTATCCACTACCACATGGTAGCTCTAGCATCCAATGCGACATGCTAGCTCTAGTGTCCACTACGACATGGTAGCTCTAGCATACACTACGACACGCTAACTCTAGCATCCACTACGACATGCTAGCTCTAGTATCCACTACGACATGCTAGCTCTAGCATCCACTATGACATGCTAGCTCTAGTATCCACTATGACATGCTAGCTCTAGCATCCACTACGACATGCTAGCTCTAGTATCCACTATGACATGCTAGCTCTAGTATCCACTACGACATGCTAGCTCTAGTATCCACTATGACATGCTATCCCTAGTATCCACTACGACATGCTAGCTCTAGCATCCACTGCGACATGCTAGCTCTAGTATCCACTACGACATGCTAGCTCTATCATCCACTGTGACATGCTATCTCTAGCATCCACTGTGACATGCTAGCTCTAGCATCCACTGCGACATGCTAGCTCTAGCATCTACTGCGACATGCTATCCCTAGTATCCACTACAACATGCTAGCTCTAGCATCCACTGCGACATGCTATCCCTAGTATCCACTACAACATGCTATCCCTAGTATCCACTACGACATGCTATCCCTAGTATCCACTACGACATGCTATCCCTAGTATCCACTACAACATGCTATCCCTAGTATCCACTACAACATGCTAGCTGTTTGTGCACATATTAGTTTTGATGAATTCATTGGATAAACTGTTAAATAATTTTTACAGGATTCAGTGAAAATCATCAAAACAGTTTGGCTCTATGTACTATGATTTAAGGTTATCCACACTTTTTTGTAAGTTACCTGATCTCACGATCGAAGTCAATTCTTCTGATGATTTAAAAAAGTCACTCTTACTAAACTGACTGCTCAATATCACTTGAAGTTAAACTATTCATACAATACACATCTGAACAGCAACGGACCTGGTTAGCGATGGGCTAATTCAATTGAGGAGGGACCTTAAAATCTACTCTGGTGACTGACTTAAAGGTAAAGATTCTATGTTATAAAAGTTGCCTTCCAAGAGAAAGTTATTACTACAAGTGCCATGATGAACCAGAAGTCTACTTTACCCCTGGTAATAGCCACTGTTTATTTGTAGCTTATCACTTTACTGGTAGCCTATAATATGGTATACTGGACAAACAAAACTGTGCAATTACAACTTTGGGTTTTGTAATATAAGTACAAAACGTCAATTATTTATGTCGTACTCTGCCTCTTTCTATGGTCTATGTCTCTGGAACTTGCAAGACAAATATGTAGATGAGTTTTACACTACATGATGCAAGGGTATCAGGAAACTTTTTATCTACCTGGTTGCACCCATTGTAATATGGTGCCACTTTAGCAGAATGTCTCCCGATTCAAATTCAGATTATGAATCAAATGGTGCGTTTTATGCAGCGTTGCTTAAAATGCAATAACACCAGTTTGAATATGCTCTCTCGTCTAGCTTTCCACAGATGTGGTTCACATGTCTAAAAGTTTTAATTACATATTGTCACAATTCAAACTTGATGTTGTGGCCTTCTGTAATATGAACAGTGAACACTAAATTATTTTATAACCTCATTCAAAACCACTATCAAGAAGGGCTGGATAAGACACTACTAAGCAAAATTTCATTTACAAAGGATGTGTTGTATAATTATAGACAATGTATGTAACGCTTCCTTTTTAGTCAAAGATAAGTTGCTCTCGTTGCTCTTGTTTTATGTGCCCAGTAAACATTGTTTTCACTGAATTGTGCACATTGTAGTATGAATAAATATATTACAAAGTTCCAGAAATTGGAAAAACAGCACTTAGTCATGGAAAACTCACTCACAGAATGAAACACCTACAAAATAAATTCATATTAATATACAATTTCCATGAAAATGGAAGTTTTCTATCAGGTATATTTCCTGTTTTGTAAAATGCTCTATGTCATGTTTATTCACCTGTATGAGATGCTGGTAGCCATGCAGAGAGGCCCAGACGACGCTGGGATCGCGGTCGCCCAGCGCCCTACGCAAGCCAGGCTCCACATAGCCCTGTATCTCTGGTACCTTTCGTATCATGTACTGGAGGCATAGCACTGCTTTCTTCCTCACCATCTCTCTATCATGAAAACAAATTAGGTTCTATGAATCAATGTGATAGTTAAACTGTATCATGTATGATAAATTAGTTAATTATCTGCAAACCACGTTATATCCATTTTGTGTGTTTCGAGATAAATCTTTTTTCTGTAGCGTATTGTTAAGTGATAGTTTGGAAAACCTTTATTTCATCAGTCAATAGCGTGGGGTATAATGCGTTTTTTTCACAAGATTCTTTTACCTCCGCCACTACCAACTTGGTGACAGCACCACTCTTAAGTCAAGTCATGTGATTTAGGCATTTTAACATGTCTTCTGGATGAATGCCTCAAATGGTACCTTATAATAAGATCACAGTTTGGAATAATGGTGGTGTATAGTACTAGAAAGGTTTAATCTAACGGATATTTGTTGTTCAGTCAGCTGTGAAACTAGTCACTCACTTTGGATGGGAAAGTGTTTGCTGGACAAGGGGCAGTAGTGGAGGGACCATCTCAGTATTCATCAGCTGTGTGATGGCGGTCAGTGCAGTGCACACTTCCAGCACATTTGTGCTCTTCAAATCCTGAAGCAGAAACGCTGCCTATTCAGCTATATGTGACTTACTGTCATACTGTTCATTCACGTAAGTAAATGGAACTTTTTGCACTACTAACATTATTACAAAGTACAAACTATTACAAAATAGTTGCTGTATTGCAACTTAATCATATTCATGAAAGTGTTCATCGAGACTGCAGCCAAAATGTTGAGAGCAAGTAAACTCAATAGCGTTTAGAAGAAAATCGTCACTCAACTCTAATCATATCAACTGAATCAGTGATATATCAATTTGTGAAAAACTTGATCAACATTATTCTTAATTAATAATATACACCGATATACTGACACAATGCATAACCTCACTGATACTTCCATTGTTGGCCATACTCAACATAACCTCACTGATACTTCCATTGTTGGCCATAGTCAACAAAACTACAGGTTAGTGAGATTAGAAACATTGATATCATCAGTGACAGCTGGATCTTATATTTTTATTATTTATGAAAATTTAAGTTACTAAGTTAAACATGGCTTTGCATGTTTTGACAAGAACACTATTCACCATTTGATGGCCACTGTTTTCTGATTGTTTGATGTTTCTGGAAGAATTTATACAGCCTGCATATTATGTATTCCTTCTAGACACCTGCATTGTAGGTGTTTAGTTTCAATAGAGGGGTGCAATTTGTTTACAACTATTTTAAATTTATGAAAATTATTTTTTAGGATATAGCTCTTGGCTTTTCACTAGTCACTGTGTGACATTGGTAATAACATGTTCATGCCTGGACTCGAAATTCAGAGACGCCATTCTTAAACGACATCATTGTGTCATTTCAAGTTGTTTTCTGACTTTTGATTACTGTTTGCTGGTAGAAAAAGAAAGAAATCCCACCTTTTGTATTGTATTAACCAACAATACAATAAATTCATGGGTTTCATGTAGCAGCATGGCACACACCAAATAACCTGCAAATGTTAGAAGACATCCTAGAATTACGCTACATTAGTTATAGAGTGCACAGAGAGCCAATTTGCATACCTGTATTGGTTACTTTGTGATTAACACATTCACACATTGTTAGACTATGACTGTGAAACATAGACACACATTAAAGGGTTCGTTTTAACTATCCAGATACTGTTTGAGGACTTAGCACTCTGCTTCTGACATCTTGTGATTACCACTAATTGTAATGCACTTGTTTTACTGTTTAAAACATAACAGAACACTTATCAAAACAGAAACCAGATAATTTTGCCACTTCTTGCTACCATGCGTGGCATTGTATGCATCATGCACAACTCAGCATCATCTAAATCTAAACTTGTGCACACATTTGCTTTGATACCCCCTACATCCACCTGATAACCTCCAAAATATTGACTATGTAACTACGTAATACGATTACATGTACTCAACCTGCAAATTAGCACATGGTCTAAATGCACATTTAAGGGACTCTGAAATACTAATAAAAAGGAATATCCTACAAAGTCTTCCGGCAGCCAAGTTATTTATTCAGCAGGATGTAAATTTTTAAATGTCTTCCGCTCACCGACTTTCTTCTCTTGCAGCGCCCCCTGCTGTGCAAGCTTGACAGCATGGATACAAGCGAAGGACACATCGTAACCGAGCATGTGGCAGTAGACAATTCGCGTGAGACTCTCCTGCTTCTGAACCTGATGTGAAATGATGCAACCCATCTATAAACCTATTCCTATAACTGACTAATTTATCAGTCAGTAAGCATGTTCTTTCGCGGACATCCTCAAACAATTTTATAAAAATGTACAAATATTTATGCTTCACATGTCACATGCACAGCTATCATCAGCAGTGAGTTTTAAAAGGTAAGATAGACATTTGCGAGCTATTTAAGATTAGTGAGGCTGGAGGAGTGCTAAGTAAATCTGAATGAGCATGCTATCATCAAGCGACATTGTTTAAGTGTGACCCTCAGTTTAATCATGAGTTCAAGCAGAAGCAACGTTTTTAAGTAAACTGGAAAACAAAAAACTCCTTGGATGGATTGACGTTATGGTGTATTGGTATTGAAAATGGTGTTTACTTCTCAAGAAACGTTTGGTATTCTTTCTGAAAAATTATGTATATATTTCAATTTGAGAAACTTATTATTTTGCCAAGTTACCTACAACTTATCAAAGTTGTACACACAGCAATGAACACACAACTGGGATGTCAACCCCTTCACTCACCGCGGTCAAGCTGGCTTTGGACAGTCTCTGTCTCTGCTGTGACAGCTCCTTGGCGACCAACTGTTCTTCTTCCTGTCACAACATATTTATCAACATAGTGACTGGCACTACTATAATGCTTGACATGTTACTCTGAGTCATAATCACAGAGACAGATAGATCTGGATAATTACTCAGCAAAGTCCTACTAGGATATTGCCTTGTGGGTTTATTTCAGAGTGTCCTTCCCTAGAGCTAGCGAGTCCGCATGCAGATTTTTTTATTTCCCTGCATGGGATCTTTAACTTCCCCTGGCATAAACAGGCAGACTGGACCAACAGTTTTTAGTGACTAAAAACTGTTGGTCCCATCTAAGTGCCTCTTCAGAAAGGCACAGGCAAAGTGGGGTGAAAAAAATTGCCCAGGTTTAAAAATGGCAGCTCATGGATTTTAACCTGATACCTTGACTGATAATGATGCTTTACCATGCATCCACTGCATGTTATATAGGGGCCATTCCACGGTCACTTGCATTAACATTTTTACCATAATTGTTTCTTTTAAGCTGCTGTAGTTTTAATAATTATACATTGTAAATGTATAATTGATCCATGAACTAGTAGTATATTGTATATTGGCTGTCATAAAATATATACACTTGATAATATAAGTGATATTAAAATTTTTTAGTATGTCCACTTTGTCGTGGAAATTTAACATTACAAATAGAAATAACAGAATGAAGAGAAATTTCATCTTTCCTTAAATTATGTTCTTCTGTATGATTATTGATACGTCAGATATGTTTCAAATTTGGTAGTAGGTGCTCATGTAAACTGTAAAAAAAAGGTCAGATTCTCTGACAGGTTGAGCATGCATGGTACTGGTAGGTGGAAAGTTGGTGTGCATGGTACTGGTAGGGAGATACTTGGTGTGCATGGTACTGGTAGGGGGATACTTGGTGTGCATGGTACTGGTAGGGGGATACTTGGTGTGCATGGTACTGGTAGGGGTATACTTGGTGTGCCTAGATTTTGAATATTGAAACAGACTAAGATCAACACTGAAAATGTGTTCAAAATTAACAAGGTACAAAATTCTCAAGGTTCGCAATGACCAGGGCACAACATTACCAGGACATGAATTGACGGCATGAAACCCTAAAAATAGTGGGAGGTTTGATCCCAATTTATAAAATAGGTGGGAGATAGAGAGACCCATGTCACACACCCCTCGTAAGTGGGAGGTTGGCACCCAAAACAGGTGGGAGATGGGCGGTTGAGATTTCTGCCACACCCCCTCAAAAGTCTAAAATGACTGGAAATTATGGATGGACGGAGAGCTCAAAGCTCCTATTATCGCCCATAATAACCCCATACTTCATGCTTGTCACGCATTAATGTGTTATTAAATTGATATAGCATATGAAGCATCAATAAAAGCGATTATATTCTGGTATTCTCACATGCTTTGACTTGATATTTGCAATGCTCTGAACAAAATTACGGAAGGATCTAGTCCGTGCAGCAGGCGATTCCCAGTCGGACACAAGTCCGCCAGTAATCAGACTCGGAATCGAGCCGAGTGTCTTCTCCACAAAGTCAGACATTGCGTCTCAACAGTTTACGAAGGCATTTCATTGCAGGTCGTCCAGCAGTCCAGTTTCTTCCATGTGTTCTTGCTATTCCGTACGTTTGTTTGGTTTGTTCGTTTTCCTCCTGCGTTTACGATGCTTTAGCAGCGGCTGTTGGCATAGAAAGCCCTTGACGTCCACTAGACGATCATTAGGTGGCGCCACAGTTAAACCACTGTACCTCCGTTGATTTAGCCTCCCGATGAGTCGGTTAATTATTTTTTTTCTAGCTTAATGATGAAACGGGCCCCAGTTACTTACAAATATATATATATATGTATGTATGCATGTATGTATGTATGTATGTATGTATGTATGTACACGCACACGCACACGCACACGCACACACAGATATATTATGTAGCATTTAAGATAAATGGTTGATATAAAAAAGGCAAACACCATTAGAATAACCTACAAGGAATAGTATATGCACAATACAAACAAGACAGCACTGATAGCTTTGTAGAAACTGTCAAGAGAATTAAGTGGAATAAGAAAACAAAAACAATGACTAAGAGGACCGTGTTATGTACTTGTGAAAGACTTGAACACGTCTCTAATATTGTTAATTTGGGGATAAATCTACTCAATGATAGAGGTTATTGTGCAAGAAAACCAAAAGGATACATAATGAAAACAACATTATCATTATACACTTCAAGATACATGAACATTTAAACTACACAAAATGATATGTTATAAGGTTTCTGTCTTTAACACATCCCACCTGGAAATCCCACCTCCCACCTATATTTAGACCAACCTCCCACCATTTTGTAGGACCAACCTCCCATCTGCCTCAATACATTTCCAGTATTCCATCCTTGAAACTAATTCCATGTATTATGGGTATGTTTTCTGTGCACAACACACGTTAACGTGTTATGGGTATGTTTTCTGTGTACAACACACGTTAACGTGTTATGGATATGTTTTCTGTGTACAACACACGTTAACATGTTATGGACATGTTTTCTGTGTACAACACACGTTAACGCGTTATGGATGTTTTCTGTGTACAACACATGTTAACGCACACAACACATTTAGGATATATCAGGTAGGGTATAATCTATATCATGCCATCACGTTGTGAATAAACAAAAGCAATTTCTACAGGGATACACATTAAAGACTGTATAATTCTGTAATCGTGCCACACTTCAACTATAGCATTTTATCATGGGGTTTTGATACAAATAGGCTCTCCAAACTACAGATAAGGGCAATCAGAAAAATTTTCTGTAGTAAATACAACTCACTCATGGAACCTATAATGAAATCTCTACTACTACTAAAAATTTACGACATGCGTCAATAGTTGAGATTTTTTAAAGAAATTTATGCATAAACATGTTCCTAAATTTTGTCAATCACTATTTTTGCAAAATGTTGCTTATCATGATATTCCCACAAGGCAATGTCATCAAATCGCTATCCCATACAGTCATACTTCGAGAGCCAGAAAATGTATTACCGGTAGATACCACTTTCCAGCTTTACTTAGAAAAATGCCACCATACATTGTGGATAAAATTTATACGCATAGTCTTTACGGTTTTTCTACATACACCAAACAATACCTACGAACACTTTACAAAAATTCCTGCACAGATGCTAACTGCTACATATGTACTTAGGCTACAAATGATCACCATGTCCTGTCTTCTGATAAACTGTAACAATAAACGTTGACGATGATGTAAAACATGTAGGCAATGTATGCACACGGAAAACAACCAGTGTAGGTGGCTCTCACGCTAGCGGCATATTCTTTAAGCCTTAGTGAGAGTCCTCTGGCTGTTTTTTTATGTTCAACAAAAAAAATTTATGTATTCATTTCTGTCGAATAAAGAAATTCCAGTTCCAGGGTATCAATTCAAAATTATTGGGTAATTAAGGGTTTGTATTTTGACATTTCAAAACATGCTCTTACGATAATGGGTAGACACTGAGAGGTCCCATTGATCTGTGAATCAAATATTATGTTAGTGAATTAATCTATATCATGCCATCACGTTACGTAAATTAACTACTGCACTGTGATATATAAGCATATGACTGGGGCATAACTACACACACCTATGCGGATATGCCCCAGATGACTAGCTGAGAAAGATTGTAAATGTTCCCGTACATGCGGTCAATGGAGGTCAAGTTTTTTTGCGCAATGACAACACTAATGACACACATTAAAAAAATGCATAAACACACCACTATTCATACATTACTGAGAGTGTGACTTACATATCATTATATATTTTTTATTAAGTATAAAATTACATGAGATTATGCAAAAACAACATTTTAGTTTACAATGTCTTACTGACACAAAGGATTTCAATTCACGGGTTCAAATGTTCAATGTATGAACTAGATGTTACCGTAGAAGTTTTCAATAACGAGGTGCGCGGACATCCCCACCTTACCCTATTTAGATTTCTGTGACAACCACATCCTACTTAAGAATGACCAATTAAATTTTCTTATCGTTGCACTAACATAAATGAAATTATGGTAGTATACCGAAATGGAAAAATAATAAATTCTTACTGAACACTTATTTTTTAAAACAGCTAAATGCAAATATACATCAACATGCAAATTTAACGTATTAATATTTCATAAGACAAATGTAAACTTTTAAAGTTCACAAATTCATCATGTACTATTAAGTAATACAGTATTTCAGGTTTCCTACTGACATGTTTACAGCATACATTATGATAGTTAAGTTTGATAACAAATGATTATAATTATATTAAATTACCCTAACCAGAATTATCTCCATGATTTCATGTCTTATATTCATTTTACAAAATAATTTTATTAATTCACGCTGGCAAATGTAAGTTCTAATACAACGTGGTATCGAGTCCTTTGGGCCACTCAAAATGGTTTACACCACCTGGCATTTCTGTTCATTCCAACATCAACTCAACTTCTCTGGAAGCATTCAGCCACGCTATAAATACTACTGGAACACAATTCAGTGACCTGAGGCAACATCGTGTGAAGAAAACTGCCCAAGCTTCAAAATGGCAACAAGAGAATTTGAACACAGATGTTTTTGAGAGTCCGACATTCTAAACACGAGCTACTGCACAGCACGTCCTGATGATTTGATGTCTGATATCAAAGTTCTGCTGCATCAAACAACTCAGCAATTTGTAGCCCAATTCTGTTTAACCCCACTCCTTGCAAGTTTGTGATTAGTGCCACAACCACCCCGTGTGGAGGGATATCCATGTCCACATCATGTCTGGGCAGAACAACAAGGGCGCTAGATGCTCCAACAGCGCCACCTGTGTGAGATGCATAGAACTGTCTATGTTTGCAACACCCTCGGGAGAGACTGTCAAGTACAACGCCCCAACCAAGGCCCATTGCCCCGTCTTTGTCCCAAGAACATACTGTGTTCTTGACTGGCGTCCACATCATCTCCACGGTGCCAGACTTTAAGTAGCCCGAAGGACAGTCACGCATGGTGTCACGGTATTGATAGCTGTACAACATCACGTTGCCGAATGTGACAAGGTCGAGGACAGTTGACAGGAGTCCACCCCCAGCCCACTTGTAGGACACATCCACGTACGGCACATTGAGCAGTCGACTCCGGCTGTCTCGCGTGTAATACCTGCAGTGCAAACATATGTATCAAGGAGTTTCGTAAATAAAAACAAATCCCAACAAACCAGAACAAATTGGATATGATTGACCCCACCCATAAAAAATGGAGGCACTGCAAATGCATTGCCAAAATTTAACACAAAAACTCTCTCTCATATATATACACTGTTCCAATTTTGTTCGACCCTTGACCTACCCGCGCCTGATCCGGATAACATTTGTTCACAGGTATTGGAAATTGTCACTAGCAGTTGTTCATTGAAACATATTTGTTTGGTCGATGTTAGGATAGGTTTAAACTAATTAAAAAACACCCTTTTATAACAAAATGAAGAGACTTTGTCACAAAAGACATGGTTTGGGGGCTATGCACCTAAAAGATAATATAAACTAACCATGTTTACACAGAACATATTCCAAAAGTGGGAGATTCCGGTCATGTCTGCAGTTGACTGAGGGCTGACATCTTAACCAGCACGACCGATAAGCACATGTGCAGTTCTATGAAATCGGATAACCTGACTACCACATATTAAGATGCACACAACCAACGCAGTCTCAATCAAACGGGACGTTATGTCAGAAAGGGGACTAGTTTAGTAAACAAAGAACAAAGTATATTACAAGCAAACAGCATGGCCATTTCCTTTTGGCAAGTATAGAAGTAGGTATTTACAAATATATTTTCATTTGGCGAGCAAACATTGCCAGGCATTCGTGACATAGGGTTATCTAACAGTATAGTATAGCCCATGAAATGAAGATGCTGTGTTCAACAAGACTTTCCTAGTAAACCACTGGCGTGATATTCTTAATTGTAGTAACACTTATAGGTGCACTGGCCCAAAACCATTACTTGTTTCCCCTTTAAAATATCAATTCGAACTACCTATATAAAAACTTCAAACTGTGATTGCCTGATTAGTCCTCTGTCCACCTACCTGGCTCTGTTGTAGATGATCGGGTCGTTTTCATCGAGGTAACTTGACTTCAGTCCAAGATCTTGAAAGAGCTGCCTGATGAGTGTGGTGAAGGGTTGACCGGCAGCTGCCTCTACAATGGCACTGACCAGTGTCCATCCATGGGTCGTGTAGAGGAACTGGCTACCTGTATACAATGACCACAGTTCTATGTGTGCCATTGACTACCGCCTTTCTTTCTGATCAACCTCAACACCCTTGGCAACAAATAAATTTTTCACAGCAACAAACTAGTACTTATCTTAGGCGTATAACTGCATTAGCTTGGTAATGTGTAGGACATCACAGCTTTTTGTTGCCATTTTTACTAGTTTTACTGACCAACCTTTAAAAACCCAACCTTGTTTAACTTAATCTGACTGGTGTGTTGGCAAAATAAACCGTTGAAAAATATGTTCACTTTTAAATAAGAGAATACTATTACCATTATTCTTTGGTAGCATTTGTTTCATGTCTGTAGCATTTCCCCTCATTTTTATGAGAAAAAAATTGTAAAACGCATTTTTACCGACAGTCCTAAACCAGCTAAAACCCCAACCCTGCCCCCAGCAGACAGTAAACCCCCAGTACCTGGCTCACTGCAGAGAGCATCATCCTTGAAGAGAGACAGGGAGGTTGTGACACTGTCAAAATGATTCTTGATTAAATATTCTTTCAGCTGAAACTCATCCTCCATCTCCTTGTCATTCTTTCCTGTCTTCTTGCGCTCTTTTCTGTTTGAGTTCTCTTTATTCTTCCCTTCTTTTGTCTCTCCATCAATTGTCTTCTTCTGCAAAGAATGCAAGATTGCAAATATGGCTTCAAGTTACGTTAAAAAAGAATAGTGTTTAACCATTAAGCATAATTACCTCTCAAGAAACTTAGTGTTCGCTCTGTATATTTCAACTGCATCCCGCAGTCTTCTTCAGCAGACTGAAGTTATGGATGTGTCACATGACCAATGTGACACAAGCTGGAGTAGGACTGGTGGGTGCTCCTGGCCAACGTCTCGGTTCTGCGTAGGTTTCTCTCTGTGGATGTTAATCGCCTCCTTTATTTTCCTCCTGTGCCAGTTCTTCTCGTGGTCTAGAATTTTAAACTTGAAAATCCTTGCTACTTGTTCTGATAGTTTACTAATGTAGGGCAGACCTATGGCATGTTGTCTTCTGCTGGTTTCTGTGGTGGTGTTCTCCTTCCTTCTTATTGGTTGCGTGGTGTTAAACATCCAAGTTTTGTAACCGTTTGCTTTTAGCACTTTCTTGATGTGGTCCACCTCTATGTTCTTGTCCTCCTCTTCTGTTACAAGGTTTTCTGCCCTTTGGAGGAGTGTCCTGACCACTGATCGTTTGTGTTCTAAGTGGTGATTACAATCCCAGTTCAAATGTTGGTCAGTGTGGGTTGCTTTCTGATATATCTTGACCTTGGTTGATCCATCATCTTTCAGGCATATACATGTGTCTAGAAAGGCTAACGTATTGTCCTGTTCTGGTTCTACCGTGAACTTAATGTTCTCGTCCATTGAGTTCAGATGGTGTGTGAAATGTCCTACTTCGCTCTCTTGTAACACTGTGAATGTGTCATCTACATACCTCAACCAGATGTCTGGAGGATGAGGTGCTTCTCTGACTGATCTTTCTTTAAAATGTTCCATGTATAGGTTTGCTACTATCGGAGACACCGGTGAACCCGTGGCTGCTCCCTTCTTCTGTTTGTAGAACACTCCATCGTAAATGAAATATACAGAGCGACCACTAAGTTTCTTGAGAGGTAATTATGCTTAATATCAATAACCAAGAAACCAGATCATCTATCCATTCAAGGAGTGTTTAACCAGTTAAAGTAAACAAATTCTTGAAAGCTTTGATTTATTATTTAAAAACTAATAATTGTCAATGACATTTATATTACTTGAATATATTGAGTCGATAAGGTTTTAATTTATAATAAGAGAAGACGCTTTTAAATTCATCCACTTTGCTGACTCACTTTGTCAGTGTCGTTGTTTGTGCTGCTCTTGTCACAGCTCTTGTTATAGTGTCGCACTCCACTAACATGTGACAGTAACTGGCGCGTTGTAATAGTGACCTGAAAACAACAGATGCGCTGTAATAGTGATTTGGAGTAACTAGGGTGTTATGTTAGTGACATGTCAGTAACTGAAATGTTGCATTAGTGTCCCAGTGACCCAAATGTAATTAGCATTTTGTACTAGTGAAATACAATATGGTCTGGCCCCTTACATCACTGTCCAAAACATAAGGGGTGTGTAGTCAAATTTACATGAAAACAACAGACATGTTGTATTAATGACATGGAGACAACACGTTATCTTGTAATAAAGACCTGTAAAAAAACATACATATTATACTTGTGACCTTATGTAACTGGAATGTTGCATTAGTGTCCCAGGTGTACCTAGAATCTTGTATTAGTGAAATGCAATCTAACCCCTTACAAAACTGGCCAAAGACAAAGGAGGAATATTGAAAGTGAAAAATTTAATAAAAAATTATTTTTTTAGCATGGTATATAAAACTTATATTGACATTTCAATAACTGTACTTGCAAGCTATTTTATTAAATCTGTATTTTATTATTATCATTATTATTATGACACTTTTGCATGGAAACATATGTTGTTGGCAAGTCACAAACTAACAAGTCAAGTATCAAGTCAATGACATCCAAGTCAAGTATCAAGCCAATGACATCCAAGTCAAGTATCAAGCCAATGACATCCAAGTCAAGTATCAAGTCAATGACATCCAAGTCAAGTATCAAGCCAATGACATCCAAGTCAAGTCTTGAGTCATTTCTTTGAATTCCAAGTCAAGTTAAATAAAATTTCTACAGGTGGTCCTAATATAAGCCCTGCAGTGTTTCCCACGGATCACCTGAGTTGCATTTAAATATAATAATTAAATGAATAATTCTTTGTATGATTTCAACTGAATAGGCGTAACAACTTATGACGCTGGCTGTGGCACTCACTGGTTTGCCATTGAACGTCTTCTGGGGCCAGGCCGGTACGTAGCTCTCAACCGACTTGTCAATGTCCAATTTTCCTTCCTCCATAAGTCGAGCTACAATCGTCATCGTCTGCACCTTGCTGATGCTGGCAATGCGCATGACAGTGTCTGGATGACACTTGACGCGATTCTCTACGTCCGCAAACCCAAATCCTACACGGGACCAACTTTATTAGCTCACCTCATTTTAGAAACATTTCGTGAAACATTAAACCTGTCTTGTATCCACTGTGATATGCTAACTCTAATGTTCACTGTGACATGCTAGCTCTAGTATCCAATGTGACATGCTAGCTCTAGTATCCACTGTGACATGCTAGTTCTAGTATCCACTACGACATGCTAGCTCTAGTATCCACTACGACATGCTAGCTCTAGTATCCACTGTGACATGCTAGCTCTAGTATCCACTGTGACATGCTAGCTCTAGTATCCACTGTGACATGCTAGCTCTAGTATTCACTGTGACATGCTAGTTCTAGTATCCACTACGACATGCTAGCTCTAGTATCCACTGTGACATGCTAGCTCTAGTATCCACTATGACATGCTAGCTCTAGTATCCACTGTGACATGCTAGCTCTAGTATCCACTGTGACATGCTAGCTCTAGTATCCACTGTGACATGCTAGCTCTAATATCCACTACGACATGCTAGCTCTAGTATCCACTACGACATGCTAGCTCTAGTATCAACTGTGACATGCTAGCTCTAGTATCCACTACGGCATGCTAGCTCTAGTATCCACTACGACATGCTAGTTCTAGTATCCACTGTGACATGCTAGCTCTAGTATCCACTACGACATGCTAGCTCTAGTATCCACTGTGACATGCTAGCTCTAGTATCCACTGTGACATGCTAGCTCTAGTATCCACTGTGACATGCTAGCTCTAGTATCCACTGTGACATGCTAGCTCTAGTATCCACTAGGACATGCTAGCTCTAGTATTCACTGTGACATGCTAGTTCTAGTATCCACTACGACATGCTAGCTCTAGTATCCACTGTGACATGCTAGCTCTAGTATCCACTGCGACATGCTAAGTCTAGTATCCACTGTGACATGCTAGCTCTAGTATCCACTACGACATGCTAGCTCTAGTATCCACTGTGACGTGCTAGCTCTAGTATCCACTACGACATGCTAGCTCTAGTATCCACTGTGACATGCTAGCTCTAGTGTCCACAACGACATGCTAGCTCTATAATCCACTATGTGGATTATAGAGCTTGTTAATCCATACAAATTCATTGGGGACCAATGTGCCCATATTAATTCAACTTAGTTTTTATGAAATCATCTGGCGTAGCAATGGTTATGCCTGGAATGACATGGGAAGCTAGCCACCGTATCGGCTCAGGGCAGGTTTTGTCAGTCCGTCGACAAAGACTGAATGAGTCTGTCAAAATATTCAGAATATAAAAAGTTTCTTGAGAGGTAATAATGTAGTGCTATCCAGGTAAAAACACAAGTTGAATAAACAGTAAATACAGAAAGAATGTTACGAACTATATTTTTTCCACGTTATGTAAGCATCAACATTTTTATCAAACAAACCTGAGCTGTAGCAATACTTACCCTCACTCCAGACTTTCTTGCCATCGACGCTGACAGCTACCACCAAACCAGGAGCTCCAACTTCATCCTGCAGATGATTCAGACCTCAAACAATGTACCAATACATACGTCCACTCAACATGCAATAACAATGTAGATAGTTCACTAACCCCATATTTTATACTTTTCAAAACAATACAAAAGATGTATGTGTATATGACACTGTCAGTTGGTAATAAATGTCTTGTACAGTTATGGGATACATCATTTATACTGTTTTATCTTAGACTCTTTCGAAAGACAGACAAAGTGGTGTGAGCGAAATTACCCAAACTTTGAAACGGCAGCAGGTGGACTTGAACCAATGTCCCCTAGACCGACAGTCCGGTGCCCTAAATGCTAGGTTGTGTTGTAGAGTATCAGACCGTTGGTCTGGAATTTGAATCCGCGACCTGCTGTTTAAAAACTTCTAAAAGCCCTAGACAGGACTAACAGGGTTGAGTTAAATGTCATAAGTCATAAGATCACCGCAGCACCGCTCCCCATAGTTATTCCTTCCAGCATTATTTTCGTGCATAGTTTACTGAATATAAAAGAAATGGAAAAATTTAAACGAATGTTCTACAAAAACATCAATATCAGATAATGGTCACATAACATCCACAGAATCACATTCGTTCTTATTCTGCATGTGCCATCATCATATTGTAGTAACATCTCGAGGTGTATTTGTTGGAGCCATTCGTATGTAATATAGTATAGCTCAGTGAGTCCCCATATGCCCCTGGGATGGTGCTAAATGGGGCAGTTTCCTTTGATGATGTGACATTTGGGTTGCCACATAGGTGGCCTAAAACAGTTGCTCTGGGACAGGCCCCAGTGTAGAATGAAGACGCTGAACCTTTCCACACTAGTCTGTAGTCAGGGTAGCCATGTCCAGACATGTTGCGCTGTTTAATGGTGTGGGACAAACTGGTGCAGGCCCACCTTGCATTCGTCTAGTGTTTCCCAGACTCCTGTGGGGGGGGGGGCGGTGGTGGAGACGAGTGGCCGAGCATGGTGAGTGATCGGGTTGCGGGATTTAAATCGCTTCACTTCGTTGGCATCTCGTACATATTTCACTATGTTGTTTCTAATTAGGTGGTCCTACATATTCTGTTTTCAGTTTGATGCGTGTCCTATATAGTGACCTAGTCACTTGTGAATGTACCGATTGTACGTTGTCAAATAGTTTGACTGGTGAATATGGAAACTTAATGGTAAAACAATTATCTGTGATGTTTAAACTAATTGTCAACATGATTCTAATTTCTAAAAAGACCAGAACTTAGAATTAAGGATTTATCTTCAGTTGAGTTTGAGATGTGTCATTGTGATGGCCAGGTCCCAGATGGTTTGGCCCATGACAGATTCGGCCCACACCGATGGATGGTTCAACCCATGACAGATTCGGCCCACACCGATCGATGGTTTGGCCCAGACGTTTCGGCCTACACAAACAGATGGTTCGGCCCACTTCACTGAAATCTGTGATCTGTGTTAGAACCGAAATCAGCCATGGTCATTTCAGCCCACAGCAGAATTCTAAGAACAGTCATTTCGGCCCCACTATATATCGTGTGAATTATGACTGCACGTACGCTCACACAATACTATAGTTATATTAATATTACAGCAAAACAAGTCATGGTTTGGGGGCTATGCACCTAAGAGATAATCAAATGTAACCACATGCAACTAAAATCACGAATATTACACTAGTAACTTACTCAGAATGTGCTCTAGAAGTTGGAGAATCTGGTCATTTCTCTGAATGAGCAAGGACTGATATGTTTACCAGTGTGCGACCGACAAGCGCATTTCAATAAAATCGTGATGACCTACACTAAAGTGATGTATTAAAGGAGGCTGACATACACAGAGCCAAAATATGTCACATAAGTAGAGTTTGGATGCAAATAGCATGGCCATATCCTATTGGCGAGAATAGGAATAGCTGTATACAAATATATTTTCATTTGACGAGCGAATATTGTCAGAATACAGCACTTGTGACATAGTAATATTCTTAATCGTAGCTACAAATGGTTGTTTTAGTAACATAATTAAATAAGGATTCAAATCTACGTAATTAAATAAGAAAAAAATTATGTATGTACAAAATCTATTTTGCCAAACGAAGTTGCTGATATATTTAGATGCAGATAAAAAACAACATAAAAAGTTGACCTTGTAGTTAAATTACATATATTTTATGTTGTGTTTGTAATAAATATATAATTATTATAATCTCAGTTCTTTGAGCCATCTGGCTCAAATGAGCCTAATGTCATGAAGTTTTTAAACTATTTTATTTGTATATGCATTTGTACGTTGTTATTTTATATTTTGTTTACTAAAAAAAAGAATATAATTCATCATGCATCTGTATGATTTAAAAATTCATTAGAATTAATTAGTATAAAGAATTGTTAGAATATTTATTATAATAATTTAGCGCATAAGTTCTCCCAGCAAATATACACAAGTCATAAATTGTCCAAAGTAGGTCAAATTATTGAAATATGGATTAAAATAAGTATAGTTGTTTCGGCCCATAGAGCCCGCTAGCACCGGTTGCATACACGGTTGATTCGGCCCATGAATCAAACCCAACAACCGTGATGGCCTAGGCTATATACTAGTATATGCCATATGATATGGCATATTACTAAGCCTAATGGCATATATGCACTTAGGAAATTTAAGATTTAACAAGATTGCCATCTCGAACAACAAGTTCCAGATGGCAAGTGGACAAGGAAGCCATTGGCTCATCGAGAGTCCAACAATTTTCTCATCTGTGTGTAGCCCGCCCTTATCAGATATCTGTCAATTCTATTTTTAAACATATTCACACTACTAGCATTAACATAATCATTTGGCAGTTTGTTCCATTCATTTATCACCCTCTGTGAGAAAGAGTACTTTCTCATGTCCAACCTACACTGCTCCTTAACTAATGCTGCTTTGTGTCCTCTGGTTCTACTGCCTTCTTTAAGTTTGAACAACATAATTCTATCAACATCCTCATAACCGTTCACTATTTTAAACACTACTATTTGGTCTCCTCTTAGTCTTGCTTTGTACAGGGGTACAATTAGATGTTTCTCCTTATACGTGATAGTTCTCCTAGAATTTGATTTCCTTTCGAAGCAGCAATCCCACATTGCTCTGAAACTTTCACGTCAGCATTAAATGTTACTCCTAAACCCTTTTCTTGTGTGGTTCTACCTAGTACAGCATCCCCCATTTTATATTCCTCGTCCATATTTCCATGTCCTATGTGTATACATTTACACTTCCCAAAATTGAATAACATTTGCCATTTTTCTGACCATTTAACTAATTTTTCTAGATCATCCTGTAAACTTTGTTTATCTGTATCATTAGTAACCTTTCTGAATACTTTTGTGTCATCTGCAAATTTGAGTACTTTGCTAGATATGTCATCCTCCAAATCATTTATATATATTAAAAACAGTATAGGGCCTAATACTGATCCCTGTGGCACCCCACTCAAAACAGATTTCCAGTTTGAAATCTCACCATCTACTATTACTCTCTGTCTTCTGTGTGTAAGCCACTTTTTTAACCAGTTGATTACATCATTGCCTATACCATGGGCTTTTAGTTTAAGTAACAATCTTTGATGTGGCACTTTATCGAAAGCTTTCTGAAAATCTAAGTAGACAACATCCACTGGTGACCCGTCATCTACCCACTTTGTAATTTCTTCTAAAAAACATAAGAGATTGGTTAGACATGACCTTGCTTTTAGGAATCCATGTTGAGATGTATTTATTAATTTATGTTTTACGAGGAATTCCACAATGTGGTCTCTAATTAATGTTTCGAGTAATTTACATACAACTGATGTTAAACTCACTGGTCTGTAATTTTCTGGCTTCTTCCTCGATCCCTTCTTAAATAACGGCGTAATGTTTGCTTCTTTCCATTCTGAAGGAACTATTCCTTCTTCTAGTGACAAGTTAAATAAGTTTGCAAGTGGTGTACTAATTTGATCAACAATTTCCTTTCCATCAGATTATAAATACAATTAAAAAGGTCAAAAAAATTCCTCCTAACTCTTGCAGCTTATTATAATACAAACCTTTACACATTGCACTAAATCCCTGGCTTGTTCTATGGCAGCAGTGAGGGTTAACTTTGGGGGGATGTCGTTTTCGGCGAGATTGACAGAAACAGATTTACTACTTATATTCGCTTTCTGTTCACATTCTGACTTCCGGTGTTTACCAAACAACCCCAAGAAAACCACTCCAGCTCCAGCTAGGGCGAGACGTAAGCACACCGACGATAGCGTTGCATCTGCTGTAGGTTGGACTTTAGCAGCGGTCTGGTAAAGCCTCGTGCTCAGCCTACAGCTATGCCCAGGGGCTGGGCTCCGAGCGGCCCGTTGGCGTTGGAACAGTCGCAACGGTCGCCGAACAAAGGCGTTGCCGTGAAGTCGATTCATGTTCGATGGTAAACAATGAACGAATGAAGACAATAGCCACCTGACAATCACATTTATCCACACAAACTATCGGTGAATGACGAAAATGTTATTCTCACGCGCGTTTGTAAAAATTGCGTGACTAGCTCAGTGTTATAATAATCCATACTCACTAGGTGGCGTGCCGGTTTGTTTACCTTACCTTATGATACCTTATGACGATTCTGATCGCAGGATCCAGTTGATTCCTCCATGATCAGATCTTCAGGATTTGGGAGACTATTCCATGGTTCAGCCACTCTTAGAGGGAATGCATTTTTCTTAAATTTATTTTTGATCTTTGGGTAAATATTTTAAGGGAGTGTCCTCTATTTCCTGATCTTAGACTTAGTGTTGCATCCTCCCATTTCAGGAGGTTTGGTGCAGATTCATTATTGTATAGTTCGTGCATTATTTTATAGACTTCTATCATGTCTCCTCTTAGCCTTCGGTATGCTAATGTGGGTAGCTTCAGTAATTTTAGTCTTTCTATATATGATACATCCCTCATACCAGGAAGTTGTTTTGTGGCCCTTCTCTGGATGTTTTCTATTGCTATTTTATGTTTTATCTTATATGGATACCATACTACTACTGCATATTCTAGGTGAGATCTAACCATTGTCTTAGCAAGTGGCAAGAAAGTGCGTGTCTAGGAATTGGAAGGTTCTTCGGATTATTTTTGTCATTTTGGTTGCTTTATTTACCACTTGGTTTATGTGATCATCAAATGACAATTTTGAATTGATAATTACACCTAAGTCAGTTTGCTTATCTGTGGTGGCTAGTGAATGTTTAACATTATTACTTGTCATGAAATATTAATTTTTACCTATATTATTTTTTCCAATTTCCATGTGTTTACATTTGTCTGGGTGGAATTTTAATAACCATTTGTCGCTCCATTGTTCTAGGATACTTAAATCTTGTTGTAGTATATCCTGATCATTTTTATTTGTTATGGCTCTAAATATCTTAATGTCATCAGCAAACAGAAATGTATTGGATTTAGTTAACTCTGGCAGGTCGTTTACGCATAAAACAAACAATAAAGGTCCCAGGACAGATCCCTGCGGTATCCCTGATGTTACTTTGTGCCAGTTTGATTCTTTTCCATTTACTGCTACCTTTTGTCATCTATTTGTGATGAATGCCTCAATCCAGTTAACTAAATTTACATGGAGCTACACGCATGCACACATGCACGAACGAACGAAAGTTCCCATTAAAGTTGACAAGGGTATTTTGTCAAAGGTGATGCGATTACAATGTCTACCAACCAACCCCCATTCTTGACCTTTCCAAAATGATAGGATGGTCAGCATTTCAAAAGGGCTGGCTGGGCACGGATCACAGACAGTCACTTTTCCCATAGACGACCATTATAATGTTCTTGCGCCTACATTGAAAATTTATCCTACAATTTTTTTTTAAATTCACAGCAAATGACAGACCCACTAAGACACCTGGTGTGTGAAATTCGTGAAAATGACATACATGTACCTCCTTTTCGCACAAATTGCTTCAATGCATGACACCCCTTCATTTCTGCCATGAAATACCCCAGTTTCCAAAATATGAGTACACCCTGCCTGATGGCCACTGTGTCCTTGCGCAACTGGTATACCAACTGACAAATGGCACCACAATTAATTTTTTCCTTGGGACTCTTTATCGTTGTAATGGCGGATGGATTCTGAGTGTGGTCCGTGCCCGGCTGGATACCTAGAGGGATGCAGACCCCAGGATTCTCTAGTCATGTGACCGCATTCACATGATCATGATCAAGTAGCTGGCCCAGGACCGCAGGCCGGTCATGTGAAATATCCGGGTCTCGCATCCAGTTCTCGGGGTGTGACAGCTGGCCCCAGAGAGATTTGGCCGAATTGTCCCATTTTATTGCCAAGATGAATAATAAATAATTATAAAACTTTTATTAAATGAGTTGTGTTGTTCTGTCATAAACTGAAGAATTAGAAACATGTTTGAATATCTCAACAGATTCAATATTAACTGAATAGTTGATATCTTATTGTTAAGTAGTTCGCAATATGCAAGATTTGACAGGTACGTTGACTTCAGGATAAAATATCCAGTAATGCAAGTGTCTAATTTTTTTTTATTGAGGCAATCAACAATGACATCTGTTGGGGCTTTCCAAGAATTTAACTGTTACACTTACATGTGGGGTACATTACAACTGATTTTAAATATACCAGAATTAAGTAACTGTAATTTTATGTTTGATTTTGAAAAGAAATCGTCAAACCTGTGATAACCATTGTGGTACCTTTGCAATGTCACTTCAATGGAACCTTGACATGATAAGTATTTTCATTTATACAAATCCAAGTTGACATTTGAACATTCATATTCATAAATAGACTTTTGATAAAAAAATTTAAATACCAAATATGTGTATATTACAGAAAATGCTGATAATGGAATTTGCTGTTGACATCACCTAGTTGGTCAATATCTTAAATGCCAAGTGTAATTAATGCCTGGTATCAAGACCATTTCCACAACAAGAAACCCACATCCTTGATGTAAACTAATTTATACCTGTAATCTTCTACATGGCAAGATAATTTATTAAATTGATAAATTGAAAGTATGGTCACCAAATGATGCCACCAGATGTTGGAGTTGTAATATATTATTGTAGGACAGACAATTGTCAATGGTCTGAGTTACCTCAACATGCACAGCACAGCACCTCGACAAACTGCTAGCTCTCTATTAATGATGGAGCAACACATCTTTTAGTGACAGTCTCACACTTGGCGTGTGTAATTTACTGTCATTGCGTACAACCATCATTACACGGAACATATTTCATATGTCACAAAACTTTGCATCTTCTCAGAATGTCATTTGCTTTGTTCCACACACCCTCCTGCCACAAACAGCTGCACAATGAACTGACGAGACAGGATCCATTGTAACAGAAATACCACACACACATTGAAACAATGTCACTGATTTAACAATCCAAATATGAAGACACTTTATATAATAAAAGTAACTACTTTTCGCACAATATTTAGAAGTTGATAATCTAGTGTTTTGGATGTTCACAAACTTGGTCATTATAGCAGCAGAATTCAATTAGACATGATCATTTATTGCTACTCACTAAACATCACAAACAAAATGTCATAAAACATGGGAGTAGTTATGATTGAGACTTATATGTAAACAAACCCACTTTATGGATGCCTCAATTGTTTGCAACATTGTTATTATTTCATAATAATTAAGTGCAGTATTTATATAGCCAATTATTTAATAAAGAATACAATATAAAGGCCAGTAAGACAAGAACTTGGAAGTTTTTGACTACAAAACTCTGCTACCACTGATTACCAGAGTGGCTTTGGTGACACGTCACCCACCTTCCTTATAGCAGCCAATCACTGTTATGGCTGCTGCCAATCAGGGCACTATGACTGCAGCCAATCACTGTTATGGCTGCTGCAAATCACTGTACCAAGACTGCAACCAATCACTGCTCTGGCTGCTGTCAATCTCTGTACTATGCCTGTTGTCAATCACTGTATTATGATTGCAACCAATCACTGCTATGGCTGTTGTCAATCACTGTACTATAACTGCAGCCAACACTGTATGGTGACAACAGCCTATCACTGTACTACGCTTGCTGCCAATCACTGCACATTGGGGGCCGATCACTGCACAGAGGCCGCAACCAATTACTGAACACGCGTGAAGCCAATTGCTGCAGCCAATCACTGATGACACCACAATGTCAACCAACTCGACAACATTGAGCACACTCTAAGCTTTAGACAAGCAACGAGTGAACGTGTTTCTTGCCTGGCCACGCCTCCTTCGCGTATTTCTTCTTCTTTGGTTCCAACGGATTCACAGGCTTCTCCACTGTCACCATAGATATCGTCGTGCTCACTTGTGGCACCATCACAGGGGTGGCGTCAATGTCCGGGGCGAGATTGGGGGCGCGTAGACCCAATTTCGAGGCTATAGCTATGGTGGACGTGGCAGCAGGGGAGAAGGACACGGTGTTGTCTTGTGACTCGGGCATGTCTCCGTACAGGTTTGCAGCATACGGGAAGCTCTGCAAGCGCTTCGTGATCGTCTCTGTCATGCTGCTGCTATTGGTGCTGTGGTTCTCGAGGCGTGGTTTCTGAAAAAAGGAACAGCAGTAGCACAACATGTCTTCAGTTGACAACACAGTCAGCACATGCAGCCAGTCACATCTCACTACCTTTCAGGAAGTGATGACTAATAAACAAAATGTGTAGTCAATAACAAGATTTTCTTTTTAAAAATTTGCAAATATACACTGTAAGCACGTTATACAAGGAAATGCCAACATTTCTTGATACAATATAGCCTCAACATAAAATATTTTGCAGGACAACAAAACTAGTAAATATAAATACATAATCAGTAGTAATTAGGAAGTAAAATCAGGGATGGGATAATGTTGTTAATTTTCTGCAAAAACAAATTCAGAAAGCATTAAATTAAGAAACTCAATCTCACCTTCATTGGTACAACTTGAGTCTGTACAAGGTTCCTAAAGCGTCCAATTGAAGGGTCAATATCCTCTGTCGAACACAAACAACAAATATCAACAATGGCATACATACATTATACACTGGCCTATCATACTGTACTAAAATAAAAAAATATTCCTCGGCAACATAATTTGACAGCAACTGTGTTACACAAACACAGTTTGATACCAACTGTGTTACTGCAACACAGTTTAACAGTAAGTGTTTACATCAAGTTTCATAGCAACTGTGTTTACAGCAACGCAATTTCATAGCAATTGTGTTTACGGCATCTCAGGCTGACAGCAACTGTGTTTATAGCAACACAGCTTGATAGCAATTGTGCATACGGCAACAAAGTTTCATAGCTACTGTGCTTCCATCAACACAGTTTCATAACAACTGAGAGTTTCATAGCAATTGTGTTTACAGCAACAGTTTCATAGATCCTGTCTTTATGACAACAGTTTCATAGCCTGTTTGTTTTACTACATTTAGTAACCCTTATAGGTGCATAGGCCGAACACCATGACTTCGTTCCTTTAACTGCCACATGTGGAGTAATTTAACTGACTTTAAAACATACCAGAACTAAATAAGAAGGATATAGATACGCTTGAACGCATACAAAGGAGAGCAACTAAAATGATTCCAGAACTTAGAGACCTTAGTTATGAAGAACGCCTGAAAGAATGTGGTTTAACAACTCTAGAGACAAGGAGGTTAAGAGGAGATCAGATTGAAGTTTTTAAGATATTGAATGGGTATGAAAATATTGATAGAAATATGTTTTTCTCACTCAAGAAGGATAGCAGAACTAGAGGACATGAGGTAAAATTAGTAAAGGATCAATGTAGATTGGACATCAGGAAGCACTCGTTCTCACGGAGGACAATAAATGAATGGAACAAATTGTCTACAGATTGTGTAACTGCTAGCAGCGTGAATATGTTTAAAAACAAGGTTGACACATATATCAGGAGGGCGGGTTATAAGTAGGTGAACATTGTTGGACTCTCGATAAGCCAATGGCTTCCTTGTCCACTTGCCATCTGGGCCTTTGGCTTGGATGGCAAATCTTGTTAAATAATTATAATTTAATGTATTAGATTTTTTTTGTGATAGCCATTGTGGTACCTCTAATGTGAGTTCAATGGAACCTTGACATCAGAAGTATTTTCATTTGTACACATCTGGGTTGACATTTGAACATTTAACGTTCTTGACAGTTTCTTCATAAAGACTTGATAACATTACTTAAATACCAAATATGTGTACGATATAGAAAATATTGACAATGGAATTCGGTGTCAACATCACTTAGTTGGTCAATATTTTAAAACATAGTTACAGCAACACAGTTTCACAGCAACTGTGATTACGGCATATCAGGCTGACAACAACTGTGTTTATAGCAACACAACTTGATAGCAACTGTGCTTACAGCAACAAAGTTTGATAGCAACTATGTTTACAGCAACAGTTTCACAGCAACTGTGTTTATGGCAACAAAGTTTGATAGCAACAATGTTTACAGCAACACAGTTTGATAGCAACTGTCTTTACACCAACACAGTTTGATAGCAACTGTGTTAAATAGCAACACAGTTTGATAGCGACTGTGTTTATGGCAACTCAGACTGACAGCAAATATGCTTACGGCAACATAATTTAATAGCAACTGTGTTTACGGTAACACAGTTTGATTGCAACTGTGGTGTATTTACGGTAACAAAGTTTGATAGCAACTGTGTTTACGGAAATGCAGTTTCATAGCTACTTTGCTTACAGCAATGCCATTTGATAGCAACTTTGTTTACAGCAACTCAGGTTTACAACTATGTACAAATGCAATGAATATTTGTATGAGGTAGTGATGAACAAGATCATTAAAATGGAAGAACTTTTTTTCATGATCCACAGCCTATAACAACATCTGGAGGACATCGTTACTGGGGCGTCATTGTGGATCATCAATACAAACTGGTACAGGCAAACATGTCTACTTTTAAATATCCAAAATAAATTTGACCATTTGATATGCGACAACCCCAAAAAAGGCATTTCATGCTTCGCCTTCCCATCACGCACCTGGATTAATTACTTCCTCCTCCTCATTGAAGTCAACATGTATACTAGGTCGCTTGCGTTTTATGTGGTTTGGTGTTGTGTCTGCTATGTCCGCCATGGAAGAGATCCGGCGGTTGTGGGCTGTGTTGAATTCTGTTAGGTTCTAGCAAAACACAAACTACACATTTCAATACAAGATCAAACTTCATTCAGGCAAAGTTTTGTTCAGCTTTCAGAGAAAATAGGTGGATAATAACATGTATATTACACTGGTTAAAAAAACACTTTCAAAACACTGCTTTATTAATTATTATTGCATTATTAGTTAAAAATCACTACTTTTATTAACAATATATTCTTCATACTTGTTTCAGTTTTCAACATACTTTGTACTTGTTCAAACTGTTATTACCAAGAGCACCACCGTCTGTAAACTGGGATCAACCATACAATCAACGTAAGTAGAATAAGCAGTGCCAAATCTTTTATTTAAAATTAATAAATATGACTTTGTCTGTGAAAAAAATACATGCATCATGTACAAGAGTTCGTTATCACCATGAAACATTACAGTGTAATAGGTTGTCTAATGTCCTGCAATTATACTATTGCAGTGGCAGATTTGGGGATTGAATGTGAATGGATGCATTGTGTAACAATAGGTAAGTGACATCACACCTAAGTGAAAAACATTCCTGCAGTCTCCTCTGTTTTGATCAGCGCCATTCATTGGATATTATGCCAATTTACAGACAGACAATCCAGTTGACAGTATAATTACTGTGACATTTAACTGTGAAAGTGAATTTTCAAGGCTTTGATTTGGAGCGAATCAAGAATGGCACCGATTTTTTCCCAGTCCAGACTCCAATGCACATTTATGAGTGTTATAATTCTAGGAGAGCAAATCACGCTCCTCTGCATTAGCTAGGACTGTTTATTGCTCTCTACCATTTTACTTGTTTCAAAGCCTGTATGCTGTTGTCTACTTAAAAATTATCATGTTTACCAATTGTAAGTTTTAGCATATGTAATCACATATCAACCAACCCTTAAATGTGTTCACATGGCGATTATACCATGAAAAAGTAGTACAAACAAAGCCAGTAGCAACACTGGAAAGTTACCAATGTCTTCCCTAGTGATATGGGAAGTGAAACTTACGTCTAGTTCTGTTTCTGTCTCTGGAAGTCCCAGTAAACTTCCCTCGAGGTCCTCCCCAGACTTGTTGTCAGCGGAGGCAGCCCCCAGAATCTGGGTCATGGGTTGGGGTCGTTCCCTGATTGTGTACCTTCGTGTGGATGCGCCAAAGTGTATTTCACTGTCTATTGGAACTTGCTGCGGTTTCCTGCCGTCGATCCGTATTGAGCCGATGAATGTGCCATGAGCTGGGACAATCAGGGACAGGAAAGACAAGGCTTACTTAAATGTGTCATGAGCTGGGACAATCTGGGACAGGATAGACAAGGTTTACTTGAATGTGCCATGAGCTGGGACAATCAGGGGCAGGATAGACAAGGTTTACTTGAATGTGCCATGAGCTGGGACAATCAGGGGCAGGATAGACAAGGTTTACTTGAATGTGCCATGAGCTGGGAAAATCAGGGACAGGATAGACAAGGCTTACTTGAATGTGTCATGAGCTGGGACAATCAGGGACACGATAGACAAGGTTTACTTGAATGTGTCCTGAGCTGGGACAATCAGGGACAGGAAACACAAGGCTTACTTGAATGTGTCATGAGCTGAGACAATCAGGGACACGATAGACAAGGCTTACTTGAATATGTCATGAGCTGGGACAATCAGGGACAGGATAGACAAGGTTTACTTGAATGTGTCATGAGCTGGGACAATCAGGGACACGATAGACAAGGCTTACTTGAATATGTCATGAGCTGGGACAATCAGGGACAGGATAGACAAGGTTTACTTGAATGTGTCATGAGTTGGGACAATCAGGGACATGATAGACAAGGCTTACTTGAATGTGTCATGAGCTGGGACAATCAGGGACAGGATAGACAATGTTTACTTGAATGTGTCATGAGCTTGGACAATCAGGGACAGGATAGACAAGGTTTACTTGAAAGTGTCATGAGCTGGGACAATCAGGGACACGATAGACAAGGCTTACTTGAATGTGGCATGAGCTGGGACAATCAGGGACAGGATAGACAAGGTTTACTTGAATGTGTCATAAGCTGGGACAATCAGGGACAGGATAGACAAGGCTTACTTGAATGAGTCATGAGCTGGGACAATCAGGGACAGGATAGTCAAGGCTTACTTGAATGAGTCATGAGCTGGGATAATCAGGGACAGGATAGACAAGGCTTACTTGAATGTGTCATGAGCTGGGACAATCAGGGACAGGATAGACAAGGCTTACTTGAATGTGCCATGAGCTGGGACAACCAGGGACAGGATAGACAAGGTTTACTTGAATGTGTCATAAGCTGGGACAATCAGGAACAGGATAGACAAGGCTTACTTGAATGAGTCATGAGCTGGGACAATCAGGGACAGGATAGACAATGTTTACTTGAATGAGTCATGAGCTGGGACAATCAGGGACAGGATAGACAATGTTTACTTGAATGAGTCATGAGCTGGGACAATCAGGGACAGGATAGACAAGGCTTACTTGAATGTGTCATGAGCTGGGACAATCAGGGACAGGATAGACAAGGCTTACTTGAATGTGTCATGAGCTGGGACAATCAGGGACAGGATAGACAAGGCTTACTTGAATGTGTCATGAGCTGGGACAATCAGGGACAGGATAGACAAGGCTTACTTGAATGTGTCATGAGCTGGGACAATCAGGGACAGGATAGACAAGGTTTACTTGAATGTGTCATGAGCTGGGACAATCAGGGACAGGATAAACAAGGCTTACTTGAATGTGTCATGAGCTGGGACAATCAGGGACAGGATAGACAAGGCTTACTTGAATGTGTCATGAGCTGGGACAATCAGGGACAGGATAGACAAGGCTTACTTGAAGCGGACACCAAGAATGGACAGTAGAAGTCAACACAAAAGAACGCACATAAAAAGTCAACACAAAAAGAGCACATTCAAGTTATAGCAGATTAGACAAAAATAAACGCTCAAAAGCCATTGAAATATCAACATAGTAAATATCCACAGAATAAGTTTTCAATAATATTCATACTAACAACACAAAAATTATTTTTAAAAAGAAGCTTGCATGGGTCTTTGTTTAGGAGATATTCTAGTGTTTCGGATTTCCCTGAAACTAATCATTACGGCATCAAGATTAGAGTAGATATAATAATTTTGAATTAAACAGCAAACCAAATGCATTACTTATTACGAATTATCCTTGTCATACTTTAGTTGGTGCACAAGGCCACTAAATTATGCATTATCACAACAAATAAATGTTATTGAGGTAATCATACGGAAATTTATGAGTTTTGGTAAATCCTACCACATCTGTCCCCACTAAAAATAGTATTTTAATAAATTACTTTATTAGCCAATTTAGCCATATTATCTGTATATCGAGGTGCTCTAAAATTTTTTTTATTATACTACACAGCATGTGCACTAAACTATTTGTTCAAATGTGCTCCTGTACTTTCTATAGTGAAACTGAAGTAGGGGCTTATATAATCTATAGTGAAACTGAAGTAGGGGCTTATATAATCCAGACGATTCACCACCGAGACTGCCATGTAATTCTGCCACACTCACTACTGTTGAGATCAATGATGAATGGCCTGTTGAGGTGTCTATGCCACACAAGAGCTGCATGTACACGTGAACATGATGCGTGGTCGATACAAAAGTCATTCAGCTGCTTGTTGCGCCCAAAGAAGTAGCATTTCTTCTCGTCGATCATCAGTTTCTGTAGGACAAATTGCAACATAAACGTAAAGTGCAATTGTTAAAAGCATGACATTCTCCATTATAATTATTTTATGAAAATTAATATCAAACTGAACATCAAGACAAATAAAAACACATAATTATTTTAAATGCAGGAATAGAAATGATAGACTAAGTACTGCTAAATACAAACTACACAAATTGCCACAATTTCAGGTGTGCACATGCTGCACTGTCATATCAGTGTAATTTTTAATAATTGGTTTATTGTGACAGCGAAAAGTTACACTTGGTAAAGATCAAACTGTAAATACAATTTTTAGCATATCTACATAGAATATATACATTCCAGTTACGTATAACCTCCAAATACACAGCCCAATTTTAAAGGGTCATGCAATACACTTGCTCTACGTGGAAAAGTAGCTTTTCAGACACTACTAAATGTAATGCTGCTTTTCAAACTTTAAAAATACAATACAATTGTAACCAAACATCATAGTCACTGTATAGTACACATCAGCACTGGACAACTTTATAAAATAGGTAGTGCCATCAATAAACATATAAACTGGATTAAATTCCTACTTGATACAACATGATATGCAGAAATACAAAATATTCGAAAGGGCGATGTCCCAAGCTTGGGGGTAAACAAACTGCTACTGAATTGTTTTTACAAATATTTATTTCATGATACTGGATAAAGACAAATAAATGGTGTCACTTCAAGGGGCATTTTTATTTACCATGGCATATTGGAAACCAAATATTTGGCCTCAAAACTGATAACAATTATTACACACATGGAGGCAATAATGATGGCTGGACAGTTCTATATAATACTAAACAGTGCTGAAAGAAGTGCTACCGTGGTTACTCATACCTGGATCATCTTCGGCTGTGTCATACCTACCTGGATCATCTTCTGATCCTTAGTGACATCAAGATGGAGACCTGGGGGTGGCTTTCCCGCCCTGCAAATCCATCAGATTTACAAAACACTGTGAAGCTGTCAGACTACGCAATGATATTCACCCCATGTGATGTGTGACACTTTGGGGGTTAACATGTCACCTGTGCACATAGTGCATACATTTACTCACAATCCTTTATTTCCATAAAAAGTCTGCTTCTTGCTGATATTATGCAGATGGTACGTTACAGAATACAAATGGTACGTTACATAATACATATGTGCACTTCAGCTTTAAATCTTGCTATTAACACAATGCAAATCTAGACATTAGAGCTGTCAACTTGGCAAGTTGATTTTGGATGTGCCAGCTACTGTCTTGGCTGGTAGATAACTAATGACATTAAATGAAAGATTTAAATCATGGCTAAAATCAAGCTTTCTATCATAATTTTATTGTGAATTAAAAAGTTACATATTCTTGCCTGAGCATAGTTAATGATGTACTATGACTATTTGGCATGGATTATTATAAACACAGTTGGTGTTAAATTTAAAGCAAAAAAAATATTCAGTGGTTGGGATTATCACGTGTTTCGAATACTTATCACTTGTGACCAGTGCTGGGTGCAACTGTAATTGCATAATTAATTACAATTATATGTGAATGAATCATTAAGAACAACGTAACTAGCTGTAATTGTAACTGAATGTTTATAGGCTGTGTAATTGACCATTGTAATGGAACCAAAATCTGGTTGCAAAAATGCCCAAATAAACCTAAAATCATGTCTAAAAATTATACATGTAATCTTCCTTTACAAAACATTTGTATACCTTTTTGTTGTACTCAACCTATCAACTACTACAATTAACACTTTATGCAGCACTGTAATTGTATTTAATTTGGTACTTTTCTTGCCATTATTAACAAGCAATTGCATTTTTATAATTGATGATCAATTTGGCCAAACCAATCGATGGTCAATTAAATAATCGGCTTGTGGACAGCCATTGTCCGATTAAAGCAAGCCAAATTCCACCCTGCCACCAGTTAATTATAGGGTGGCTGTATAGGTTGAAATGTTTTTTTTTATATAATTATCGCTGGCACCAGACTAGGGTGAAATCTGATTTAAGCAGGCTCATTGTTGCCGAGTCATTTATCAACTCGTAAATTGCAATGGCAACATGCCGAATAACCCCAAAAGGCCTGAAGTCATTGTAACTGTCTGAACTTGTATAGAAATCTGATTCAGGAATACTGTCATCCAGTTTGCCAAAACATTGACTCAGAAACTCAAACTGATGCGAACAGACTCAAACATCGCAAAACGAACTTGAGCAAAATCTCAACAGCTCTGGTCCCGATAATACATGTTTAAAATTGTGATTATCGTATTATTTACTTCCCATCACATTTTGACGTATAGGCCATTCACAGAGTTCACCGCCAATCAAATAGTTTGTCAGCATCTTCCAACTCAATGCCATTATAACTATTAACTAGTCTCAATTATCCAAGCTCTGTGATGTGGCGCCACCATTATTGACACACGATTCCTGGCAAGTCTAGATTGAAATTCAGAATTAATGTTTTTATACAACTGAAAATAGTCGATCACACAGGATTGTGATGGATTAATTGATCTGAAGCAAGAACCTACCATTTAGCAACAAAACTGATTAATTGGAACAACGCTATTAATCATGCACACTGAAGTATGAAACATGTAAATGATTAGACATTTGGTGCATAAAAACACATTTAATTACCTTCCTGAAGCTCGAATTCGCCTATTTAACCTGCATTGAGCGCCATCTTGTCCCTTTTTATTTGCAAGATGGGACACTCAAAGTTAAATACATGAATCTGACCATCAAAAAAGGTGATTAAATGTGTTCCATAGTTTAGTATGCATTGTGCATGGTCACTATACATATTGCAGGGTTCTCCATAACTTTTGAAGTAGGAGGCAAAAATAAAAAGTAGGAGGTCCATTAACGTGAGTGTCAAAGTCATACCACAAGCTATTCGAGTATGGGCGTGTGCCAACATGCTGCCCCCAACCTCAACATTTTTTTTTAGCTAAGGCATAAAGTGGTCAATGTCTGCAAATTAGTACTTATCAGATATGTGGATCACTCCAGAGATTGAGGAAATGATAGGGTGCGACTTGAAAACAATGAAATAACAAGTTAAATAAATCACACTATCTACAGTGTATCACACATAAACTTGTAAAGTTAAAAATTTTGCCAGATAATAACAAAACATAATTCCATAGCAGTGTGAATGCTCATCATAGTATGGCTTGTTTTTGGAAAGAATGACAAGAATTTCTTTTGCTTTGACATTTAAAAATCAAATGTATTGACATACAGTAGCAGATCGGCTGGCGGGACGCGACTAGCAGAGATGTGTTCCATTCAGCCAGCATCTAAGTTCCATACCTGTTCGCTGGCAGTGTGCCACAATTACGAAACCCACAAATCGCGAGTAACCGTGGTGGGTTCGGTGAAAGTAATAAATGAGCAGTTGTGTCACTTGTTTGATTACATTTTTCAGTCTATAGAGTGTAGTTAGTACCGGAGTATATCTTTATTATTGCGAATGTTAACATGAAAATACAGGACTTCTTGTGTAAGTAGATGGCTCAACAATGTTAGTAGACATCCCACTTGGACGCCAGCCGCCTCTTAATGAGAACGCTGCATATTGCATGTTATAACGGGGACATTGAGGTGGGCCCGGATACTAGAAAAGTGCCATTGATATTTTTGAAGTGTTGTAATTGAGTTTGTATGATGCTGTGTAATTGTAAATGACCACAAGCCCAACCTTGCTAGCTGTGTCACAACTTGTTGTTGTGACTTGTGTCTGTATTTGTAATCAAGTTCTCACTTCTATGACTACAACTAGGAATTTCTTGGTGGAGAATGGTTCCAGTGCGAAGTGATCAGTTGTAAAGTGCATATCCCAT
Source organism: Lamellibrachia satsuma (assembly GCA_033239005.1). NCBI lineage: Eukaryota > Metazoa > Annelida > Polychaeta > Sabellida > Siboglinidae > Lamellibrachia > Lamellibrachia satsuma. Next base: position 6,197,960 of record BSQZ01000018.1, read on the forward strand.
ACACATATGTGTACAGGGTAGTCCCAATGTTTGGAAGAAGGCCTTCGTTGGAAGAAAAGCCCTTCAATTCAAACAACACCCTGGTTGTGGATAAATGGTCAGCATAAATCCCCAATTCCTAAAATAAATAGAATCGCAGTCGGGATCAGTCCCAAGCCACGTACAGCGATTACTCTCGAGTGAACAAGTTGATCGCTTTAAACTGTGAACACTACGTGCACTGTTTGTGCACTGCAAATATACAACGAGCATGGTCAAATACGTATATCTCAACCTAGGTGGTAAACATGCCTTACCATGAGGGAATTTCGAAATTATTAACCAAGCCAAGTTTCGCCATGTTTTTCGGTTTCTAACAAAACGCTAACCTGGCATTGAAATAATGAAACTATTACGTTACTGTTCTGTCAACATAATATCGTGCTGTACTGTAAGAACACACTTAATAACCTGTTAAAATAAAACACAATTCATCAAGAGGGTCCAACATTAACACTGATGTTACTATTATTAATAATAGATATGTGTATGTTATTGTTTCGCGACGGATTGTCATCCATGTTTCGTTAAAGGGAAACATAAGAGAAAAAAAATCATGGTTTTGGGACTATATTTTGCACCTATAAAAGTTATTAAAACATAATCGTTTGTAACTACATTTAAGAATATGACGCCAGTTGTTTACTAGAAAAACATTATTGAACACACCACATTGCATGGATACTGTTAAACAACCCTATGTCACGAGTGTGCGAGTAGTCTAGCAAAATTCGCTTCCAAATGAAAATATATTTGTATACACCTATTCCTATGCTCAAGTTATATAATATATGCTTGCCTTTGTTTACTTAACTTGCCCTCTTTATGACAAAATAGCATGTTTGTTTGAGACTTTGTGTTGATTCTATGTATGCTGGCCTCACTTAATACGTCACACGTAGTCTAGGTTATACAATTTTATAGAGCTGCGCATGTGCTTATCGGTCGCACTGGATAACATGCAAGCCCTCAGACAACCAGAGAAATGGCAGGAATCTCCCACTTTTAGAATACATTTTGAGTAAACCAGTTAAAACCACTGCATGGCATGATATTCTTGATTTTAGTTACATATATATATATATATCCCCTAAACCATGACTTTTGTTTCACTTTCATTAAAATTAACTATCTATATACACTTATATATATATATATATACATACATACATACATACATACATACATACATACATACATACATACATACATACATACATATATATATTAGCATGTATATGACTACAGGTATTTACAAATATATTTTCATTTTATGAATATAGGCACTCGTGACGTAGGGTTATCCAACAATATTTCATTGCCCATGACATAATTATATGCTGTGTGTTCAACAGTGTTTTGCTAGTAATTAAACTACTGGCTAGACATGCTTGATTCTAATTGCATGTGGCTATCTTTTATTTAAGCTCATAGTCAATCAATTATTCAATCAATCCTTTATTCCAACACACAGTTACGAAACAATAAAATATAGGTGCGCATAGGCCCAAAACGACGACTTTTACTTTCCCTTTAACTAATCACATTATATAACTAAATCATAACTGCCAATTGAAAGTTGCCATTTTGGTAGATGTAAAGATTTATGGGCGAAATTAGATGGCGGATGTTATCACACAAATGTTTAACACCCGCGCGGAAGAATTCCAGCTGGCGCCCCTGGTACCCTGTATGCAAACAATGTAATTTGGAAAAAAAATGTAGGATATTACTCTGTTAGGAGTTGGTTGGTTAGGTAACTGCTCGAGTGTCATCGAGAGGATAAAATAAAGGGAAGGAATGTAAAACAGTATGATAATCACACTGAATATTCACTTTTCGTCTTCGTCATCGGTTGAAAGTTCTGGGGTCACTGATAACGCCGATATCTTGGGATTCTAGCTTGCCCAACCGTGTCAAAGACTTCAGACGGCTTTCGTTTACCTATTCCACGTTTATTATTATAAGATGGACATCCCTGGTGTTAAAACGTTGAACTAATTCATTTGGACTTTCGTCGAAGGCGTCGCATGGTCGAAATTGTAGTTGATACGTCGTTTTTGTAAATCATGGATTATATTGGCTTTGGTTATGCCGCGGCGGTGGCAGCGGGGGGTATTGTAGGTTATGTCAAAGCAGGTGACACTGTTGTTTTCATTTCAACTTTTCGTATAAAAGCATACAGGATTGCATTCCCTCAGGCTCTTGTTTACCCTAAGCCTGGGCAAGGCCGGGTACGGGATAGGCTAGATCCTAGGGCTAGGCTAGACCATAGCTCTACCTAGGCGTGCAGCAATCTAGAAGTGCCATATGTTTCCCGGGCGCCCATCCACGTCTTATCAATTAGGCTGAGAACACAGTTGCACCCGGTACAGGCGTTTCAATCAAACATTGTATTAAGTGTATTGTAATATGTAACTATAAGTCTAAGGGTCTAAGCCTAGGACTAACTCACTAAGTCTACTAAGAGTAAGTAATGTATTAAATGGCTAATAATAAATATGGAGGCTTAGAACTTCTAACAAAAAACTTATAAAACCGACAAAACTTGAAATTAATGATAATGCTATTAAACAAGTATCTTCTACAACATTTCTTGGCGTTACTATTGATAACAAACTTAATTAGGCTGAACATATTAACAAAGTTAAATGTAAAATCTCTAAAGGGGTAGGCATTATCAACAAAGCCAAAAGATTTTTAACTAGACCATGCCTGGTCACCTTATATTACTTGTTTCTATTCCCTCATTTGACATATTGTATTGAAGTGTGGGGTGGTGCATTTGACTCATATGGTTCAAGTATTATAAAGGTTCAAAAGAAAGCGGTGAGAATGCTCGTATCAGCTAATATATTAACTCGTACAAAACCTATCTTTAAACTACTAAACAACTTAACGTTTAGACAACTATATGTCTACTCAATACAAATGTTTATCTATAAATACAACAGTGGTCTTCTACCAACAATTTTTGGTAACATGTTTAAACTTAATCAAGATATTCATAGTTACAATACAAGACAATTTACACAAATACACATATCCATGGCAAATTTAGAAATAAGACTTCGTTCTGTAAGAATTAAGGGTGCTATAATTTGGAATTATTTTAACACAAGACTCAACTTTACTTCTTATTGAATAATAAACTACAAATGTATACTTAAGCAATTTATATTACACAATGATGTCAATATATAACATGTATCACAATTTGTTCGTTTTCTACACCTGCACGCTATTTTTGTGTTTAGTACTATGATATATGTATTGAAATATATACTAGGGAGTATAACATTGTATAATGTTCTTCCCCTATTGTTCTCTTTACATTATCATGTTTACCTTGATTTGATTTGTATATATTGTAAAGAGTTACAATAAATTTGATTTGATTTGAGGCCTAATAAATAAATAATAATAACAACTTGATTTATACACCAACACATCCGGGGCTAATGCAATTGAGTTGAAAAGTTGCATGGTGTAATTGAAAAAGTAATTTAAAAATTATGAAAATATCAATTACATTTTCACAAATTCCTTTTAAAATCAAAACACCTGAACCTTAATGGGTAAGTATTTACAGGGTGTATGATATGCTATCGAGTGACACGATTTTTCTTGTCAACTTTCAGGCAGTTTCATATCCCTGGTTATGGGCCTGATATTTGGCAGCCTGTCTGCTGTTGGCTCCTATCAAACGTCACGCAACCCTAAAGATTTCTATCTGCTGCTGAGTAAGTACCCACTAGGCAGGTCATGAAACAACGACCACTGATCATTTGAACCAGGTTACAGTCATGGCTACCAAGAAGATAAAATAAAAACTGGAATCATGAACCAATATAATAGTTGCTGTCGTTCTCAATGTCACTGCTGTATTTAGAAAACAACATTTATTATTTTTTGATTTTTCCTATGTATTAATCATTATAGCATCCACATGTGACATGGAGATATTCTGATGAGAGCGAAACCCACACTGTATGCTTACATTATGGGATTTTATTTCATGGGAACTTGGTGTCCCATTTGAAGGTTGTCTGATATGGTTTATTAATTTATACTTAAACAGGATGCCTACCTCGCTAGTGTTTTGTTGTAGTTTTTCTACAATAATGTTATCATATTGCCAAAATAAGTTCCCAGCAAGTCATTATCAGAATTCATAAAATAACTTCACCTCCCAAAATATCACTTTTCAAACTGCACTGATGTTTTGTTTCAGTGACCAGTGCCACTCTGATGTCTATCATGGGCTACAGATCAATCAATGCGGGCAAGTTCATGCCTTCGGGTCTCGTAGCAACACTCAGGTATGGTGACAAGGGTCAACTCGTCCGCTTATCACAACATGTCTGGTGGGCATGTCCCGAGGTTAGATGTAAAACAAGACGACACTGTGTATGGATAAAAAATAATTTTCATAACTGGGAGATGACTAATAATCCAAGATATTTATATTTACTGTTATTGTGAGTATGTGATGTAGTTGTACATAGTGTTTGGAATTTACAATCTCTGTGTACAATACTCTGCATAATATACTTTTAGAAATACTAAACCATGTTTGTGTTTGTAGTTTGATGATCGTTGTGCGACTAGCGCCACGTCTCCTGGGCTGATGTTGCCGGAAACCATGCCCTACGAGTCTATGGCTAGAGCGTCTCCAGGACGCCATGGTTCTATCAGCTACAGAGATTGTAGTAAAGACAGCTTCTCCCAAGATACTCATCCAGCACAAATTTATTCAGCTTGTTGTTTATTCATGCACAAATACATGTCATTATTCCATGTGACTGATTGTACGTGTTTAAATTGCATCAACTTGTAGTTTAATAAGATTAGTTAATGCAACCAGCCGTACAGCTAATCCCATTGTAAAGGCAATCATCTTCTGGGTAGGATATCAAGCTAACCGTGCTTTCCCACAGTATATATTTATATATATATTGTTGCATGGCTTTGCACATTTACTTTAGCATTTGGCTACATGATGTTACATGAGTAATATGCACAGTTGGTTTATTAAAAATGCATAATTTTGTAGAAATTACTTTGATTGTTAGATAACTTGTGAAAGTATGACTAGCCTTATGCCTTGTGTTATAGTGTAGTGCTACACCACTTGCCGTTTTCTTTGTTCAAATTTTACAGGATCTGGTAAAAAATTATTTCATAGTGTGTCTGATGATTTCACCAAAACTAAATAAAAAAATTTACAAGCAAGCTAGCATGTCATAGTGGATAGTAGGTAGGTTAAATTTTTAGCTAAATGAGTCCAGTGAAAAATTCAAATTGAGGAGGAACCTGTTATCTAAAATTAGTTTGTTCAGATTATCACAGCTGTAGACATGTTTCTGATCACATCGACAAACCAAGGTTGCTTTATCTCCAGCAGGAAATAGCAGTTCTGAACTGCACTGGAATCAAACTTAGATAAGTTGTTTAATGTTCTCTATGTGCCAAATCATTGTCAAGGTGTTTTACTAATTTAGTTGGTAGTTGTAGAAATTGTCCTAATTTCTCAGTGCAATTTTCTGTGAAACAGACATTTTAAAAAGTAATAGAGTTAATTGTTAGCAGTGTAAACAACTATGGAACAGTTGCATGTAAAACAGAATATTCCACATTGCTAATTTTATATTTTGATTGATGGAAATAAATAAAAAAAAATGAGAAATGCAGGTTTTAATTTGTATATTGTTTCTGTAGACAAGTCGCACAGTGCCACACTCACGCATGCACAATGTCAAACACACACTCGGCCCTGCTTGAAAATAGGCTTATTCCGGAGTGGTTGGTTGGTGTTTCAATGCAAATAAGCAGTTTCATCCAGACAAACATGAGGTTCGGCCCTTTTCAAGTGTTTGTCTGTTGCATGTGGGAGTAATGCTCTAAAGACAAGTGCTGATGTATTTTGTTGCTTTCAAAACTAGTGCAACTGCGCAAGTATTATAGTGCACCAGCTGTTAGAAAGTAAGATCATGTATGTGAGCAAATTGAATATTCTAAAAGAAAGGATAGGATAATTAGTAAAAGGTAAAGTCATTCCCCAGGCATTACGCCTTAAGAAGCCATGAAGGCTTATATGGCCAGTGCTTAAACCTGGTTTCTATAGTGCGAAGCAACTTAGAGTGCAGTTATACTGACTCCTGGACGGGACACTAGTCCATCGCAGGTACCTTCCAAACAGTGTTTGTACTCATTTTCAGCTGAGTAGACTGAGGCAAAGTAGAGTAAACGAAATTGCCTAAGCTTCGAAAACGAACCATGACCAGTGTGGGTCTTGAACTCACAACCCTTGAATTTAAAGTCCAAGACCTTAACCACTAGGCCACGGCTGTCCCCTAGGATAATTAGTGGTGCCTCAATAAAATCACATCCTGAGTCTCGCCCAGAAATGACACCATTTAAAGCTCTGTATGAAACATAAAATTAATCAATACTGACCGGTATGTTAAATTTGGTTGTGGGTTTGACAAATGTGCTAAGTCTGGTATTGATCAAGAAACAGGAGTTAGTTGACATGTTCACAAATTTATTTTTGTTTGTAGTTCTTTGTGCAAGTCTAGTTTTATTTCCGTTTCTTTTTTCTGTCACTTTCTTTGACTGATGACGATCCTCTCCTTTTTGTTTGTGTCTTCTCTGTCCATGAAGTTGTTTTCTTGCCTACAAATGTGCAGCAGACAAAAAGTGAGATGCAGAGCCTGTATTTAGGATTGGGTAGCAGGTATCGTATAGTACATCTATGTACGCAATAGGCCATATAACTGGAACCATAGGTGCATATATTCAACAGCATTAACTACATGAAATAATATCTCTGTGAGCATGTATTTAAATTACAAGACATTAAAATATAACTTCCAGTATCACACTCGGTTCAATTACTAAATATAACACCAATGAAATACCTATTTATCGTTGTTGCTTTACATGAAATTATATTATAACTGTTCAGAATTGATTATATATAACTGTTGTTTAGTCTGCAAAAAACCAAGGCCCACGTCTGGTTTGGTATGTTATATAATTATGACTATATCGTAGGTGTCAACATTTGGTCATGGAAAAACGGGAATGTGTTCATAAAAAAGTGGGAAAGTGCTCACAGAGAGCAGGAAATGTCCACTCAACTTTCATCGGTTTTTGGTGTTAAGTCATCATTTTAACGTGTTGTTTTAGAAGTCACCATTTTTATGTGCTGTTCACGGAGAATGCACGCAGGTGAAAATGTATTTCCTGCCTGAAAACGGTAACGTTGACACCTGTAGTATGTCCACATATACACTAGAGAAATGTATTCGTGCATACACATGTATGATGTATTGAAGGACCACCCCCATACCTGACTTGACTTTGGGTTCAGGAACTTGACATTCTTCAAGTTCTTCGTCTGAAGATTCCTCCTCATCTTCAACTCCACTTAATACTTCATCGTCCTCACTTTCATTCACCTCTTCCTCATCTGACTCCACTTCCTCCTCATCCGAGTCTGCTTCTTCTAAGTCCGCTTCTTCTTCATCACTAATATCCTCCTCATCTTTTAACTTGTCTTCTTTAATTTCCTTGCTTCCGTTTTTTGGTGCTGGTTGTTGCCTTTCTGGCAAAACTGCCAGACAAATCAGTCGAAATTTGGTGTCAACTTCGGCCTGTAGTTCTGATGACCAGCCGTCCTACAAGTCAAAGTCATTTATGATCATTCATTAAACAATTTAGATTTACTAATTATTCAACTATCTTTAATCTCAGATTTCAAACTCGGTTGTCCCATAATCTTAATTGATTTGAGTATTCATTGTACAGCCAAAAAGAGCATGATGCTGGCTTTCACATGAGGGTTGGGGCCAAAGTACTCATTACTCGTACTCAAATTTTTTCACAAAGTACTCGTTACTCATACATATCAAAGTACTCGTACTCATTACTTAAACAAAATATGTGAGTATTTACAAGTAGCACTTGCACAACTTGTAGATAGGTATCCCAGTGTCCCGGCATCCTCGCCTTCAGTTGAGAGACTAATGTAGCAGGAAATATGTTCGCGCCCAACCGTTGTGATTTGAAAGATGCTACATTTGAGTGTCTGATGTTTATACGCTGCAATATGGTGAGGAGAAAGCTAAAAAAACACACTGAATGAACACTTATGATAAATAAATAAAAATAATAAATTGTTTTTAATTGAATGAACATTATAAATTGGGCCAAAAAACAAATTGTATGAAGCTTTATTTTGGTTGCTGTTATTCTTTTATGTTTTGAGCCCATCTTGTTATCAAGTGAAACAGATAAAAATATGCTACAGGACACACAATATCATATGATGCAATTTTAATCAAATAAATACTTGTACTCAAGTACTTTTGAAAGTACTTGTGTACTATCTGGGATGAAATACTCATTACCCTTATTCGTACATCTCAAAGTACTCGTACTCGAGTACTTTAGTCAGGTACTCGCCCCAACCCTGTTTCATATACAAGTTTTCTTTTAAAGCAGGCATGGGGCAATTAATTTGAAAGGTTAATTAATAAAATTACAATTAACTCAAATTAAATTAACCATACACATTTCTCAGGTCAATTAAATTAAATTAACCTCCCAAATTCTTCAATTAAATTAACAATTAATTTTAACTCAATTAACAATTAAATCATATGTTGGTAGAAATGTTCACATATTTAAAACAGTTCTAAAATCACAAGACTTGTAACAGAAATGTGTTTTGTAACTTTGCTGAATTTGATCACACTAAAAAAGTTGTAGATACTTGTTAAATTTTTTCTGAAAGTCATGTAAAGTTGTGGCTGAAGATTTGCAAGGGGGGTTCCCGCCTATATTCAACTACATACATAATTTATATGCACCAAGTTGTTATTTATGCAGTGTTTTGTACTAAATCTATAGGTTTCCTCTTTACACACTAGCATTTAAATATGTACACTTTTGTTTATACATCACTAGGACTGGCATGCTTCTGATTTATAAAGATCCCAAACTAAAGCTATATTACCTTTCTCTACATCTCCCCATTAAAGGTTATATGTACGCACAAATAAAGTATAGATGCTTAGGTCTAATGGCCCCATATGTCCACTTGGTAGCACATTGCCAGCCCCAAATGTTTACTTTAAACAGAGATTTGCTGAAGTCACAATTAGTGGTCAACTTATCACCTTACCAGAGGAAATTCTATTGTTTATGCTTTCCCTCTTATTGACAGGTGCCTGAATGACCAGCCCACCCCAGTTGGCACAGTGTATATGTGCTCTGTGATGTCCTCCATCCCATTAACACATGCCTGAGTTTGATCTCTCTCAGGCTAGTGACTGGAATAGTGATTGCAGGCCTGAAAACACCTGGATAACTTGACTATGAACTATCCAGTAATATCAACTGTTAAAGAGCACTTAATTGAGAGTCGATTGGGAATTTGTCTATTAAATTAACCCATTTTGGCAAAGTTAATTAATTAAATTAAATTAGCCTTTCTGGAAAAGTTAATTAATTAAATAAAATTAACTTAATTTAGTTAATTCAATTAACAAATTAACAATTGAAATTAACCCATGCTTGCTTCTAAGTACTTGTATCAATATCTGGAAACAAATAGCACTGTATCATGTTCCCAATCCAAGTAGACCACTGCACATTATTCATATCGACTGGCTTCATGGATTAGTATCATATGATTTACTTTTATAATACAGGCCTTGCATAACATAAGGTAGTCACATTGACCAATAATTAACTGAAATTGTCCAAATGACTTGCCAAATACACTAGAAGGTAATAAGCAGAATGTTGTTTATTAATTAGTAAATAATTAATGTTGTGGACATTAAACTAGTAACACTCATCAGGTTCGATCTTGTGTGATTTGACACAATGATATATCTTATTGATTACTCCTGTTGGACTGATCATTCTGATACAAGTATACCTTATTGTGTGAGAGTCTCCAGACCTTGAGCCAACCATCGCTGGACGCTGTAGCAAGTTGGGTGATATTTGGGTCATCCACGCACGGACAACACGTTAGACCCTTAATTCTGTAACAACAATAATCTTATATATATTTTATTGCATAAAATTGCCACATTTCAGGTGTCCATTATTAGTAATTTGGCATGTTTTGTTTGTACATTACTTAATCATTGTGTTGTAGTTATAGTTGTACATAGTATATCATTGTAAAAAGCAACATCATAGAAGTGAATGAGAGTGCTTTATGTATAACTTGTTTAGCAAACAAGGCAGGCATAGTCTGCTGATTTCCAACATATCTATCTCATTACATATTCCAGTACAGTGGCGAGTCCCAGCAATCAGTGTGTAGAATGCATGTATTTTAGCACAAATGACGCAGTGTCTGTGTTATATCTAGTTTGCACAATCTCCACAATCATCCACAGCTGTAGACCAAACATATTTATTGTTGGTGTAGCATGACAGGTTGAAATGCATTTAAATGCTACGATCTAATTTTGCTGACCTTTGCATTGCATTTTAATTAGTACTGTAGTTGAACAGTTTTTGCAACTGAACCGAAATAATAAAATATTTCTTCTTTGTAATTTGTCATTTCAAATCCAATTTAAATGCAAACGACATTACAACGACCCAGTTAACTTATTTTGTTGACTTTTCCACATACAGCACATACTGCCACACACAAACCAAATCACACTTATAAATATATAGTCTATCAATCTTCAATCATGTATGGGTGCAGCTGAATCATATTTGTATTCAAGTCTGCTTCTAGAACGCCAGCAGAAGTCTGGTCATGATAGAAAGCCACTGACCTGTTAGTTTTGGTGTCAAACTCATAGACGAGGTGCTTGGTGTCGAGGTTGTGAAGATGAATTTTGCCCCCCTCCCCACCCACAACCAGGGTGTCCTCCTGGGCACAAACACATGTTTATAGAGCATACTGTTATGAACTGTTCAAGGGGGTTAGTCATGTAGTTGTACTACGAGATATCATGATGGGGTATATATGCATAATCTTCCACTGTCAGCCCAACACAGATGCAGAAGAATGTCCTCCCAGCCTGTTAGGGAATCACACCAAGCAATATAATGGTAGCCTAGTCATGAATTCCCAATCTGGATAAAGATGGGAAGACAATGGGAACCATGGAGGATGAGGCTGCTGGAGTTGTGATTGGGATGATATGATAGTGGGTAGACAGTTCTATCGAGGTTTAAAGAAAATACATACATGTACAATCATTGTTTACCATCAGAATCACCTTTTGGAAATGTATCAAATTAACTGTTCTTAGTTTATTATGCATACATAATATTATATTATTATCATGTATCTAAAAGAAGGAAACATTTAGACAATATTTTTTTCACAAACAAACCAATGCTAAACAAGGGACACAAGTGTGACCCAACAAGTGTGACCCAACAAGCCATTATTGAACTTTTCTTTCATGTCCACTGCGCAAATGTTCTATACAATATGATAGCATGTTTCAAATTAGTGTGAAGATTAAATATAAAATAAAAAGTTTCACATTGTTACCTGCACGAATGCTACAGATGAGACCCTGAAACTGTTGTGTATCGTGTGAATCACAGCAGCTGTCTGAAATCCCCACAACGTGGCATGTACAAATTATATATTGAGAAAGGTAACTTAAGTACCGTGATAAAATTGTACCTGTGTTTTTGAGAGGTGAATGCCTCTGGACGTTCACCTCGTCGACACACTGAAACTTCACATGTATTGTTAGGTTTCATATACCAAAATTATTATTTTAATGAATGCCTATGTAACAAGAAGAACAATTTAGAATGATGATGAAAGCAACCTGAACAGTGCAGACCTCTCAAAGCTTCCGTAAAGGTTCTCAAATCCTTACTGTTCTGACAAAGACAGAAAGTCTTTACACTGACCAACCTCAACAGAATAGATATCCAGTTTGCGGTCAGCAACAACAACATACACGGTGGCGTCAGGTGACCACAACACAACGTCAGCAACTGAAACATGCAAGAGATCATGTGACTGAAACATGCAACAGATCACGTGACTTTAACATGCAACAGATCATGTGACTAAAACACTCAGACTGTGTGTGTGCGTGCGTGCGTGCGTGCGTGCGTGTGTGTGTGCCTGCACGTGCGTGTAAAATATTTTATTTTGACAGGCAACATAGATATATTATTTTGCGCAATGATTACACACATAGCTTCCTAGTTATCTGTAAATTTTAAGATGTGTGGCACAACATAAAAAGAGCTGTAATCATTGAAATACGGCAGCCTACCCTCTTTGATGTTGGTGACATATGCATTTTTTGCTGTCATCAGATTCCAAGTACGCAGTGTTTTGTCCTTGCCAGCGGACAGCGCCAGTTTACCAGATGGATGAACGGCCACACTGCACACGGTCCCTCTGTACAAACATGGGACAATCTCACAAAGTCAATGATTGATGTTTTTTCACTGTCATTTGATTTGTTTTTTTTATTAATTTATGGGTTCTTTGTTTATGACATCAGATGTGTCAGAGTTTATGGGTTCTTTGTTTATGACATCAGATGTGTCAGAGTTTAAGGGTTCTTTGTTTATGACATCAGATGTGTCAGAGTTTGTGGGTTCTTTGTTTATGACATCAGATGTGCCAGAGTTTTAACAGAGTTGATAGGATGTAAAACATTCCTTTCAATGTCTCAATGTAATTAAATACAATAACAGACATTTATTGTTTATATAGAACAAATTATGACAGTAATCAAAGGTCCTAATATGTGTCATTTCTCTGAGCAGGATGACCAATACACTGCATTGCAGTACAACTTTATTTATTGTGTTTAAAACAAAAATAAATTACAGAATATATCTCATATATACATCTCAAATTTTATCACATAAATAGACCTGTGTTACTGCTTGAAATAGGACAAATATCTGCTGAAGACAAGGAAATGTACAGAATCTTGTGAACACAATGTTTTTTGTTTTATAAACTCAGTACAAGAAACAGTTCTGTTCTGTTCCCAGTGATATTTTGCATTCACTGACTGTAATTTCTGTAAACACTAAAGAATAATGAAAGACAACGATAGTTACGATACTCACTTGTGTCCCTTGAGAGTCTTCAGACACTCCCACTTGCCTACTTGCCAGATGCCGACTGTTCCATCTTCACTTGTACTGAACATGTGCGTCTTCGCATGAAACTTCAGTGCAGTGATGGAACCTGATCAAGCACGCTGCCGTTAATAATAACTATTATTATAAATTAATAGCAATATAGAAATAAAAACAACTAATCTCCATGCATCACAACACTAATTTGGGAGGGATTTAATATCTGTTTGAGAAATGTTAATTCTTGCCCAAAGCTTGCAACGGTTTCTAGCACAGCGCTTTATGGTTGGCCCTAAAAGACTTGATAGTGGTGGCCGTTCGTGTTGGGGAATTTGCACAATAAATACACTTTAGATATATATAGATTGTCATAATCTGTTATTCTGAGTTATGAGTAGATTAAGTCTGGTCTCCCTGGTCGCCTCTGTCCATGCTTTGGTTGCCAAGTACCAAGTTCTCTCATCACTTCTTTACTTCTAGAACAGTCACCTGCAAGTTGGGCTCATCTTCATCTGATTGTCTCCGAGATCTTTGATGTTTCCATGTAACGAACAAGACCTTATAAAACCAGTTCCTTGATTCATTAAAACAGATTTGGAAGCCAACGGTTCACAGTTATTTTATTTATAACTTTGTGACACAGCTGTTTTTAAATTTTCATTTTCTGTGTATAGATATAATACATTCTCGCGTATAATATGCACCCCGACTTTTTGCTCAAATCTCTATTTTAACATGTATAATATGCGCCCCAACTTTTTAGCATCAACCCCTGATTTCCCCACTTTCAATAGTTTGGTTGAAGCATGGTTTAGAGTGTCCATTAGCCTGGTTTACCTGCTCAGTCCAAGTAGCACTGCGTTGCATCAGCATCATACAGACATGTACAGGCCGGAACGATACACCGGTGCATCGCGATACACACTGCACAGTACACAATGTCCATATCGCCGTACATTACAATATGCGATAGCGATAGGCAAAACATTATTCGTGTCATGTTTGTGAAGCAGTAAATGTTCAACGCGAACCACACCTGCTTGTGTATCGATAAAATAGCGAAATATAACATGTAGTACATTTCCCACATGTATATCTAACTATAATCTATGTAAAATATTTACACTATTATTTTTTTTCAATGCACACGTGCAACTTGGACCTCATAAGAGTGACGACATGACGCCTGCTGTCTTGTCCATGTGATAAATAAACGTGTGTTTTACTGTTGTTGTATCATTCTAGTAGTGTAGTCTGTATCGTGATATGTATCGTATCGTGACCTCTGTATCGCGATATGTATCGTAACGTGAGGTAGCGTATCATTCCGGCCCTAATCATATGCCATTGATCATCAGCGGCTTATATTATCGTTTACTCCGTGGAGCAACTTGGACTGCATAAATGCGCAAAACCACATTTAAAAAAGAATATGTGTTTTGTTTTGGGAAAGATTTAATGAATGCATTTGCATATAAAAAATGAAGTAAGAAATGTTGTTTAGCGGCGTAAATAATTTAGGCCAATCTATGGTTCCTGATTACTACGTATTTGGTCTGATAAATATTTTTTTTGCGTATTACACACAGAAAATGATGGTACCTTTGTGGTGCATCAGTGTGCCTATCTCCCTGCGTTTCCTCAGGTTAAACAACTTGATTGTTTCATCACTGCTCCCTGAAGCCAGGATGCCTCTCTTTGATACAGCCAGCGTCTTCACACAGCCCGTGTGTGAGTGGTCAGTGAAGCTGGTCTCCAGGCTGTAGCCCTAAAATACAATAAGAGGAAGGCCCAGTCAAACAGGGACAGGTTCAGCTCTGCGGCCTCAAGGATGTATTCAGTTTCAGTTCACCTGTTGACCAAGTCGGACTTGATATGTTTCAAGCTCATCATACATCATTTTCACGAACTACCTTTATAACATCTGTGTGCATACACGTGCATGTGTCTATTTCATTGTTTGTGCAAAGTCGTTCACATTTTGTTTGTAGTCCCATAAATGAATCTGGGCCACAGAGAATGTTTGAAGTGAACATTCTGGTCACCACACTTTGCAAACAACAGTAATTGGTGATACATGACATATGTTTAAAAACAAGGTTGACACATATCTCAGGAGGGCGGGTTATAAGTAGATGAACATTGTTGGACTCTCGATAAGCCAATGGCTTCCTTGTCCACTTGCCATCTGGGCCTTTGGCTTGGATGGCAAATCTTGTTAAATCTTGTTAAATGACTACAATAGGGCAATGACTTCGGAAATTCAGTGGCACATTATTTAATAAGTAGCAGGATCACCAAACTCCAGATGGCTGACCCACATTGGGTTTTATTGTCATTCACTTCTACAATTCTCATTTGTGTTTGGACTGCACCAGGCAGACGTCCGTCTAGTCACTGTTCCACATTACAACCTTGGATGCTATGGTCCAGAGAAGGAGCGACGTCCATAGCCTATGGATGCCCTTCCTTCTCTGTGGCTGGGTCGACATTCTGGAACATCTGCTTACTGCAGTGAGAGCAGTGAGAGCTGCGAGAAATGTTGCTGCATTCAAGGCATTGCTACAGATACATCTATTCCGTGCAGCCTTTAGGGCATTACTTCCAAGTAGCAATGTTGGTTTAATGATAAGGACCCATTATTTATTTAACTTATAAACAGGTGTTAACTCATCTTAATTTATTTTAATTATTTAATTGGTATTATCTTATCTCAATTAATGCCAACTTATTTAGTCTATTTAACTGTTTGTAACTGATCTTAATTTATCTCATTTTAGCTTATTTAATTGTATTTAATTGTATTAACTTACCTTAATTTATCTCAGTTTATCTTATCTTATCTTACATATTTTTATTTATTTTACCATGTTGGTGCCTTTGAGCATATTTTTATTTGGATACACGCCACGTTATACCACTACCACTTATATACCACTTGCAAGAGTGTTCAACTTGTCATTAAAAGAGGGAGTGGTTCCTGGTGCATGGAAAGAAACAAACATCATACCATTTTTTAAAAAGGGATTGGAGGAACAAGTCAGAGAATTACAGACCAGTAAGTTTAACATCAGCGATTTGTAAATTATTACAAAGCTTAATCAAAGACCATATGGTGGACTTCCTTGTTAGGCATAAACTATTAAATCCATCTCAACATGGATTCCTAAAAGCGAGGTCATGCTTAACAAATACGTTGTTTTTTGGAAGAAATCACTAAGTGGCTAGACGAGGGATCACCAGTAGATATTACAAACTTAGATTTTCAGAAAGCTTTTGACAAAGTGCCACATCAAAGATAACTACTTAAGTTAAAAGCCCATGGTATAGGGGATGGCATAATCGACTGGATAGAACAATGGCTGACTGACAGAAGACAGCGTGTTGTAATAGATGGGGAGGTTTCAAACAGGAAATCAGTTTTGAGTGGGGTACCACAAGGATCAGTATTAGGACCTTTATTATTCTTAATATATATCAATGACTTGATGATAATATAACAAGCAACATACTGAAATTTGCAGAGGACACAAGTGTTTAGAAGGGTTAACAATGATGGTGATAAACAACATTTACAAAACGATCTGGACAGATTAGTGGAACGGTCTGAGAAATGGCAGATGCTGTTCAATTTTGGGAAATGTAAATGCCTAAATACAGGACATTGGAACTTGGATGTAAACTATAAAATGGGAGATACTGTTCTGGGTACTACTGTAAAAAAAGGACTTAGAAGTTACAATAAGAGCTGATATGAAAGTTTCAGAGCAGTGTGGTATTGCAGCTTCAAAGAATAATAAAAATTCTTGGGTTGATTAGGAGAATTATAACAGATACAAGGAGAAAAAGCTAATTATACCCCTGTATAAAGCAACAGTTAGGCTTCATTTAGAGTACTGTAGTACTTGGAGACCATATCATAAGAAGGATATAGATACGTTTGAGAGAATACAGAGGACAGCAACTAAAATGATTCTGAGATCTTAGAGATCTTAGTTATGAAGAATGACTGATAGAATGTGGTTTAACAACCCTAGAGACAAGGCGGTTAAGAGGAGATCAAGTTGAAGGTTTTTTAAGATATTTAATGGGTATGAAAATATTGATAGAAATATGTTTTTCTCACTCGAGAAAGATAATCGAACTAGAGGACATGAGGTAACATTAGCAAAGGATCAGTGTAGATTAGATATCAGGAAGTACTCGTTCTCACAGAGGACAATCAATGAATGGAACAAATTATCTACAAAATGTGTAACTCCTAGCAGAGTGAATATTTTTAAAAACAAGGTTGACACATATCTCATAAGGGCGGATTACACATAGATTAAAAATGTTGGACTCTTGATAAGCCAATGGCTTCCTTGTCCACTTGCCATCTGGGCCTTTGCCTTGGATGGTAATCTTGTTAAATCTTGTTATAAATGCCTAATTTTTATAATAACCCTGTGTGTCAGTGACAGTAAGTTCATTCTAATACTGTGACAGTGCCAGTGGCCCACATTTACACACTGTGGGGAGCGGTGGTCTAATGGTTAGAGCATCCGCCTGTCGATCAAGAGGACGGTGCCGGTGGTTCGATTCCACCTCTGCCGTTTCGAAGCTTGGGCAATTTCGTTCACCCCACTTTGCCCGGGTCTTTTGGAAGAGACACTAAAAGCCGTTGGTCCAAACTCCTGCGTTAGCTCAAGACTGGGCTGTTTGGAGTATAACTCCTTGAGACTTGAGACGAGACTAGTGCTAGTACTACTAGCCAATGACATAAATCGTATGATGGTACTTTTGATTGATTTTATGCCAGCTTTTATCTATTTGTTTAAGGAAATTTTTAGTACCAAAAAAAGAGAAAATATACGCATGTTACTACGCATGACGTTTGGCCTTCGAGTGGCATATCAAAAAGCAGTGTTGTTAGGTATGCTAATATCGCCCAGCACATCCACTTGTTATGATATTTTTAGAGCAAGTAAACTTGAACAAATTTTGCTGACGTTATAATCCTCAGACTTATAACTTACATCATCATCTTCTATTAATTTGTAACCTAGTATCAATTCTTCGTAAGTCCCAACAACAAATTCCATTTTTTCTGGCGGCGTGCATGTGGTTTTGTTTATGGTGTCGCCTTCTGCCGGATTCGGTTCTTGGAACAGAGCAACCCGGAAGGGGGCAATACTGAGCGCATTTAGGTTGCTAATTATGCGTAATGTGACAACAGGGTAGAACAAAAAGATAAATAATCATAATGGGAACAGCGAAGAGTTTGTGGATGGGCGACGTAGGGATTGTTTATATAGTTATACCGAACTTGACAATTCTGCGTAATTAAATTTCGATGATGCCAGTTTCGTGAATAATTTTACTGACAATAATCCTTATTATCGCTCATATAACACCTTTGGCTTTGCCTTTTGCCTTTTGGCTTTGCCTTGGCTTTGAATCAGATACTCTATTAGCTTACACTTACAAGTAATGGATACTTGCAAGGCCACTCATTAGCCTTTTGTTTTTCACCCATATCTTAAGCCATTCTTTATTGATTCTATTTTTTTAATGTTCGTAGAGGGTGCAGATATAATGTTGTTTGGCAATGAGTTCCATATATCTACCACTCTGTCTCTGACTGAAACATCGCCGTCACATAGTCATAGCTTCATACTTTGCTGTTTGTTTAATGTTTTACTGTGGCCTCTGAGGTTATTTAGATTAGTGTTAAAAAACTTATCTGGGTTTACATTCTCCTTCCCAGTTAACAACTGAAACGTCTCAATTAAATCTCCTTGTAATCTCCGTTTTTCTTGTCTGTCGTTTTAGTGGGCTTTAGTCGTATTAATCTTTCCTCATAGGAAAATTTCTTAAAATCCTATAACCAGTTTAGTTGCCCTACGCTGCACTTTCTTGAGCATTAAAATATCTTTAGCATAATAAGGTGACCAGGCTTGTACGCAGTATTCTAGATATGGTCTAATATATGTATTATAAACAATGTTGAACATTTCTCTGTCAAAGTGAATAAATGCTTTCTTTACTGAACACAGAATCACCATAGCTTTTTGGGATGCAGCGACAGTTTGTTTATCACTTTTTCAAATTATTTGGCATTATTTCCATTAAAACCATATTATTTTCAGTTGTCTTGATTATTGATAATATTTGCTTACATGCATCCTTTTACATTTCTTGTGTTTAAAGTTAGGCACCATAATTTTATTACTCCACTCACTTAAACTATCTAAATCGGCTTGTAAGATTTCACTGTCAGATTTGTTTTTTGTGTTCTGAATAATTTGGTGTCATCTGCAAACATTTTTACATTACTGTTTAATGTCTCTGGCATATCATTTACATAAATTAAAAAAAGAATAAGTCCCAATACTGATCCTTGTGGAACCCCACCGATGGCATCAAACCATTCAGAATATGCACCTCTTACCATAATTTGCATTTTTCTGTCCAACAGAGAATTAGCTATCCATTCTAAAAACATTACTTTTTATTCCATAAGCAGATAGTTTCTGCAACAACCTCTTTTTTGGGACTTTGTCAAATGCTTTTTGAAAATCCCCCAAAATAACATAAATACTATGTCCCTGATCCACATATTCTGTCCAACTTTCAAAGGTTTCTAACAAATGTGTTCGACAAGAACGACCCTTTGTAAAAACCATGTTGATCTGAGGCATTTAAACTGTTTTCTAATAAATGTTTTAACATTGCATCCCTCACACAAGACTCCATCAGTAAACTGGCTAGACAGGTTAAACTCACTGGCCCATAATTTCTAGCCATATACCAATATCCTTTCCTATAAATTGGAGAAATATTTGGTAATTTATTATCTAATGGCACTACAATACAACACTAGACAATAAAATAATTCAGTGAATATTAGAAACAACGGTTTAGCTAAAGTTTCAGCACAATCCTTCAGTATCTTTGTAATCATACCTTTTCCCATATCTATCTATAGCCGAGTAGGTAATGAATGTCCACACCAGTCCAACGTGATCACTTTTCTCCAATGGAGCAATAGATTTAAGTTCTCAATCATACAGTCCACATTTGTAAAAATTAAATCTAACATTGACGGTTCATTTCCTTCCCTAAATCTAGGGTTAACATCAACTTATTGCTTCAGGAAGAAATCCTGTGTTATATCAAACAATTTTGCTGGAAGCGAATCATCCTTTCAACAAACAGCTCTTCCAGTCAGTTTCAGGAAAATTGAAGTGCCCAAAAATCAATAAATGAGATATGCCATGTTTCTCGACTGCTTTGTTCATTACACTAATAAACATGTTAGTATTTTGTACAGTTGAACTCTTACTCTTGTATATGCATACTACTAATAGATTGTCCCTCTTGTTTAGTGTGATAATACTCCATACGGATGACTCAAAATCCATGGTATTTAGTTCCGTACATAATGCTGACTGTAAACCATTCTCAGTATGGAAAATAATCCCTCTTCTGCGATCATCTCTGTGTGGAGTAAAACCTTCCAGATTAATATCACCTTCACTTTTACCTTCGCTACAGGATTCTGTAATACCACTAACTTTAGGCTTCAGTACCATTACCACCTCTCTAAATTCATCCATTTCATTATTTAAGCTCTGTGCATTTGCATAATAACAATCAAATAAATAACCCTTTGTGCCTAGAACTGAAATGCAAAGTGCTTTGTTTGTGCTAGTGCTTATGCTTTCTGTTTGTTCATCTTGCTGAGTGCTTACAGCCTCTCCTCGTTCACGGGTAACAGCACGTGACCAGCTTTTTGTCACATGCTTTTTTCCGGCTGTTGCTACAGCTCCTTTTGTTTTATTTGTTGATTGAGCTTGAACTCCTGTCTCCTTTTCTATCAGTTTGTCTCTTAGTTCCATCCCTGTGCTTAACTATTTTCCCAACTCTAATCATAAGATCTGTCTGACCCCTTTCCTCTCTCTCAGTTCCTTTCGTAACTCTCTGTACTTTTTCCTCTCCTTAATTGTTTTGTATGGTGTTAGGTAGATGTATTCATTTCACTCCTGGCATTTCTAAGCAGTTTTGCTTTGCTTAACACATTCCTTTGAGTTTTTGCGCATCATTAAGTTTCAGTAGTATTGGCCTTGGCTCATTGCCTGAGCCAAGCCTGGTTATTTCCTCTACTTTGGCTTCTTTCATTCGGGGCTCTTCTAGGATTAAGTTCTCAACTACTTCATTATAATATGTTCCTTCTAGTTTCTTTGGTACATTGTAGAGAATGACATTGTTATGTCTCTTTTCTTTCTCCTTCTGTTCCTCATGTCATCAAACTTCATATCAATAACCCTGTCCATGGTGTTTTCAGTTTCCCCTGTTTTCTCACTTATGTGCTGGTTCCTTTACTGTACCCACATCTGTCTCTGTTTTGTTTAGTGATTTCAACATGTTTTCTAATGTAATTTCAACTTTCATTAGTCTTGTTCATATCTGACTGTTTAGTCATAACATAAAAAATCTTAATGTTATTCTTATCGTTGGTTGGCATTTACTGCAGAACTAAATCAAATTATCATTCTTTTAGTTTACTACTGCCTTGTACTCTGATTTATTTCATTTTAGGTTTCAGGCATTTGAGGTGGGTTCATAGACCATACCACCTGGCACCCCATAGTGTGGTCTTCTTCTCCTACCTCCGATTCACCAATAGAACAATTTTTATCATTTGCCTCACCTTCTACTTGCATTATTTCCTTAGAAAGCGTTTTGGTGCTTGTGCAGTGAAAGGATCTGATTTGTCGTTCCTAGGGCGACTCCAGGATGCAGGACAGGCCCATGAAAACCCTAATTAGTAAAAGAATAGGAAGGGATGGCACATTAACATTAATTTCTCACCAATACCTCAATATACAATTACCAATGCTGCTATGCAATAAAACATTTGGAAGTGTAAGCGTATATCTTAGCAAAAATATTTATTCAAGTTATTTATATTTTTCAATCAGTGACTGTGATTTATAATATGAAACAGGTGCTACCTAGTGTTGTGACAAATGTTGCTACACTTAATAGGAAAACAGTTATTTCATTGATGTAATGCAAACAAATTGTCAGAAAAATCATTTTGAGTGAAATACTTTACAATTATTGAATGACAAAAATACAATTATCAAGAAGATGTCATTTCCAAATATCGGTACCCATGTACAGCAAGATGTACTGACAATTATTGTCTATAAATAACTTCCTGGGGTATGAGTATAGAGTTCGTGTTAGATCTTTGCAAATTCAAGCTTTGCGACATCCATAAAATGTCAAAATTTGTTCAGTTGTTATGATATTTTCTTGCAGCTGGAGCCTTACATGACAGAGGAGTTTATTCACCACGCTTTCAGTGAAATGGGTGAAACCATCGCTGGGGTGAAGATGATCTGGAACAGTAAGACAGGGTGAGTCATTGTGAATGTGGTCTTTTTTAGCACATTCTGTATGGGTTTGTGTGGTGGCTTCTTGCTTGTGGCTGGCATTCAGCATATTGTGATTTTTGGTTTACATCATCTGATGTGTTCCGAAATAATTTTTCTTGATGGTCAGTAGATATCTGCTGCACTTTCACACAGAATGGTTCATGTCATTGTATTTGTTAGAATGTCACCTGACATGGTCCATTTTACAGGTCCTTTATAGATTGTCACCTGACAAGGTCCTTCTTATGGTCCTGTGTGCAATGTCACTTGGTGTGGTCCATTTTACAGATGGATCCTTTATGGAATGCCATCTGTCATGGTTCGTGTTGCTGGTCCATCATGGATGTCACATGCATGGTTCGCTGTATGGGTTCTTAGTGAAATGTCACCTAGCGTTAGTGTTTTTGGCTGTTGTGATTATAACTTACAACACGAATTAGCACCAATTGACCACTTTGGTCACTAGGAGGCTACACGGAGGACATCATCTTTTAAGAACATTTTACACAGTGACACATAATAAATGTTGAGTTGTATTTCTAAAAAGACTATGCTTTCCAAAAAATAATTTGTTTGTTCTTTATGAAAGCATGTTGGTCTGAACATGGCCTGTCAGAGTTAATATAAAATAATTAAATGTAGCTTGAATTTCTGGCAATTTTTATTTTATTTTATGATATATTGTCTTGCAGAACATTTAAGTCTGGAACATGTTTGTTAAATTATGATTTTATGATGAAAAAGAATAACAGCAAGAGCCGTGCAGTGCAGCAATTTAAGAACTTATTGATATCACCCCGTTATAGAGGGAACTTTGAGAAAGAACAAGTATAAAAATTTATTTCCTATGGAATATATCAACAGACCTTCCGTGAATACTGGCGCAGATGATCAAAATGATCAACAAGCGTATTACATGAAGTACACACAACATACAAATAAATGAAAAAGAAGTTATTGTTATAAACAAATCACCACACTTAGAGCAACAGACATAACTTCAATAACTATCCTCAACACTCTGTGTCAACACAAATGAGTGTCGGGACATGTTATACTATCAGCATTTACTGAATTATACTTGATTATTTGGACTCTGTAAGAAGACAACACAGTATCGCCCTAGCTATATCTGATGATGTTCACACAGTCTCACATAGACACCAGCATGTTTGGACGTAAACAGCATAACCATATCCTATTGGCAAATACAGGAAATTAGGAATAGGTGTATGCAAATATATTTTCATTTAGCCAGCAAATTTTGCTAAACTTTGACACTCATGATGTAGGGTTATCTAATACACTGTAGTGGTCCAGGTTTTCCTAGTGAACCACTGGCATGATATTCCTAATTGTAGTTGCAAATGGTTATGTTTGAATAACTCTTTGTGGTGCACAGGCCCAAAACCTTGACTTTTGTTTCCCTATAAATATCAATTATCTTACTTATTGTATGAATTTTTTAATGGCAACACACATTTTTCCAGAAAACTTATACACCTAAATTTTTATGCAGTCTGTTGAGTGATTATAAAATGTTGGTGCATTTGGTCAACAACTGTCTTTGACATTCCAGTGCTCTAAGGCTGGAGTGCAAAAACATTCATTTTAACAAGATTTGCCATCCAAGCCAAAGGCCCAGATGGCAAGTGGACAAGGAAGCCATTGGCTTATCGAGAATCCAACAATGTTCACCTACTTATAACCAGCCCTCCTGATATATGTGTCAACCTTGTTTTTAAACATATTCACGCTGCTAGCAGTTACACAATCTGTAGACAATTTGTTCCATTCATTTATTGTCCTCTGTGAGAACGAGTGCTTCCTGATGTCCAATCTACATTGATCCTTTACTAATTTTACCTCATGTCCTCTAGTTCTGCTATCCTTCTTGAGTGAGAAAAACATATTTCTATCAATATTTTCATACCCATTCAATATCTTAAAAACTTCAATCTGATCTCCTCTTAACCTCCTTGTCTCTAGAGTTGTTAAACCACATTCTTTCAGGCGTTCTTCATAAATAAGGTCTCTAAGTTCTGGAATCATTTTAGTTGCTCTCCTTTGTATGCGTTCAAGCGTATCTATATCCTTCTTACGATATGGTCTCCATGCTTGTATACAGTATTCTAAATGAGGTCTAACTATTGCTTTATAAAGAGGTATAATTAACTTTTTTCCCTTGTATGTTATGCTTCTTCTAATCAATCCAAGAATTTGATTACCCTTTGAAGCTGCAATACCACACTGCTCTGAAACTTTCATATCAGCACTTATTGTAACTCCTAAGTCCTTTTCTTTTACAGTAGTACCCAGAACAGTATCTCCCATTTTATAGTTTACATTCAAGTTCCCATGTCCTGTATGTAGGCATTTACATTTCCCAAAATTGAATAGCATCTGCCATTTCTCAGACCACTTCACTAATCTGTCTAGATCGTTTTGTAAATGTTGTTTATCACCATCAGTATTAACCTTTCTAAACAGTTTTGTGTCATCCGCAAATTTCAGTACGTTACTTGTTATACTGTCGTCCAAGTCATTGATATAAATTAAGAATAATATAGGTCCTAATACTGATCCTTGAGGTACCCCACTCAAAACCGATTTCCAATTTGAAACTTCTCCATCTACTACAACTCGTTGTCTTCTGTCAGTCAGCCATTGTTCTATCCAGTCAGTTATGCTATCCCCGATACCATGGGCTTTTAATTTAAGTAGCAATCTTTGATGTGGCACTTTGTCAAAAGCTTTCTGAGAATCTAAGTAGATAATATCTATTGGCGATCCCACGTCTATCCACTTAGTGATTTCTTCCAAAAAACATAACATATTTGTTAAGCATGACCTCGCTTTAAGGAATCCATGTTGAGATGAATTTAATAATTTATGCTTAACGAGGAAGTTCACCATATGGTCTTTAATTAACCTTTCTAATAATTTACAAATCACTGACGTTAAACTCACTGGTCTATATTATATATTATATTCACTTCTTCAATGAAAAATTGCTCTTACAAAATGCACGCATATCATGCAGTCCATACATAACTAGGGTCCTTTATGGGGTATCTAATGTCAGTGGAATTGCAGTGGTAGTATATCACCCAATTCAAACACCTCCCAGAATGCCCACACTCTGTAAGGGATTCTTTGGTTGTGAGCATGAAATAATATTATTAAAACAGTTGTGGATATCCTTCATAAAAAATCATACATATAAGAAATTATTGAGATGTTTTCATTAAAAACAGTTTGCAATAATTTCTTGAAAATTGCAATACCAAGAATATTTGCCCCCATCGGCTAGCTTCGTTGTCTCCCCGTCAAAACACAACCATATTGCCAATGCTCTCTGACCTATGACCCAATCTGTCAACTCTGAACCGAGTCGTCCCGGGAGTATGCCGTTAGTTGCAGGTGCGTGTTTATCGCATGCTGTCGTTGATTGATGGTTTTTGTCGACAGCCAGACACTATCACAGGTGTACGTTTTATCTGCGAGTTGACCAGTCGCCCACTGACCAACATCGCCGGCAGAGATGGTAGCAGAGATATAATGGTGGCGTAACCATAAAGTTTCGAAGACCTGCGATCAGTAACTGCTGCCACTTGGGGTAGTAGCGACCACGTGCTGTGACGGAGTTTGGAGAACCATATGGGACGGCCCTCGAACGGCGCAGACGGTAACGCCTCGTCGAGTGAATTTGGTGACTTGGTCGCGTCCATGGATTACCGTTTGTCAACTTGAGACAGTATCAGGTGTCGCCAGCAGTGACAATCGCGCTAAGTTAGTCAGCGATAGCGCAAAGCCAGTGGCAGTGCAAATTACGGAACGCGAAGACAGTGGGTATACATTCAGCATATGTTTCGCCCTGCGCCGATGAACATTTTTTTTACAGTCGTGTTAAACGGCACACATTATGACATCGCCTTGTCAGCATGGTGTTGATATCTGTGGAGTCTTGTCGCGATAACGTTATGCTGACTTTGTGGTGACTTTGTCTCTGAAACGACTGTTTGACGCAATAAACAATTACATAATACAGTAGGCCTATATGTCACTGTCACTTTATGTGACATCTGCTGTGTAACATCTGGTGATGTCTGCATTGGAGTGTGATATTTACGTCAACACTGACTGATTCTTTACAAAATGTAGTTGTAGAATTCACCACAATCTCATATCAAATGCAGTTACTAATTAGGGCAATATCAGCCTGTAAACATTTACTGTTTTTGTGAAAAAAAATTGGAATTCTTCACATAGGTAAACACTGGCAAAGTGTGTCCGAGACGAATATGGCCAAGCTGGAGTGGGAAGCAAGGCATTCTGGGAAATTGACACACAACTCGCTTGCATGTTTGAGTCAACTGTTTTTGTACGGCAGCACATGTAGCAGTAGTGACGATGCTGATGACATTGACAGTGAAATCCCTGCTTGTGTCATGTCATGTCCTTGTGATGACCAGAAGATCAGACTGACTCAAAGCAAGAGTGACACCGATTGCAGCATTGACAGTAGGCATTGTAGCAAAGGAGCTGAGAACAAGAGCAGCAATAGCTCCAGCAATAACGATGTACACAAGAGCAGAAGAGATCAGAGCAAAACCAGCAGTAGTTCCAGCAATGACAACACACATAAGAGCAGAAGAGCTCAGAGCAACACCAGCAATAGTTCCAGCAATGACAACACACACAAGAGCAGAAGAGCTCAGAGCAAAACCAGCAGTAGTTCCAGCAATTACAACACACACAAGAGCAGAAGAGCTCAGAGCAAAACCAGCAGTAGTTCCAGCAATGACAACCCACATAAGAGCAGAAGAGCTCAGAGCAAAACCAGCAATAGTTCCAGCAATGACAGCACACATAAGAGCAGAAGAGCTCAGAGCAAAACCAGCAATAGTTCCAGCAATGACAGCACACATAAGAGCAGAAGAGATCAGAGTAAGAGCAGCAATAGCTCAGGCAACAACAATGTGCACAAGAGCAGAAGAGCTCAGAGTAAGAGCAGCAATAGCTCCGGCAACAAAAATGTACATAAGAGCAGAAGAGCTCAGAGTAAGAGCAGCAATAGCTCCGGCAACAACAATGTACACAAGAGCAGAAGAGCTCAGAGTAAGAGCAGCAGCAGATCCAGCAATGACAACACACATAAGAGCAGCATTAATAATGCACATATGAGCAGAACAGCTCAGAGCAAGAACAGCAGTCAAACCAATAAACAGACAGTTGCTCAAGATGACAAGACAAACAAGAACAAAATAAACAGCAACAGAGACCATTCTAAGTGTTATAAACTCTCTGATAAACGTCTCAGAGCAAGAACAGACAGCAGTGACTCCAGTAGCTCGGACTCCAGTAGCTCTGGCAGCAGCTCTAGCAGCAGCTGTAGCTCTACCTCTAGCAGCAGCTCTGGTAGCAGCAGCTCTAGTGGTAGTAGCACCAGCAGCTGTAGCAGTAGTTCTAGTGGTTCAGAGTCTGGTAGTGAAAGTTCCGGCCAGTCAAGCATGTCTTCCCGGCACAGATCTCGACATAGGCAGAAGTCTAGACATTGTGGCAAGACAGTATCCCTCAACCTCAAGAGACATCGTCCTGCCTGTGAGTCAGACACTCGAGGCAGATCAGAGACAGATGAAACAGTGGTATGTAATGAGAGAAAGAAGTCTCGGTATGAGACAGGGCTGGTGGAGAACTGTAGATCTGTTGAGAGGTGGTTGTGGCAGGAGAAGGAGTCTTGTGTTGGCCGGTCTTTAGCTCAAGATGTTGCTAGCCTGGGAAAAGATACCGCTGGACAGAAGGGAGACGACAGAGAATTGTCTTCATATAAGGTTCTGGCCTTTGAGGAGGAGAGTAAGAAAGGGATTAATCTAAAAGTAGAACAGGTGAATGAGGAAAAACCCCTTGAAAGGCTCAACTTGCCTGTGCAGGTGTTTTCTGTGGACATGCCACAGCCATTGGTAAAAGGTGCATCTGCAACAGAATGTGCAGTCACTTTACAGGATTGCCACCTTGCAGTTGGTGGGGGAACCTCAAATGTTACTGAAGAACAACATAGCCAAGAAACCGTCTCTGGTGGCAATGGAGAGGTGCAACTTGAATGTACAGCACCAGAGGGCATGACTGCTTGTTGCGGAGGTGGGACTGAAGTAATCATTGTGCAACTCAGAAGTGACTTAAATACATCGAATAGTTGTGAGTCACTGAAAGAAAACATTGAAAGACATTGTGTTACACGAGAGAAGGAATGTAATGGTGTAAGCAGTTGCTCTGAAGCAAAGATAAGTAAATCTCCCAGTTCTGATAAAAGATTAACAGATACAGCTACAGAGAAGGATGCTGAGGAAACACAAAGTGCAATACCTTGCTTGTCTTCAGGCAAAAATATGTTGAATCACTGCGTAATGCACTCGGAAAGAAACAGAGAAAATCCCTCGGGCGTTTATGAGAAATGTCTCGAGCCAGCTGAACATTTTGCAGCTATGTCTGTTGAACAATTTGAAACCAGTCAAGAGGAGGGAATGATTCACAAGTGTAGCAGAAACAGAGTTGGTGATGACGAATCTCCAGAAATAGGGACTGAGAAGAATACAAGCATTAAGTGTAGTTATTCACATAAGTTGTGCAACAAATCTCAAGGAAGAGACTGTGTAAAATCTTCCAGTTTATTCGAAACAACACCACCTGTTGACAGTTCTGTGCTGGGGGATGCCATCCATTCTAAGTGTCCAGTGGGGAGAGATGCAGAATACCATCCACGGTCTTTGGAAAGGACTACTGGGCACTCTCGTGGACATTCCAGAAAAGAACCAGACCAATCCAATCGATCTCCTGAAAGAAATATTGAAAAATACTACAGATATCATAAATCATCGGAAAAAGACAGTAAACATGATCGCGAGTTTAAAAGACGAAGTTGTGAAAAGAAACCAGAGTCTCCAGAAGATGGTAGGAGACGTGTAAAGAGACACTCAGGCTCTCATGACAGGTGTACAAGAGAACGGAGAGAGGTGGGAGATGACAAAGATGGAGGTGCTTCAGGAAGGTATGAGAGCTCACGCAGCAAGACACGACATGCAGACAGTTACAATAGGGCAGACCTTCAACAGACTGAGTCCAGCAGGAGCAGAAGAGAGGAGAGAGACAGGAGAAGAGAAGAGAGAGACATGAGAAGAGATCAAGACCGGATGAGACGTCACAATGCAGACACACGATACTGCAGACTTCCACGCTCCAGCTGTGATGGTAACAGATACCTACACAAAGACTCATATGATAGAAATTTTGCAAGGTCATCCTCACTAAGCAAACGGTCTCTGGTTGATGTTAGTCCTGATGGTGACCCATGTGTATGGCCACATTCCAAGGCGCGACACAGCCCCTGTTGGTTGCCTGGTGCTGGGCCAAATGCTCCTGGAAGCTCCTCAAAAAATCTCTCAGAAGTTCCAAGATGGTCACAGGTTAATGGCAATTGTCCTGCAGAATGGTCAAGGACTGGCAACCAGCCAACTGATGACCCATGTAACCATCCAGTGACCAGTCAACCACTGCCACCAGGACTTGAAGCTGACAGGTGTGTAGTTTTGTGTCTCCACAGCACCTTGCCACCCTGAGTAGACTTGACTCAGGTAGCCAACAGTGACACATGATGATGTATAGTCTCCATCCCATGAAGTAGTCAACTGTAAACCTTCATCTCACCTTGTGTGTTACTGTGGACCGTCATCACATTTTGTATGTTACTGTGGACCATGTTCTCCCCATGTGTATTACTATGGACCGTCATCTCATCTTGTGTGTTACTGTGGACCATGTTTTCACTTTGTTTGTTGCTATGGACCGTCATCTCACCTTGTGTATTACTGTGGACCGTCATCTTACCTTGTGTATTACTATGAACCGTCATCTCACCTTGTGTATTACTATGCACCGTCATCTCACCTTGTGTATTACTGTGGACCGTCATCTTACCTTGTGTATTACTATGCACCGTCATCTCACCTTGTGTATTACTATGCACCGTCATCTCACCTTGTGTATTACTGTGGACCGTCATCTTACCTTGTGTATTACTATGAACCGTTATCTCACCTTGTGTAATACTATGCACCGTCATCTTACCTTGTGTATTACTATGAACCGTCATCTCACCTTGTGTATTACTATGCACCGTCATCTCACCTTGTGTATTACTGTGGACCGTCATCTCACCTTGTGTATTACTATGAACCGTCATCTCACCTTGTGTATTACTATGCACCGTCATCTCACCTTGTGTATTACTATGAACCGTCATCTCACCTTGTGTATTACTATGCACCGTCATCTCACCTTGTGTATTACTGTGGACCGTCATCTCACCTTGTGTATTACTGTGAACCGTCATCTCACCTTGTCTATTACTATGAACCGTCATCTCACCTTGTGTATTACTGTGAACCGTCACCTCACTATGTGTGTTACTGTGGACTGTCACCTCACCATGTGTATTACTGTGGACTGTCACCTCACCATGTGTATTACTGTGGCCTGTCACCTCACCATGTGTATTACTGTGGCCTGTCACCTCACCATGTGTATTACTGTGGACTGTCACCTCAACATGTGTGTTACTGTGGCCTGTCACCTCACCATGTGTGTTACTGTGGACTGTCACCTCAACATGTGTGTTACTGTGGCCTGTCACCTCACCTTGTGTGTTACTGTGGACTGTCACCTCACCATGTGTGTTACTGTGGACTGTCACCTCACCTTGTGTATTACTGTGGACTGTCACCTCACCATGTGTGTTACTGTGGACTGTCACCTCAACATGTGTATTACTGTGGACTGTCACCTCACCATGTGTGTTACTGTGGACTGTCACCTCACCTTGTGTATTTCTGTGGACTGTCACCTCACCATGTGTATTACTGTGCACTGTCACCTCACCTTGTGTATTACTGTGGACTTTCACCTCACCATGTGTATTACTGTGGCCTGTCACCTCACCATGTGTGTTACTGTGGACTGTCACCTCACCATGTGTGTTACTGTGGACTGTCACCTCACCTTGTGTATTACTGTGGACTGTCACCTCACCATGTGTGTTACTGTGGACTGTCACCTCACCTTGTGTATTACTGTGGACTGTCACCTCACCATGTGTGTTACTGTGGACTGTCACCTCAACATGTGTGTTACTGTGGCCTGTCACCTCACCATGTGTATTACTGTGGACTGTCACCTCACCATGTGTATTACTGTGGACTGTCACCTCAACATGTGTGTTACTGTGGACTGTCACCTCACCTTGTGTATTACTGTGGACTGTCACCTCACCATGTGTGTTACTGTGGACTGTCACCTCACCATGTGTATTACTGTGGACTGTCACCTCAACATGTGTGTTACTGTGGACTGTCACCTCACCTTGTGTATTACTGTGGACTGTCACCTCACCATGTGTATTACTGTGGACTTTCACCTCACCATGTGTATTACTGTGGACTGTCACCTCAACATGTGTATTACTGTAGACTGTCACCTCACCATGTGTGTTACTGTGGACTGTCACCTCACCATGTGTATTACTGTGGACTGTCACCTCAACATGTGTGTTACTGTGGACTGTCACCTCACCATGTGTATTACTGTGGACTGTCACCTCACCATGTGTATTACTGTAGACTGTCACCTCACCATGTGTATTACTGTGGACTGTCACCTCACCATGTGTATTACTGTGGACTGTCACCTCAACATGTGTGTTACTGTGGACTGTCACCTCACCATGTGTGTTACTGTGGACTGTCACCTCACCATGTGTGTTACTGTGGACTGTCACCTCACCTTGTGTGTTACTGTGGACTGTCACCTCACCATGTGTGTTACTGTGGACTGTCACCTCACCATGTGTGTTACTGTGGACTGTCACCTCAACATGTGTATTACTGTGGACTGTCACCTCACCATGTGTATTACTGTGGACTGTCACCTCAACATGTGTGTTACTGTGGACTGTCACCTCACCATGTGTGTTACTGTGGACTGTCACCTCACCATGTGTGTTACTGTGGACTGTCACCTCACCTTGTGTGTTACTGTGGACTGTCACCTCACCATGTGTGTTACTGTGGACTGTCACCTCACCATGTGTGTTACTGTGGACTGTCACCTCAACATGTGTGTTACTGTGGACTGTGACCTCACCATGTGTGTTACTGTGGACTGTCACCTCACCATGTGTATTACTGTAGACTGTCACCTCAACATGTGTGTTACTGTGGACTGTCACCTCACCTTGTGTATTACTGTGGACTGTCACCTCACCATGTGTGTTACTGTGGACTGTCACCTCACCATGTGTATTACTGTGGACTGTCACCTCAACATGTGTGTTACTGTGGACTGTCACCTCACCTTGTGTATTACTGTGGACTGTCACCTCACCATGTGTATTACTGTGGACTGTCACCTCACCATGTGTATTACTGTGGACTTTCACCTCACCATGTGTATTACTGTGGACTGTCACCTCACCATGTGTATTACTGTGGCCTGTCACCTCACCATGTGTATTACTGTGGACTTTCACCTCACCTTGTGTATTACTGTGGACTGTCACCTCACCTTGTGTATTACTGTGGACTGTCACCTCACCATGTGTATTACTGTGGACTGTCACCTCACCATGTGTATTACTGTGGACTTTCACCTCACCATGTGTATTACTGTGGACTGTCACCTCACCATGTGTATTACTGTGGCCTGTCACCTCACCATGTGTGTTACTGTGGACTGTCACCTCAACATGTGTGTTACTGTGGACTGTCACCTCACCTTTTGTATTACTGTGGAGTGTCACCTCACCATGTGTGTTACTGTGGACTGTCACCTCACCTTTTGTATTACTGTGGACTGTCACCTCACTATGTGTGTTACTGTGGACTGTCACCTCACCATGTGTATTACTGTGGACTGTCACCTCACCATGTGTGTTACTGTGGACTGTCACCTCACCTTTTGTATTACTGTGGAGTGTCACCTCACCATGTGTGTTACTGTGGACTGTCACCTCACCTTTTGTATTACTGTGGACTGTCACCTCACTATGTGTGTTACTGTGGACTGTCACCTCACCATGTGTATTACTGTGGACTGTCACCTCACCATGTGTGTTACTGTGGACTGTCACCTCACCATGTGTATTACTGTGGACTGTCACCTCACCATGTGTATTACTGTGGAATGTCACCTCATCTTGTGTAGTTGATTGATAAAGTTTTGTCAACATTTTATAAGACGTATTACATATTTTATTTATTAATTTGTTTTTGACATGATAATCAAGTACAGGCTGACTTGATAATTATGTACAGACTGTATAATAGCATATGCATGTCATGTTTTCATGATTCTGTTTTTTTCATTCTATCATCTTACTCATTTTTGAAAATGATTAATTGGTTGACATTATAAAGTTACTAAATAGCATACCATAATTGTTTGATGATGAGGTCCATCGTTATTAGATATAAACTACAATGTTTCCAGGCAGCCTGCTGGATACTGCTTCGTGGAGTTCTCTGATGCTAACACTGCACGCACCGCCATGTTGCAGCTCAATAGCAAGACTGTACCACACTCTCTGCCAGTAAGTTCAAAAGGTGGCGAGTTAACATTCTATGTTGATGGATTGAAAATATTGTTAAGTTGGTGAATGATATATTGTTAATTATAAAGAAATCATTAACAAAACTATGTGAAAATCTCATGACAAAATATTCTGTTCAATTGAAACAAAAAGATATTTTAAAATTGTTTTCACAGTTATATTTTATGGTGTTTGGTAAACAAGTTATGTCTCTGTTTATTGCAAAAAAATTCTCGTTTGCCAAAATATCGTTCTACACAGCATAGCAGCAATGCAATGATGTGTCGCTGTCTGATTCTTATTGATAATAATAAAAGATTGTATGCACTTGTCTTTCTAAATCCTTGTGTAACTACATACTTTCGGATTGTCCTTGCAGCCAAAGCGATTCAAACTGAACATGGCCAGTTTCCGGAACGAGCATCTAAGTGTGTAAGTTGGAAGCTGATAACTCATTAGGGTCACTTTGTTGTGTGACAAGGTCAGAATTCCTCCCCTGCCTTCTGCCAGTCATGTGTTCTGGCAGTTAGTGAAGAGAGGTTAATTTCCTGTCTCTCGTTTCACATTCAGATATGTTTTTGTACACAGTGCACAGCTATGTGTAGCAATTGTGCAAAGTTTTCCCAGAAATTAGACTATGATGACATATTCAGCAGTCAATTATAGCAACTTGTCTGCACCACACAGGTGACAATTAGACCAGACAGATTAGATGTGACATTTACAGGCAATCGGTTGATGTTGTTACATTACATACTCATCTTCGCTCAAAGGCCCAAAACAACACTTCTCCAACACTCTGTTATTGACTGCTTTCTTTACATAATAACATCATGCTGTCATATGTAATCACTTGAAAGAGAGATAAAACCATGCATGTCATATGTTTCCAGGGTTCGAATTTAGTGGGGTTTCATGGGTCCGTGGGCACCTAGATTCGCTGCAGGACCACCAATATTGGGGGTCTGTCTGGCCCCTGAAATTGGCAAAAAACTACGATATCGGTGCGTCTTGAAGGCACAACACATGTGCATTACATGTACTTAATTTTATGAAACCTTCACTGCTAATTTTCAGTGGGAAATTTAAAATTTCATTTTTTTATCCCTGCCCTGGTTGTTCATGTCCACGAGTTTGGCCAAAATAGTTTTAAATTTTATTAGTTATTCCATCAAGGATATCGTTTAAAATGGCTAATTGAGCACGCACGCACACATATACCTGGTGTGTATATATTATATACCTGGTGTATATATATACCTGATATATATATATATATCCCAGCTGGGAACACATTTTCAAACGGGAGATGGCAAACAGAAATATACAAGTCAATAAAATTTATATTATTCCTTTTTTCATGCAAACAGTTTTGGGCACCCAGTTTTTGCGGCGGGCCCCTAGATTCTAGAAAGTAGGGGGCCCACTAATTTTGGGCTAAATTCTATCCCTGGTTTCACTATGGCGTTGTGTTGGTATGTTGGTACTCACTTGGTAGTTACTAATGCGGGTACATTACCCTGTCTGGGGCAATGCTGTTATGGTGCTGGACACTTGGTTAAGTTGGAAGACAATTATTAGTCTCCAGTTTGGTGTTTTGAAGATGTCAACAGTGACAATAGTTACAGCCTAGAAGGGCTTTATGATAAGGTTGTACAAGTTTTCCTTAAACAAAATCACAATACATAAATACAAACATGGCACAGATGTACATAAATTGTGGTAAGAGTAACAAAGACTAAAACAGTAGTAATAATAAGTACAATTTTAGATGTACAAAAGTACCACTGATTAAAAATAATGACATAAAGCAGCTTACCTGGTAATCATTAAGATATTTAAATACAAACTATTTGGGTAAGAAAACTATTTAATAATATTTGAAAATATAATATATGGGATGATCAACCAAAGATAGTTTCTACAGGACCATGTTAAATAAACCATACTTGAAACCTGTTACATCAAATTAGGCTTTGTTAAACACTTTTTAATCATGATTAAGTTTTGTATATGTTTCTTTTAAAGTCATTTCATCAGGCTTTAGTTGTTGGGATTATAGAAGACACAAGTAGCAGTATATATGGTTGAACACTGGATGTTATACTTTGCCTGTACCTTTTCCCAGTCCCGAGTTCTCCCTGTTTGTGGGAGATCTGTCAGAGGACGTCGATGACTACACACTGTACTCAGCATTCTCAGCCAGGTACAAGTCGTGCTATGCAGTGAAAGGTAAGCACCACGAACACTTAGCTCAATTATAGCACTACCAATGTTTTCATTATTATAGCAATATTTGGGTTTATCTGGGTTTATAATATAAACTTTTTTATTATAATGATGGCATTTAGGTTTGTATCCACGTGCCATAGTGGTAGTAGTTAAGTTTTTCTGTATCTGTATTGTTATTGTAGTATTTTGGCTTATCAGCAGTATCCACATTTTTTTTGCATTATGGTAGTGTTAAAAATGTTCTGGTAAATTGAACCTCTGTTGTTTTCATGTCGGTCATTCAATGTTTAGCTCGTCATTATGATGTCGTTAATAGATCATTGGTCGACTATAAACTGTTGAATGCATAGAAATTGCATCCAATTTTCCAATGGTTTTGCTGATAGTAATTTTTGCTGTGTGAATAAAGTGCAATGCACTAGAGGGATTTGATTTTTCGTCAAATTCCAAAACAAGGTAAGCAACTATTTCACTGATTAGCACAAACCACCCCTTGTCTGTCTTGTAGTGGTTCTCAGCAATGACGGCTCTAGTCGCGGCTTCGGCTTCATCCGATTTACCAGTGAAACTGACCAACAGATGGCACTGTTGGAGATGCAGAACTACACAGGAATTGGCCGAAAGCCAATCAAGGTTTCCATGGCAACACCAAAAGGAAGGTAACCAGTGACGTTTCCTTTTTCTTCACAAAATTTAAAATATCCAGTCTGTTGACAATGTCTGTTACTTTACAGTGCATGACATCTCGGATGTCCTACCCCAACTCTTAAATCTTCTATCTAAATGTTCACTCTAATTACTACCAGTCTGATTGTTCAGTAGCACCTAAAACATGACGTTGTCCTGTTATTCCATGTAGTACAGACTGTCATGTAGTTATCGTATCTGAATTTCTACAGATGGCAGCACATGTATTTACTCTTTTGTATGAGGAAATTCACCATAACAACATCACATAAACAACATTCATGGAAATGTATGATTGCCACATTCAGAAAATATGTACAATTTCTTGCACGTGATACTCACCAGCTATTAGCAATGTGGGCAAATATGTGGGTGCAACACAATTTATGAATCATTACAAAAATAATATCTTAATATGGTTTGCTGATGAAAATGATTTTCTGTCACTTCTTTCACTTTGTTGTGACCAAATATGTTTAGATGTGCAAAATAAAAAGGACTCTCCAGACCCACCATTATGACGTCTGAGTTGCTGCATTGATGCAGTGGGTTATCTGAAAGTCTGTACTGTGGATGTGATGTGTTTCAGAATGAATCGCAGTGGTTCATCGTCACAATACAACTGGTCACAGACTTACCAACAACAACAACAGCAGTGGTGGCAGGCATACCAGCAGCCAGCTTCCTTTTACTACTCCCATGATGCAACAGCCAACATGGATACTTATGCCACGCAGTCGGCCACTGGCATGGTGTGTATGGAGTTTCTGCGGTTGTTACTGTAACTTCTAGCATTAGTCGTAGTGTTTCTTTGAAGTGATTCATTAGATTATTAATATGTATTTTAAATTAGGTTTACATCTTTTGTGACAACAGTGTTGGCTAGTATTCATCTCCAGCACATGCATGATGATCCATGCTGCCATCTAGGGATCAGTTGTGAAATTTGTATGAATAAATTATCATTCAAATCAGTTATGGATAATATTTCATTTACACTGGACTGTGGCATAATTTTTGAATACCATGGTATGGTATACCATGTTTTGTCTTTCCATTATTAGCAGAGAAAATGAGAAGAATGGTGGCAAAACATCTCAGAAGTGTGATGTTATGAAACCGTGTCATGTTGTTACTGCAAGATTTATTTTTGTGTGCTTTATCTTGCCACAGTTTTCTTCAAATGGTGCCTATATCTTTGCCTTCACACATTTGTGTATTGCTTGTCTATGTAGTAGTTTGTTCCAACGTGCCTTGTTTCCCATAGGACGACTACACCCAGGGGGGCCAGGTGGAGGACGAGGTCTTGGAAGGTGAGTACAACTCCTAGGTTAGTCCACAAATGGGCTATGCGAAATATGCCCGCTTAATAAGATAACTATTAACTGAATTTACTGAATTTTTTAATGCATGTTTCATTACGCAGTTGTATTCTATCAGGTAAATATTTCTTTTTTATACATACAAGTGTAAAAAAGGAACCAATAAAGATAGTATGGAATTATTATTCCTGTGACCATTATGCTTTAACGTGTTTCACATATATATGTATATCACATATATAATATGTATATCACAGTATTTAAAACATGCACTAGGACATTGTGCAGCCATCGTGTTCGTTCTGACAGGATCAAATTTTTGGACTGTTACAAATTTGATCCTGCATAAAGGCCTGCACTGAAAGAATCCAATGTATGTCATAATTATGTTTATAGTAGTAGATCTAGTATACAAATGTTGTCATGATTATGTTTCTTAAACTAATGAGCACTTCACATTTGCTTCCACAAACATCCACTTGATTTAGTCTCTGATTCAATCCCCGACATATATTTCAGATCCGAATCTCGAAGTGGACATAGACAAGCTGAACAAAGAGTTCATGGATCAGAGCGAGGTAAGAATCATCATCTTGTGTTGTTACAGATACTGGGGCCTGAGTAAAAATAGTCATACTACACACCTATATAACAAGTTCGAGATTGCCTAACCCTTTCGTTTACACGCACTTCTGAGCGTGGGTTTCCAATGATTTAGGTGCGATAAAATTATTTGTGTTACCACTATCTAACGCTGATGTTTCAGGAACTGTACACAGCATTAGAGGGGTCAAGATGGCATCCCTTAGACAACGTCATGTCACCAATCACTGTCAACACGAAATGATGTCAGATCAACACTGGTGTGAAATGTCGTCAATAAGTAGCGTCACTAAAAGTGGAGTTGTCTTGCCAGAATAAAACTTGTAATTATGTGGCGCATTTAATGTGTGATGATGTCACCATTAACTGTCAATTTAAATGTAAAGGGTAAGACTCGCCTCACATGATTCTCGCAGGACCACGATCCCACATGAAGCAGTGTTATGTTGGGGGGTGTACACAGAACTGATCATAGTGGTTGAACAAGGACTCTTGTTCATCATGTGGAGTTTGGGGCAACCGGAGGGGAGCAAGTGCATAACTAGTCCAGTTACAACCATAACAGATGATTGCTACTGTAGAGACTGAAACTCATGCCATGCATGACCCAAACATACAATAATGTACATTGCGTGTACACTACAGTTAGTGTGCAAAACAACATGTGCACTGAGTGTGGACTAAAGTTAGTGTACAATACAACATGCACAGTGCATATACACTGCAGTTAATGTACAATACAACATGCACAGTGCATATACACTACAGTTAATGTACAATACAACATGTACAGTGCATATACATTTGTTAGTGTACAATACAACATGCACATTAGTGTACAATACAACGTGCACAGTGCATATACACTACAGATTGTGTATAATACAACATGCACATGCTACAATTAGTGTACGATAAAATGTGCACAGTGCATATACAGTTATACACACCAGTCAGTGTTCAGTACAACATACACATTGAATGTACAGTAGTGTGCAATAAAATGCATGCACACTACAGTTAGTGTTCACTATAACTTTGTTGTACATGGTGCATACACGTCCCAGAGTTTGGAAGAGGTCACATTCAGTCGGTGCTGAATGTGACCTGTTGTGCTATATATTCTGTTATCAATCTTAGCAGGGTATTATCCAGGGTTGGCAGCAGGGTAGAGCTTGATCTGTTGAGCTGTTTTGTAAACGTGTGCCTTCATAACTTACCTGGTGATCAGCCTCTGCTATTATGTACCCAAGATGTGGTCTTATAAGCTGCTTACTTCACTTGTTAATAAACTTGCACTGTTTTGCAAAAGAACTACAAAAGTTCCAAATCCCCTAATTCAATGGCATGTCTCCCAAATTTAGAGCAAAATTATAAAAATCTGAAATAAAATGAAATCTCCCAGTTTTAGTAAAATCGGAATTTTTTTTCTACGAACACTTGTAATAAAATCAGATTGCCCTATAAAGGGGATTTTTCATTTGCTCAGAACTTTGTTTTGATATTCTGGAAGTTGGGTAATTGCCCCACAGAGGTCACCCAGTTTTGACATCAATTTTTTAGTGCAATCTCACTGTTGGACAAATCGGGAGAGCTCCCTATTTTTCTTTTTTCAACCTCGTACCAACTTTGATTTTACCTTGGGTGATTCATGTTAACCGTGATATAAACTGTGGTAAGTTGGTGCCAAGACATCTTGCTAGAATCTGTCATTTCTTACCAACTGAGTTTACATGAATTTCTCTTGTGCTAACAAATAAAAAATACTTCTAATAAATAAGGTGCCTTCATGATTACTGTTGCTGTATTATTGGTGATAAAATATGTTTATTTGTTGTTACGAGCAGTTGTGTTTGTGTGTGTTCAAGTAGGTGTGCATTTATGAGTATGAAAGTGTCTGTATGTACGTACATGCATACACATAAATTTAATTTGTTTTACTTGTTGGGGTGTTTGGATAAAGGTCAAGCCAACATAACCACGCAGGAATTAGTGTAGCGAAACAGTCGTGTGCTAGCTATGGCGTACAGGTTCATCTTCACTCGTCTATATATTAATTATTATTATATTTATTACGCTAACTTTGGGGGCAGTCTAGCAGTATCTCCTCCCAGGGGCCGACGTCCACGCTCCTCTTTTTATGTTTGTTCATCTGTTTGCACAAGTGGCCTCTGATCCACCAACTGGTAATAACAAAAATAACTTATAAACTCTAAATAACTATGTTTGTGGTTGTTTAATGAGTGAAGTGAATTTTTCTGAGCACTTTCACATCAGATACGTTAGTCTTCTTTACTACTAAATTAGATTTTCCATTTGATGGAAACATACTAATATGCGTTTTCTAGAAGGTATGTGTTTACGAATTACACACAACGTGTGTGTCAATAGACACATTTTCCAGGAATCCCAAGAAACCTTATAATGGCAGCCTATTGGGAAATCAAATGTGGTTTCACCCTGTTGCTGCATGGATGGGTGTAAGCTAGTTCATACCAATAATACTTCCACCAGAAGCAATAAAGGCTGATACAGAGACATCATTGGACTATCTTTACTGGCTCTGGAAATATCTGGGTTGAAGAGATTCGAGAGGATTGGAGACATGGCCACCTGTTCAAGCTCCCCAAGAAAGGCAATTTGAAAGATTGCAAAAACTGGAGGGGCATCACGTTACTGTCAATACCAGGAAAAGCATGCAACAGGATTCTTCTGGAAAGAATAAAAACAGAGGTTGACAGAGTAATGCGGGAGGAACAGGCTGGCTTTCAGAAGGAGAGGTCATGTACGGACCATATAGCTACTCTATGAGTGATCACTGAACAGTCCCTGGAGTGGAAGGAGAGGTCATGCACGGACCATATAGCTACTCTACGGGTGATCACTGAACAGTCCCTGGAGTGGAAGGAGAGGTCATGCACGGACCATATAGCTACTCTACAAGTGATCATTGAACAGTCCCTGGAGTGGAATTCTCCTCTGCACATCACTTTCGCAGACTTCGAAAAAGCTTTCGATAGCGTGGACCGTACTGCCCTTTGGAAGTTACTTGCACATTACAGTATCCCGGAAAACATCAGACTGATCCGTACAACTTATGAACTATCTACTTGCTAGGTTGTCCACAACGGCTCCTTGACTGAACCCTTCTCCATATTATCAGGGGTCCACCAAGGATGTCTGCCGTCTCCATTCCTGCTCCTGCTGGCAGTTGTCTGGATTATGGCATCAACAATAGGTTGCCAACAGGGAATCCAGTGGACACTCTCCAAACAGCTAGAGGAGATTGACTTTGAAGTTAACATCGCACTACTTTCAAACCATCACGACAACATGCAGGACAAGGCGATATCACTGTATGAGTCTCCTGCAAAATTGGGTCTGAAGATCAGGAAAAAGAAAACCAGGGCTATGAGAGCAAATCACGTGAACAAGAATAGCATCCAGTTGAGGGGTGAGGGCATAGAAGACGTGGAGCAGTTCACATACCTGGGAAATGTGAGCAGAGACGGTGGCACAGACCAAGACATCAAAAGCAGGATAGGCAAAGCCACAGCAGCTTTTAAGACCCTGAGATCCATGTGGACTTCATA
This sequence comes from Lamellibrachia satsuma, assembly GCA_033239005.1. Taxonomy (NCBI): domain Eukaryota; kingdom Metazoa; phylum Annelida; class Polychaeta; order Sabellida; family Siboglinidae; genus Lamellibrachia; species Lamellibrachia satsuma. The sequence continues at coordinate 6,240,627 of BSQZ01000018.1, forward strand.
AGTCTTCTCCATCAAAACCAAGCCTCAGATTTTTAGCACCAACGTAAAGTCAGTCCTTTATGTTTGTGAAATCTGGCACATAACAAAGGCCTTAACATACAAAGTACAGACCTTCATTAACAGATGCTTGAGGGCCATTCTTAACATTAAATGGTAGGACAAAATCACAAACGAAGAAACCTGGAAAAGAACAGGACAAGCACAAGCAGAAGCCCAGATCAAGAGAAGAAAGTGGGATTAGCTCGGCCATACCCTGCGAAAACCAATGTCCAATGTGGTACGCCATGCTCTAAAATGGAACCCACAGGAGAAACGGAAGAGAGGAAGACCCCGCTCCACCTGGAGAAGGTCTGTGGAGATTGAAGGGCGGACATTGGGACACTCCTGGGGTCAGCCAGCAGGACATTTTTTTCCTAGATGGCCAAGTGGAGGAAGCTTGTGGTTGACCTATGCTCCACACGGAGTACAAGGCTATAAGTCAAGTCACTAATAATACTAGAAATAAAACAAAAATATAATAGGGAATTACACAGTGAAATTGAAGTTAAAACTTGGGACTGTCGACTGCTCGTCCCATGAAAACTCCCTCGTGGGACGATGCAGTCTATTCCCTCTTGATAAAGGCATGCTTTGCAAATGAATGCTAAATTTTCTATTTAAAATAAATTGGAAAATATGATCTGCTTTCATTCATTTGGGAAGGTAGCCTTTTTTTAAAGGCATTTATCTTTGAGAGATGCAGTGACCACTTAGATCTTGATTTGAATTTATTTGATCAATACACTGCCATTACCGCCCCCCACCCCCCAACTATAAAATGTTTACCCAGGGAACTGCTAATTGTTTATCTCTTGCAGTATTCTGGTGGCCACATTTGTATACTAACATGCCAAATTTTAATGAAATGCATACAGCTATTTTGCTTACACAATAGTCTATTTAAAAAATACAAAGACAAGCAATTAAATACGTGGAAAAATCCCAAAGAACTAGGGGAAGGTGGGGCATGTCACACACACTTCATTATTGACCACACCACATGGTTTCAAAACAATAGTATGTAATACACACAACAAACGTCTGAACTTGCGATTTGATTTCATTATAAGTCACACCCACAATAATACATGCACACAGATGTGCTGACGCCATTGTAAAACATGTTTTGTTAATGTTGTTAATGTAATAAACCTCGCTATCATAAACTGGGTTTACCTAAAAAAATCATTTTTCTTCATCAACTGGTGACATGGGGCATATCTGCACAGTTCTGTTCCAGATGGAATGATTATAATTTTGTTTACGTAATATGATGGTATGATGTAGACATTGCAGTAATAGCAGTAAAGGGCGCACGTGTTTAAGTGTCACTACTATCAGATTGCCAAATTGTTCACTGAAATACACATTTGTACATCCCACAAATCTGTGTGGTTATGCCCTACTGTCCCAGGGCATTAGGTCACAACCACACAGGTCACATTTTGCTAAATATATTTTGTTCCAATTGGAGTTGTAATCTGGTAGCTAACGACTACTACATATACTAGTTATCGAGGCCAAATGATACCCTTTTGGCATTAACAGTTCATTAGTTAGAGTACACTGTACACCCCACCTTCCCCTACCATGTACACTGTACACCCCACCTTCCCCTATCATGCATTACAAATTAATTGCCTATTTGTTTAAATGTTTAAACCTGAGCACTATTCACATTACATTTGCATATGGCATTTATAAAAAGTTTAGTAATATTCGGATTTCGTTTAATAAAACTTTTATTAAAATCATATGATCATTAGACCAGGTATATTGCAAAAATGCGAATTCCTCATGTCATAGAATACACAGAACCAGACCAATGACACTGCGGCCTTGTTTCGCAAAATTTTAACTGGATCCATTTAACATTAATTGTAAGTTTCATCAAAATCAAATAGCACATTTGTACAAACTAGCTAGCACGCACATAATTTATGTACGTAGTGCATGGATAGTAGATCTGTTTGATTTTTTTGTAAAATGATCATAAAACGAGATCGATTAGGAAAAAAATTATTGAGAAAGGACCTGTGAAATGTAGTTATAAAAACATATTTCGTTACTACTAAACAAAATTAATGTGAAATTATACAAATTGTGGAATCTCTTAGCCTAGGCTTAGGTATAATAAAGCAATTCTCATAATTAATATTCTGGAAAAGATGTATTATGTTTTTCATAAATTATGTTAATATCATTGTTTTGGAATTCATATTTAATCCTAATTCAACTAATTTTAATACGGAGATATACAAAATGATACTGTATTGGGGAACCAGCTATATAGCCTATACTATAGCAATGCATAGCCTAGGTGCCTTGCCATTGCCTTGCCCGTGTATTACTTTCTGTTTGAATAATTGCAATAAACAATTATGATAAGAATCTTGACCGTTTGACTCCATAGGAGTGTTGGCCAGTAACAATACAAGACAAGACAAGATCTTATATCATAATTAAATACTTGTTTTGTAATTACAACTGAACATTTCGCTTCCTCGATATATGCTCAGTTCATTTACGCCTTTGGTGGTCGAATCGTTTCGAGCCATTGAACGCGGAAGAGATTCTGCCAAGGCTCAAGCAAGAGCAAGGCCATCAGATCGTCACCTGGAATAAGTCGTAACAAAATTATGCACTCGAAATTAATGGCATAGTAATGCATTCAAACAAGGAATGTACAAGTTTCACAGTTCGACAAATACATATAGAACAGTACTGGATTCAAGATTTCGGTTGACACAATGGATTGAAAGTGAATTGTGAATTACTGAAGTTTCCTGCCATTTTATCTACGCGCGCTTTCGAAAGCATTCTCACCCTCAGATCGAGATTCATTGGCCCTACCATATAATCAATGGATGTGGTTACATCTATTATTCCAGTGTGGGGTAAGTTCCCTGTTAACTTATTATAATGACAATCAAAGTGCTTAATACAACGCGCATGAACATCAGATGCGATTAACTACAATGTTTCTAAGACTTCGTTATTGCAAATGTATCATAAAACTATCTACACCACGTTTTATGAAGTCTTAACGTAATTTATTCAACCCTCCTTTACCCCTTGCTCCAATAATGGACCCGTCCACATATGCAAATAACCACGTGGTTGTCGAAGCTGTCAGGGGTGAGTTACGCTACTATGCCCTCGTTTAGAGACTTGTCAGTTAGCGTCAGTTTACAAAATTCAAAAAATTTGTTTTATGCTTTTAAGTGTTGACAGTCTTATCATCTATTGATCTCGAGACGTCGAAACTAGAGAGGTGGTCTGCGGTGGATAATGATTAGACCGAAAAGAGGTAAGACAAATTTCGTACGACGCGAAATATGTTTGACAGTTGACTTTTCAAACTGGGGCACCGTGGCATAAATGTCAGAAGTTGGCTAGCAATCAACAAGTGTCAGTCGGTCTTCGAAAGTTCTAATATCGCGAATCGTCGAACGACAGTTGTGGGTACATCGATGTTTTCGTATAACGTGTGCGCCAGCAAGTAGTGATCGTGTTTTGTGCGTGTTTAGTTAGCGCGGTGCAAGTCGGTGCGTGTACGCAGATTATGACAGGCCGACGTCTCGTCAATGCGGCAAAGATGGCCGCGTGTGACGGAAATTCCCAGTTGCACTTCTGTTATTTCTTTCGCATTGCGAACTACCGCCGTGAAGTTCACTATTTTTGCCACTCTTGTTTGATTATATGATACTGTTGTCATTGGTTTATGTGTAATTTGCATAGTTTTTGTTTGTCTATTTAAGTGCGAAAGTGTGTTGAATAGCGCCAAGCTGGAGCAAACACGTGCTTTCTGCGGCCTCGTTGACAAAGGCTGTCAGTACGATTGACACTTGTAACGTCTGGCTGTTTGTGTAACTCGTGAAACCGTTGCGTCTATGTTCGTAATGTTTCGCCCCTAGTTACATATAAACGGTGCACACGAAATCTAAACGAAATTATGTATTTGCAGTGCGAGAGAAAAACATGCGGTCATGGTTCGATGAGTTTGACGATTCGGAGACGGACAAGATGGGAGACAACGACTTGACGGACAGCAGCAAAAAGCGCCGGGGGAACTTGCCGAAGGAGTCGGTTCGTATCCTGCGGCAGTGGTTGTACGATCACCGCTACAACGCCTACCCGACCGATCAGGAGAAGCTGGAGCTGTCTCAGGCGGCTAACTTGACAGTGCTGCAAGTGTGCAACTGGTTCATCAATGCTCGCCGACGCATCCTGCCGGAGATCATCAAGAAGGAAGGCGACGATCCGATGCAGTACACACTGACGCGCAAACACAGACAATCCCTCCCCGATTCGGGCGTGAAGACCGAGCCGTTGACGTCAGGGTTTTTGAAGGCTTACATTCCCGGTATGCCCGCGGACTTATCAACGCCGACTGGGCCGGCATCGCGGGGGGTCTTGGACGCGGGAAGCTCCGACACAGACGATATGGATGAGGACTATAAGGATGGCTATGACAGCGAGTGTTCCTCCGACAAATCGTCGCGCAGCTATGTGTCGTCGATGTCGCCGAAGTGTGACAGATACGAGGACAGTGTGAAAACGCTACGCCACACGGACGCACTGTGTCAGCCGCCGTTGCCGCCGGCCAACCTCGGTCCAACCGCCGGCTCAAAGGACGATATCAGTTGCTTCCAGATGCTTGTTGACGTTGCCATAGCGCAACTGCACGAGATGGAACGACAGAAACGACGTGACAGTCACATGACATCGGCGGCGACACATCTAGGAAGAAACCCAGTTCCTACGCCTGCAGGCTTTCCCTTCTGAAGGGTGCTGCCACTTGGTGGCTAATGTCGACATCAACACGACAAAGAATGCAATAATACAGTAAACAGATAAACTATGTAGAGTTTGATACTACACTTTTGTTGTGAATGAGTACTTTGAAAGCTGTGTAAGTTGGTGTGTGTATGAGTTGCCTATTTCAACTGATCTCAAGTCTGTTTTGTCCGATGACATTTACGTTGCCTGACAGTGACGGACATGCAAAGGTTAAAATGCAAGTTAGCTAAATATGTTGCCTTCACCCGCGTGTAGCAAAGGAGTGCATAAAGTGACTTTATTTACAACGTACATATCAGCTAGTTATCTGACTAATCTATCTATGCATATCCAGTACAACTGATGGAAACAATGTTCATTATTGTACATCAGAGCATTTGACACAATTCTACAACTGACGGAAGACAAAAAAGATACTGTTTAAGTTTTCTATCTTTATGTTACTTTCCATATGAATTTAAAGCATGTGCAATAAACACAAACTTTTTTGTGTAACACAATATTTTTTGTGTGGGTTGTGTGCACATTAGTGGATGTTTATTTCTAACAATGTGAAACTACATACATAATGGTTGGTAAAATGCAATTCTTTTCCATGGGAAAGTTTTTTAGCCGACATGTAACATGTTTAAAGCATTTCAAAGCTGGTTCATTATTAATTGTAAGGGAAATTCTGTGTTACTTGATTTATTGTTTGATTGTGGACTTGATTCAGTTGGTACTTTTAGCAGACCCCTATCAAATGTCATTAACGTGTCTCAGTATTACCCATTTAGAAGAGAGGTTGGAACAGAAGATTGTTGCATATCCACTTGTATTAGAAAGTTTTATTTTATGCTGAATATGTGCTAATGTAACAAATGTTGAAAATGGTTCTGGCAGGACATATAATACACATTGTTATTACTATTAGAGCAACATTCAAAATATAAAATGCATTTTTAGATAATCATACGTGCATTTGATAGTGATTTTTGATGGAAATAGTCCTATTTAGAATAGTAAGAGCAACATGAATGAAAAACCATGTATTTTGTACAAATATGTAATTTTGTAAACTGGCTGCATGGAATAAACACCATTTGCTATAAGCGTAGATGGCAAGTAATGTTGGCTGCTGTACATATCTATGTATATATAAGTGGTCATAAATTGCTGTCATTTGACTGAATCATGAATGACCATTTAGGAGTTGTGCTGGACTCTGACATAACAAGTAGTTGATTAATGCCAGGACCAGGTGTCTTTGTTCCGAATGTAAACAAAGTGGCCTCACTATGCCAGGAATGTGATGTCTTTGTTTGTTGAGCAGTCGAGTGTGACCGTGCGGTGAAGCGTGGTAACCCAGGAGTATGGGGAAGTGCTTTGGCATTGTCAGGGAACAATTGTGTGTGGGTAGCACCTGGGGGAACTCTACCCCTCATACTGATGTTTGAAGCATACTTAGTTAGTCTAGTGTAACCATGCTACAGACCATCGGTGCTAATGGATTTTATTTGAAATACAACTACATCTGAAGCCCACTTTTTAGGGTCACCCCAGAACGGAATTGACGAAACATTTTATGGAAGACAAGTGAAGTTATTATTACATCATATATTTACTGTCAGTTTGGTCCCATTTATTGATGGGATACTTGTACATATATAATATGTGAATACTGCATCATATATTTGTAAGACAGAACTTTGCTAGCTGTGGTCTAGTCAATATGTATTTTATGTCAAATGAAGGTTTAGTATATGTTTGGCAATGGTAACATTTATTTGTGCACATTTTACCATTTCACTGTCTGGTTTTCCCTCATTATGTTCGTACTGTTTCATGATTTGAAAAGCTTATTGTGAATGTAACTAGCTATGAAGCATTGTTGCACAAAAATGTTGCACAATGTCCATTATATGTTGATAAATGTGCACTTTAGGCTCATGTTTGCTTTATATATGGTCATTATTGTTTCGCCGTTCACAAAATGGTTCACCAGTTAAATTTGGGTTTTAATTAATAAAATTGCAGACTGAGGCTAATATCTCACAAGTTGTCATTGTCGGAACAGGTTGTTGTTTTTACAGAGACGATGGAGGACGAAAAGGTCAGTTTTGTCCACTCTGAAGCCAGGGTTGGGTTCAGTTACAAAGCATAATTGACATGATGCAATTAAAGCATGATAACATTCAATTACAATTAGTTCTTTAAAAAACAACCACAATGCTTCATAAAGGGTCAATTGCAATAGTTCACAATGACCAATTACACAGCCTCACAAACTTCATTATATTGTTCAGAAAAGTCAGTTGCATTGTAATTACAAATTATGATTAAACCCAACTGCACTGAAGGATACATTCTGTTTTCGTTGTATCTAATGATCAGACAATTCTTGTCCACAGCAATGCATTTTTATCATCCCAAAACAATATTTAATTAAAGAGTGAGCAAAAAATCTTTTTGTGTGATACTGGTTTGTAGTTTTTCTACCCTGGTAGTTAACATGCCAGATGTTTACAAAGATCCAAAACCACAAAAACTTGCCTCATTAAACATGAGCAGGTTCATCAGAGATCACGTTATACAAGACCAGTTGCTGTCTGAAGCAGACAACTAACAAGACTGTCACCCAAAGCAACAAGATCTGTTCCTGTCTGAAGCAAAGACAACTAAAAAGACTCACCCAAAGCAACAAGACCAGTTGCTGTCTGAAGCAAAGACAACTAACAAGACTCACCCAAAGCAACAAGATCTGTTCCTGTCTGAAGCAAAGACTGACAAGACTGTCACCCAAAGCAACAAGACCAGTTGCTGTCTGAAGCAAAGACAACTAACAAGACTCACCCAAAGCAACAAGATCTGTTCCTGTCTGAAGCAAAGACAACTAACAAGACTGTCACCCAAAGCAACAAGATCTGTTCCTGTCTGAAGCAAAGACAACTAAAAAGACTGTCACCCAAAGCAACAAGACCAGTTGCTGTCTGAAGCAAAGACAACTAACAAGACTCACCCAAAGCAACAAGATCTGTTCCTGTCTGAAGCAAAGACAACTAACAAGACTGTCACCCAAAGCAACAAGATCTGTTCCTGTCTGAAGCAAAAGACAACTAAAAAGACTGTCACCCAAAGCAACAAGACCAGTTGCTGTCTGAAGCAAAGACAACTAACAAGACTCACCCAAAGCAACAAGATCTGTTCCTGTCTGAAGCAAAGACAACTAACAAGACTGTCACCCAAAGCAACAAGATCTGTTCCTGTCTGAAGCAAAGACAACTAACAAGACTGTCACCCAAAATAACAAGACCAGTTGCTGTCTGAAGCAAAGACAACTAAAAAGACTGTCACCCAAAGCAACAAGATCTGTTCCTGTCTGAAGCAAAGACAATTAACAAGACTGTTACCCAAAGCAACAAGATATGTTCCTGTCTGAAGCAGAAGCAAATACAATTAACAAGACTGTCACCCAAAGCAACAAGATCTGTTCCTGTCTGAAGCAAAGACAACTAACAAGACTGTCACCCAAAGCAACAAGATCTGTTCCTGTCTGAAGCAAAGACAACTAACAAGACTGTCACCCAAAATAACAAGACCAGTTGCTGTCTGAAGCAAAGACAACTAAAAAGACTGTCACCCAAAGCAACAAGATCTGTTCCTGTCTGAAGCAAAGACAATTAACAAGACTGTTACCCAAAGCAACAAGATATGTTCCTGTCTGAAGCAGAAGCAAAGACAATTAACAAGACTGTCACCCAAAGTAACAACACCTGTTCCTGTCTGAAGCAAAGACAACTAACAAGACTGTCACATGTTCCTGTCTGAAGCCATTGGCTTATCCAGAGTCCAACAATGTTTCATCTACATATAGCCTGCCTTTATCAAATATGTCAATTTTATTATTAAACATTCACACTGCTAGCAGCAGCACACTCAGTAGATAATTTGATCCATTCATTTATTGTATTCTGTGAGAATAACTTACTTCCACATGTGAATGACTTCTGACTGTAAAGCAAGCAATCATACGAAACCTCGTATATGAATTCATGTCACGTTTACATTTTAGCAGATCATTTATACTAATAGCTAGCTACAAGGATCACAATTTAAGTTAATTACACAAAGTAGTGATATATAAGTAATTCATACGATATGGAATTTGTAAAAGAAATACTTGCACCAATAAAATGCCCATTAATGTAACAATCACACGGCAGCTAACAGACCCGGTCTTGGTTTCATTCATGATATGGGTGATCTGCTTGATATGTGCAATGTCTGCAGTCCCAGCACTGTACTGGTTCATCTGATTAAGGCTAAGTGATGTGTCCGTGAAACAGGAACTCTATCTCCACACAGATCACAATTGCAAATCATATTACTCACTAGTGCTGTATGTATTTATATCCCTGCTGTGTGTAGTAGTGCACATCCAGACACGTACCACCCATGGCCGATTATCAAAAATAATGCATACACATGGGTCACATAGACCCCTTGCCATTCTCTGGCAAGGGGTCTATGTGATGCCAACACTGTGCCTCAGTTTAATTACACACTAGGCACCTTCTGGAGCAGCTGTTTGTGCCAACAACAGTCAATGCAACTTATTTACTCCAATGTTTGTTACTCAGTCTACCTACTTTATCAAATCTTCTATCTGTGTACACCCATGGCACAGATTATTGCTGTCTTATATACATATGTTGTGCCTCTACAAAGACTACCTCGTGTAATTCACATTTACCAGTCATTATGACAGGCGACTCCCCAGTTAAGGTTAGTATGTTGCATGCTTACCAGATAGTTGTACACTGTATATACACTACTGATTTGAAGTGCAATTCATTTTACAAGATACCCCTTTAGTGGCCTTGGGGTGAAAATTTCTTTCCATCAATTGCAATACAGCATCCATTCAATTTCTTTTGATCAATTCAACTGTCTTAGCACAATCAATGCTTTTGTCACCATCAAGTTGTGCTTGTGTTATTTGTTCTTATGACATCTTTGATGGACTAATCAGGTCCAATACCTTGGCTTTGGCCGAGATAATTGCAATTTATTGCTCACCAATTAATATCCAGAAAATAAAGACACAGGATCTAGAAAGATGGCTGCAGATAGACATGGATAGTGTCATTTGCTCTGTCTTGTGTGCCTGATAGCACACCTTTATGAAAATATACCATGGTAAATGAAATGGTATACCATAATGATTTGAAACCATGGTAATCCATTGTGTTTTGAAACAGGTAAACCATGGTATGCCACAGTTTACCATGTAATGTCATGATTTACCATTTAATACAGTGTAATATAACAAAATACCATGGTATATTTTCATAAGGGTGCAGACCAGGGGTCCAGGGAGAGAGTAAGAGAGTAATTAATGTTCAGAGTAATTTACTGCTGACAAAATAATGTTCAAAGGTAAAAACTGGCATTGAACAATGAACATAGTAATATTTGATCAGAGAGAATCTAGGATGTGATGTTCCCCCCTTTCCTGTCAGCTTGTATCTCTGATCTTAATGCTTAATTAAATACCCTCTTCACCAATACAATATAAACTTGCTCTGCTGTGTGTCTTGCTGACAACTGACACCTGTTTAACACTATGGCAGACAAAGCAGAAACCTGCATTGTAACACCTGAAACAATCCGTACATCTAAACGTCACCATCCAGAAAATATGGGGACCAGCTGTTATCTGTTAGTGGGGGCTACAATGAAGTGAAACCTGTCAGTGAGCATAGCCAACTGGAAGTAATATCTACTACAACATGCTAGCTTGTTTGTGCAACTTTTGTATGTAGTTTTTGTGAAATCATCAGACAAATTATTAAATTAGTAAATGCTTGTTCAAGCATTTAATGAAGTGAAAATCAAAATGCTTAAAAATCTCGGTTTTGTTCCTTGGTGAAATTTTTTAACTTGGCCGTCATGCCCATGATCAGCATTGACCCACACAGTCTTTATCATTTTGGATATCCACTATTTTGATCCTTACCAGATCTAACAAGTCAATTATTTTGATAATTTGAACAAAATAGGCATTTTTTTTATTAAATTGACTGCAGATGTTACATAAACTATTCACACACTACATATTTGGACACCAATGAATCAGATTTGCAATAGGCTAAATCAGTTGAGGAAGCAGTTTTAAAACATATTTTTAATGTTTCAAAAACTATTTAGCCCATATTTATTATTTTTGTAATTTAATATCATAAAACAATTACATTGTGTGTTTGTTCATTCAATCACATATATTTTACATGAAAGCAACAATTATTTACTATATAGCAATCAAACAATGCTATATAATAAAATCATGATTTTAGCATTTTCAATTATCTGCCTTTTATCGAATGCTATAATACAACACATTGAGTATTTCATGTGCAAGTGACAAAATGACGACAAATGACACAAAACACTGCACGGTGTATTGCTTTCTGTTAATAAAACACAGTTAAATTAGTCTTTCGACATGTTTACGTGATAAATCTATTTGACCTTATTCAATAATATAATATTATACGTGTCAAAATTACTCAAATTTGTGTTCTGTATTCTGATGCAAAAACACTTAATCTTACGAATGTGAACATGACAAACTCTATACATGCATAATACATAATCTTTGGCAACTGCGAAATGAATTGTGACGTAGATATTAGAATTCACAATAATCAAATTGTCAGGGTTAATAAGACAAAGTTCCTTAGTTTTGATTGACGAAAAGTTTGATTAAAAAACATAAACTGTGTCAAGTCTAACCTTTCTAGAATAGTTTGAGTAATGTACAGTGCAAATTATGTCCTAGAAACTGCAAGCCTATTTACATTGTATTAGTCACAGTTTTACCACTGCTTAGTGAATGCTGTGCAATTTGGGGAACCACATATATTACCACTGTGCATTGTATTACTACACTACAAAAAAGGGTGGTTAGATTAATGTGTGGCGTCAACAGATTTTGTCACACCAATGTTATTTCATATATATATTAAATATCAATATTCAGACTTAGTAGATTTGAAGATTCTGTCAGTTATGTTTAAGACCGATTACAATACGCCAGTACCTGTCAATGTGCAAAGCTTCTACAAAAAATAATATATTACTCTTCTCGATTAGAATGTCAATATGTATGCCAGTTTGCAAACTAATGTAAAATCACGGTGTCTGTCAATTTACGGTGTAAACTGCTGGAATTCGTTACCTGTCAGTATTGCAAGTGGCAAAATACATTCCGTTCATCTGTTGATAAATAAAAAATCAACGATTAACCAATATGAAACTATTGTATGATTTTTTGTTTAACAGTGTTATTTTCAATTAATAATTTTTATGAAATTGACCAAATTAATGTATAATATGTATTACTAACTAACATCTTATTATTGTTGCTTGCAGTATTATACATATTATTGAATAATTTAGTAGTGTAGTTAAAAATTACTGGGTAGCTTTTGCAATGACTTATAAATACTAACAACGGTATACATGTTATCACAATGTATCGACTACGAAACAATGTACAGGGGTATACAAATACATGACATTTTTTTAAGTATACCCTTTTTGTAATAATTTATTAATTATTTTAGTTACTATAAACTGTATTATTCTGTGTTGGAAAAAATAAACATATTGATTGACTGAATTAAAAAAGAAATCTGCAGTACTCTATACTCGCAGACAAATAAAATTCTAACACATTCATTATTACATCATTTTATTAGTGAGAATTGACACACACAACTTTTGACAAAATAAGTCACTTCAAAATCAAGTAATTTATTACTGCAATCATTTATCAGTCATGATAATTACTACTGGCTGCCTAATTAATACCCGTTAATAAGAAAACAAAGCAAACTGCAACAGAACGTCACCATCGCTTTCTGAATAGACACTTTAGTAGAACACAAATAAACTAGTTGTTGACATTCATTATTACAATTTGAGTTATACTACATGCGTTTCTTAAGATAGGATAAGTTACCACAAGACGGCCCGAGTCAACTTGTAAAAACTGAGATCACATGTAGGCTGTTATTGACCAAGCCATGGTCGTACACCCCACTCTCAGATAAGTCTGAGCAACATGCACCTACTGATGCAGTGATTCTCACCTGGGACGTTCTAACACTCGCATTAATTTACAATAATTTACCCTACACAGGATAACATATATCACACTTGACATTTTGCATTGCGATGGCACCGATGACTGCAGGGGGTCATGGTTGCTAGTAACTGCAAGCACCATCAGAGAACCCATGTGTCTGTATGACGTCGCAGTGTGGGTTTATTTAGTGTGGAAGCGTTTAGTCGGGTCCTTGGCATGGTCCAGCAGGAGTTGGCAGGGCGTGAATGACTGGCCGTAGATGCTCTGGAACTGTTCCATCTGTCTCACCAGGGTGTCCGCTCCCACGATGTCTGTGTAGCGGAATGGACCTGAAACATCAAAATATAGTCACTACTGTAAATCTCCTTTGTAACATTTTCATTGTGTAACTGATATGACCAAAACTGTTTGTTTTAACCAAAAGCAATTACAAGAAGTGTTTATAAAAAAAATTTGCTATGCAATTTTTAGTTATGATCCAAATGGAAAAGGTTCTCACAAAAAATAAATAGGATCAAAATTTTCAATTAATTCTTTTCCCCAGAAACAAATCTTACTAACGAGAGTAAGGAAAACTCCCTTTCATAATCTGAGCACACTATCATACCTTAAAATAATTCAAAGCGATTTACTCAAAAGAGTAACGTCCCTGGCATGGAGCCATTCAACAGTACAACAGCCACGAAAAAGCACACAAGCAACAAGTTCTTACCTCCAAGGAATGGTGGGAATCCCAGTCCAAATACTAGTCCAATGTCACCCTCAAGCTGAAACAATGAGCAGTTTTTGTGTCAACTACAGGCATTTGCAATGACAGCTCAAAATAAAGCACATTCTGACAGAATGGCTCAGAGTAGAGATAGGAGTTTGTTATCACCTTTCCTGTTCAGTTTGTTCCTGGAGTTCGTCATGGCAGACCTGAAGAGTTTATGCAAGGAGTTTAAGCTAGATACCAACCTCAGCTTTGACATCAGATACGCAAATGACACAACAATTATGTCCAACGTGTTTGAGAAGCTACAACTCTCAACTGAAGAGCTACAAGCTGCATGTAGGAAATGGGGTATGAAAATCAGCAAGGTCATCACATCAATGATGAAGCGTATTGTTCTGGTAGGCGAAGAAATCGATACTGTGGGAGAGTTCTGCTTCTTGGGTAGCATAGGGCCGTCTATAGAGAGATGTTAGTCGACACATAGCCTTAGCATCAGCATCCTTTGGTAGACTCAGAAATGGCGTATTTTCTAACAGAATCATCTCAACAAGACTGAAAGCCAGATTATATGGAGCCCTTATATTTCCAGTAGCAATCTATGGTGCGGAGGATTGGACGCTACAATGACAGGAGATTTTGAGATGCCCTGCCTGCTGGCTAACAGAGGTGTTACCAGGGTGGACAGACTACAACATAATTATCAAGATCAGAAAGGACACCTTTACCCCTGAATCTATCATCAGACAGAACACTTAGGTTGTTTGGGCATGTTTGCAGAGATAACATTGTGGGCAAACACACAAACAAGTCTTCAACGGACAGCGGAAGAGTGGAAGATCAAGAAGAGGTGGAGTAACCAGATCAGGAATGATACTGGGCTCCCACTATTGACAGCAGAGCGGCATGACATTAACATAACGGGATGGAGGGGTGCAACTTCCTGGAGGACAGCGAAGGGTCACCATGGCCTACGTTTTTAAGTCAAAAAGTTCAAATCTAATGAATAAATGTGAATATAAAACAGGACTAGGACATACAGGTAGTTTTCGAATAGCAATTTCTCATTCTCAGGACCAATCAAAATGCTACAATTGAATCATGGTTGAAGTAGCTTATACGTGAAACTAAAACACACCGTCATAACTAATTCCTAATATGACAAGTGCTTTAATTTTTATTATTTACACAACGTATCAACGAGACATTATATCTCAAACCCAAATTCACAAATGAGACTGTACAAAGTAACTTAACTTGACCTGTCCAATTTGAAGGTCACAATATGACTTTGATGGTTCAACTTTTCACAAAATACTAGTAAAATATGTGCAGCACAAGACATAAAATGGTTGAGAATTGGTGATGTTAAAATAGGAATGGTGCATATTACGTAGGTATGTTAATGAATGAAGGGACTTACAGGGTTGGCAAGGATTCCTTCCTCTAGACACAGGAGAGCCTCGTTGACAAACTTGGTGAGCAGTCTCATGCGCACATTGTCCTCTGTTGTCCTGCGAGCACAAATACACTAGTCATCAAAGCAATGCATTCAATTTATAAAGCACCCCTCCAACATTTCTTGCTCAAGAGTGCGTTACGCTTTGCCTCGCACACCTATTCATGCAAATACCAATTACTGTGGGAAAGCGGTTTGTTCTAATAATTCCATCAAGGGAATCCCATCCCTGGCTATTGCCAGGCAGTCATCAGCTGAGTGAACTGACGCAATGAAGACTGAAAAAAATGGCCTAAGCTTCAAAACTGCCTAAGTAGATCCAAACCCGTGTTCTTAGTTGAGAGTCCAACATTCTACCACTGTGCCTTGCAAACACCCCAATGACACAAACACCCCAATGACACAAACACTTCTTTTTGAAAAAACAACATTCAAAGTAACTAAACTTTAACTTTCATCTACACAATAATAAGTGTTTATTTTCCACATTCACGAGCACTTTATAGATATGAAGAGTTTGGACAAATTTATTTTCTTTACAGTAACTGACTAGGTGCTGGGATTGAGTGAAATTTGCGTGCCACCTACTCCAGTTTTGCTGGGATACTGTAGCGTTTCAATATTTCTATGGCACCAGGATTCTCTGGTCTTGTCTTTGACTTTCCTCCATCATATGTGAACATTCCCTTGCCAGATTTGCGGCCTGCACAAAGATAAACAATAACATCAGGCAGTATTCATAGTATCCTTGTTAAATAATGGTAATACTGTTATCAGCCTGGTGAGTCGGCCCTACAAACATGCAGCAACTCCGACGTTGCATTGATTGGCAGATATGTTGGACAAAATATAACTCTGAGCAATAAAATGGAATTTTGAATATATTGTTGGACACAGCAAAACATTTGCCACAATTTCTGTTTCTAAAACTATAACTGCGTATTTTAGTGACAAATAAATATCAGAATATGTATATTTTACTAGATGTTTGAGTCCACACTTGCTAATTCCATGCAGTGTGTCACGGATGTCACAATAGGATGGCATAGCTAACATATATATAGCAATAAACTGACAATGTCACCTTTGTCTGCTAACTGGGTTAATAAATCTGACATGGCACGAGTCAAACATTGCAAGAACAGTTAAATATCAACTATATTGTCACCTGACTGTTATTTTGCCTATGAATGCACTCAAAAGTAGAGAGAACATGTGTTTCCAAAGACTGTCATCCAAAGCAACAAGTTCCAGATGGCGAGTAGACAAGGAAGGCAATGGTTTATCAAGTATAAAAAGAGATCTGTTCATCCTTATCAGATCTGTAAATTTTATTATGATTAGACAATCGCACAGCTAACATTAACACACTGAACACAGTCAGCAGCTAATTTGTTCCAGTTATTTAACTCTCTGAGAATCAGTACTACTTTGTACCCTCTAGGTGTTTAGACAAGACTTTGTGACACTGTCACTAACATCCAATACCTACCGAGGTACCCTTTAGCCACTAAGTCTTTGAGCAGGTTTGCCTCTTGGCTTCCGAAGCCAGTTCGTTCCCCGAACACACTAGACATGTAATCTGCTATGTGCGCGGCGACATCGATTCCAACTTCGTCCACCAGGGTTGCAGAGCCGACAGGGAAACCCATCTTCTTTGTCATCTTGTCTATGTCTGTTGGGCTCACGCCCTCCTGCAAGTACAAGGCATGATAACTGAAGAGAAAATTAACAGTTGATTAGTACAGGTATGAACTGGTCGAACCAACGTAAATGCCAACTCCTACGGTGTACCCAAACAGCCATACAGTTGTACAGACTTTCTTCAATTTGACAGTCATATGGGAATAGGAAATATTCCTTACGATGTTGTGCACTTTTTTGTATTAGTTTTAACAAGATTTAACAAGAATGCCATCCAAGGCAAAAGCCGAGATGGCAAGTGGACAAGGAAGCCATTGGTTTATTGAGAGTCCAACATTTTTAATCTATATGTAATCTGCCCTCCTGAGATATGTGTCAACCTTGTTTTTAAACATATTCATGCTGCTAGCAGTTACACAATCTGTAGATAATTTGTTCCATTCATCAATTGTGAGACTTCCTGATATCCAATCTACATTGATCCTTTACTAATGTTACCTCATGTCCTCTAGTTCTATTATTTTTCTTGAGTGAGAAAATATTTCTATCAATATTTTCATACCCATTCAATATCTAAAAAAAACTTCAGTTTGATCTCCTCTTAACCTCCTTGTCTCTAGGGTTGTTAAACCACATTCTTTCAGTCGTTCTTCATAACTACGGTCTTCCAGTTCTGGAATCATTTTAGTTGCTCTCCTCTGTATTCTTTCAAGCGTATCTATATCCTTCTTACAATATGGTTTTCAAGCTTGTATACAGTACTCTAAATGAGGGAAACAGCCCGCGTTTTTCAAGACATGCAAAAAACACCTCATCATTACTACAAACACGTCAGAAGGGCAACTTTCGCACGTATTTTAGCACATAATCATATCAAAAAGGTCAATACTATCATTTAGCATTATATACATAGCAACGAATGACATCTTTGACACTGCTACCGATGAAAAAATTTGACGTAGGTTTGGAATTCACCAACACAGAAAGACTTCCATATAAGTAACATGTTTTACACGTTAGAATCACTTTAACCATGAATAATTATATCAATTACATAGTTGAAGGCAATTTGAAAATAAGTCAGGGTCCAACATTTGTTACCAGGATTATTCCCACTGAATATAACTAAATGTCTAATTGCAAAACTGTACATTCCCAAGAGCTGCCCTTCCAGTTATCAAGTCATTGTATGTAGAAGTATCCAAGTCCTTTTCATATACTTGAAGAAGACTTGAAGTGATTTGACGAACCTGGAGGAGTTTGAGGACTTCAGCACAGAAGGATGCGAGACAGCGAGTTGTGTAGAAGCCCGGACCGTCCTTCACCACAATCACTGTCTTGCCTTGTTTCAAACCCACCTGTACGGCGGCCGCTGACAACAGATCATACTGCCTGAGGTACTCTTATACAGATGATGACAGCAGGCAACACGACACACTGGCTGAGGTACTCTTATACAGATGCTGACAGCAGGCAACACGACACACTGGCTGAGGTACTCTTATACAGATGCTGACAGCAGGCAACACGACACACTGGCTGAGGTACTCTTATACAGACGCTGACAGCAGGCAACACGACACACTGGGTGAGGTACTCTTACACAGATCTTGACAGCAGGCAACACGACACACTGGGTGAAGTACTCTTATATAGACGCTGACAGCAGGCAACACGACATACTGGTTGAGGTATTCTTATACAGATGCTGGCAGCAGGCAACATAAATCCCACTGCGGTCATTTCAAACCTTTGGCAAGTTTGATCACCCTACATTGCCACAGTTCACCCAGCTGTATAAATGAGTACCTGGCAATACAGACAATGGTGGAAATGTGAACGAATAGTCTTTGCACAATTGCAGCATGGCTGAATGCTTCCCAGAGAAGTTGAGATGGCCTTGGAATGAACAGGTCTGCCAGGGGGTGAAGTGTAAAGCGCTTTGAGCGGTCCTACGGACTGGATACCGCGCTATATAAGAACGTACCTTTTAACACGACACACTGGGTGAGGTACTCTTATACAGATGCTGACAGCAGGCAACACGACATACTGGGTGAGGTACACTTATACAGGTGCTGACAGCAAGCAACACGACATAATGGGTGAGGTACACTTATATAGATGCTGACAGCAGGCAACACGACACACTGGTTGAGGTACTCCTAGACAGATGCTGACACCAGACTACACGACACATTGGGTGAGGTACTCCGAGACAGATGCTGACAGCAGGCAACACAACATACTGGGTGAGGCATTCATGCACAAAGGCTTCTTGAAGTACATGGATATATCTTACACGCAATTAATGACTACAGTTACATTGGTTCTAGGTACAGGGTAACTTGCAAGTGAAACATTATCTGTGTCACTGACATTGATGACACTTACTGTGTCACTGACACTGATGACACTCACTCTGTCACTGAAACTAATGACACTTGCCATGTGTCACTGACATTGATGACACTCACCTGTTGTCTCCTTGGATGTTTTGTCGGTTGTAATGATCTCGAGGAGCTGCATCTTGTCTACAGGAGAGAAGTAGTGCATGCCAATCACCTGAAACAGTGCATGCCAATCACCTGAAACATAGTGCATGTCAATCACCTGAAACATAGTGCATGCCAATCTCTTGAAACATAGTGCATGTCAATCACCTGAAACGTAGTGCATGCCAATCTCCTGAAACACACAATAACATACAACAGATAGTGCACTGCAACATAATAATTAGGCAACTTTTATCATGCCTAAATTGCCTAAATCAATGCAAGATCAGGATTGTGATTTTTGAGTGCCATATGCCAGAGACAAACACTGTCAATGTAATTTCTGAATCAGTGCTGATCATGGCAAATATTTGAATACTTCTGTTTCTAGTAAATTGGTATTTTGACAAGCCAGTTGATAGCAGTCATAGAGAAACACCAGACACTTACATTCTGTGGCCTCTGACTAGCTTCTGCAATCTGTGCAATTGGCAGGGCTGACGTGTTTGACGCAAAGATGCAGCTGTCTGAGATGTGCTGCAAGACACGGAGACACTATTGATGAACACACTATATGATTCACACAGAAATAGCACAGGCAAAACCTACATAGTCGCGCCTTGTTATTACGCGCCCCGTTATTACGCGGATCCGGATATAACGCGGTCGGTCGTGGACCCCGATTTTCTGCCTCCAGGGGAAAATGCCAAATGGGCTTGCTTAAACCTACTTAGAATTGTTTTGACAATTCTCAAGAAACATTAGACGAACAATGTCAATGAACCAGTATCAACATGTTTGTTTTGCACTGTCGTTGGCTTCACTTCGACGGTTTGTAAACTGCAATTGAGATTCACAAATACACCTTGCGTAAGAATCAGATCAACAGTTTTTAATGCATTTAGCATGCAATACCACCAACATAACACTTGGGTGAAATGACCTGCTTCCATTACATCGTAAATTTAATAATTTTTGCGACGCGAAACCAACATACCAAATTCCTAACCCAAGGCTCTACCGGTGCCGCACCGGTACAGCCTTGGTTTAGTGTGCGAAAATACGAATTCGTCTTCCGCATATGAAACGATGAATCAGTATTAAGTAGTGCGTAATAAATTTATGCTTCGGTCGAGATCGGTTGAAAGACAAAGTGAAACAATTATTAATTCTACCTATTGTCGTTTTCTGTGTTTTATCAGCTTACATGCTACGTTTTCGGCTGCTCAGATCCAAGTTATTATTTTTGATTTGTAGGCCTATTGGTCCAATACATCATCATCATCGTAGTAGATCTTTCCCATAACAGTATACGTACGTGTTTTATTCAGTTCAAGAATCAACAGGGTGTGGCTTTGTAAAAATAATAAACGTTGATGCTAGTATAAGTTTAATAAGTTCCATAAACTGCATGTTGGCGTATAAGACAGTGCTGCAAGCACAAAAGGCTTCGACAGCATTCATGGACTTGGTGCAGTGGGCGGCGATCGCTGTTGTTTAGTAGCTACCTGGTGGCAGATACGGGAACACCTAACGCGCCTCGCATACAGCACGGTCCGAAGTCGTTGACCCCGACCACCGCGTTATAATGAGGCTCGACTGTATTTCATGTTTGTAATACAAGAACAAGACCCATTTTATCTTTGTGAAGTTTTATTTTGCTTCACAGTATAATTTTTTAGATGGCAAAACTAGTATAAGGAAAAAGAAGACGGTGACCAGTACCTTCTCAACCTCCTTGATCACGGCATGTTTGATGTTGATGTCTTCAAAGACAGCCTCAATCACCATGTCCATGCGGCCAAAATTCTCGTAGCTCAGTGTCGGGTGCAGATTTGAGAGAATTTTGGATTTCTCAAATCTAAAAAGACGAGTAAAGTATCTCTGTCACACAAAATTCAACCTTCCCTCACATGTGATCATCATAAAATTCCACTGTTATTCATAAGAAATTGCTAGCAAATCCATAAGCCGTTTACATGGTTTATTGTTGCCATGACAACAAGATTGTTACATCATTAGAAAATGCTATTTAGTATCGCATCATCATAAAATCCCACTGTCATTCATAAGTAATTGGTACCAAATCCTTAAGCCCTGTTTACATGTTTTATTGTCGCCATGACAACACCGATTGTTACATCATTAGAAAAGGCTGTTTGGTAGGCTGTTTGATATCGCATGCGACATCTGTTCAAAATAGGATCAGTTCCATTGCAAGCTGCGTTAATGCATTGTACAGTTTACATGGGGCGATCAAACTAGTCTAGTCACATGCGATGATATCGCCTCCCAGAAACCTAGCTGCAGCCATGTCACTAGTGAGGTTATTCATTCACATAACATGTCAGCTGGCCACATCAACACTACCAATGATTAGTTATTTTTATTCCATGATACACATTTTTTTACATCAGAAACACAACTGACCTAACTGAAATATGGCTGGCAATGTCTCAACACCAATGTAAGTAGTAATATGCAGATTGTAAGTAAAAGTAATTTAAGTTTCTATTTGTTTATCATTTAATCATCACAGACAACTAAAAGAGGAACTTAACACTGAAACATGTACAAACGTTTTGCTGAGCCACTGGAATAGAACAAGGACAGACAACTATTAAGGCGTCGCTTGGGTCTAAACACATTTTATTTTCTTATTTCATTATCACTGAACCTGCAGAGCTGAAACTTTCAAAGATTGCAAGTCCAGGTAACAGTAATGCTGAGAATTTTTTTCAGAAAGTTTCATACATATTTTCCCACGGTATGCAGCCATCTTGGATTGAATGTTGCGTGTGACTTATATCAATAACCATTGGATTTAGGACTCAAATTTGGTGTGTAGTTACTCCACATAACCCCAATGAAACCAGTCAGTTGACTTTCCAAGTTTTCAAAAAACTTTTGTTTTTATGATTTTTTTTACATCTGAATGTATTTTTTCATCATGAAATTTTACATTGATGGTTCATTATATAAAATATAAGTAATGTTTTCTAAAAAGTTACTACATAGTTTTCAAGAGCATACTATCAAGAAACACTGTTGAAAGTTTCAAGCAATTCTGTCAAACAATAGCAGAGATAAGTGACACGGGAGGCGGTAGGTGTGAGAGAAAACATGTTTTTGAGAAAATCGTGTTCAAAGTTTATGTACATTAGCACATACATTTCAACATCTGAAAAGCAGCCTAGATGATTGAAACTTTGCATACATATTACTGAATGTATAACCTATCAAAAGGCAAAGTTAAGAGTCATTGGCATTGTAAAATAAATTTCACACAAGTCCCGAGTACCCGACACCCATGTCCATCGTTGCCGACACAGCTGATCTCACCACGACAAATGGGACATTCGTCGCCTGAGTCCCATCGATACAGTCTGATGACAGAGTTGCATTGATGACCTTGTCGCAATTGGTGCAGAAAGTCTCGAGGCCACACACCATGCCGAGGGTGTGGTGCAGTCGACAGCTCAGAAGGAGAGTGTATGCTTCCTACACAACTTGCATGGCAGGTTCGCAACAAGTGATGGCAACACGGCACAGCGTACAAGTACTGTTGAAAGATCTCCATCAGCATCTGTCTCATCCTCAACCAGGAATCGCGGGACACCTATCTCCTCCAGAAGATCTGCATAACCAAACTTCCGTTCAGTGGCAGACAGTCTCCGAGACGGATCAGCTGGTACTGTTGATGACCGCCTTGATGCCTGGAAAAAATACACAATATAAATGTATTTCATGAACAAAAAAGTATCCAAGACATGTTCAACAACAAAAGCCCCCCCCACTACGTATGCAGGGGTATGTCATTGATTGCAATTTACTTTATTGGCATTGCCATATTATACACACACACCCGTGCGCGTGTATATAGGCTATGTATACGATAATTACCAAGGCAAATTGTAGTAATATAATAAACCATAGTCACAACTCTGCTTCTGATGTGCCTGGATGGCCCCTGGGCCTGAATGCCAACACAACCACGAACATCAACAGCATGAACTAGATCAGCATCAAATCGTTTATACAGTAATAATTATGCCACAAAGGCTAACGATGTTTGGATAAAACACAAATGTATATAAATCTGAATCATAGCGAACATATGAAATATCAGAATTACACTTACACTGCGTGCCATTCTCGCTGGCACCATGGTGATGGTCGAAGAAGACAAAGTTGTCGCCGCAGGTTCATTGGCGAATTCAATCCTCGATGCCTTCGCATCGCCCGCTAACTGCAACGATGCAAACTTTCGCTGCGTCCCAGTACCGTAACCGCCCACTCGCTTTCGACCAAACGGCATAATGTCGTTTTGCAAAGCGATATAAACGAACGAAACTCATAGGATAAAAAAGTCGATCGAATCGAACGTAGCTGGTATTTCAAGCTGACGTCAGAGGATGGAAATTAGTATTACAACCAATTAGAGTGCTTGATTTGAGGGAATCCGACATCACGTGGTGATGTCCGGCGAATCGTCGTGGCATTCCCCATTCCTTTGTCGCCGAGATGGTTCAAAGGCGATCATTTAGTCGGAATTACTCGGATATCTCCAGGTATATTTTCAAACTGTTTGCACCATCATACAGAGCGAAAATGGGGCTTTCCCATGATATGCGCCATGTTGGAATGGCAGCGTTTTCCGGCATGCAATGGCTCGCGGAAAATCACCTAATGTCTCATTAGACTCGTTCATTTGACAAAAACAAAGACTTAGCAATGATAGGCATCATACAAGACACGTTTTATGACAGAAACGTGTTTATTTCGACAGTGCAACTTACATGAATGGCAAGTTGAATAATATTTATACACGGAAATAACAACAACTCGAAATTCATTTTATTGTCAAAAATCCGTCAAATCTGACCCGAGTCTCCCGTTAACAATCACATAACAAAATAAATGATGATACATGTAAAACAATAGCAGACAGCAAAGTTCATACGTTGATGGCAACATGTTAATCAGAAGCATAATGAACATGTTCACCTTAAAAATTAATGATTTAATTGTTTAACTGAAGCGTCTTCACCTAAAGCTGAATCAAATCCCCACAATGCCTTATACAAAACTTACTCAGACATCTTCCTCTTCTTTACGGCCAATCCGAGTCCCTTCTCTATTTGCTGCTGCCCTTTCATGAGTCCGTCCATGGCCATGTCCTTCAGGGTTGTGCTGTAGCCTTTCTCCACACTCACATGAGCAATGCCTGCTCCCATCAGCCCAGCTCCTAGGACTGCCACATTCCTACAGGGAAGGAAAATATAAGTCTGTTTTCAACGCTGCCTCAGCAATAAATTGATGCCATCACATATCAGGTTCGTTGATGGTCAAATATGTAGAGTGTGAATAGTGAAGTAATATGTGCAGTCAGTTTAACAAGAGGTGTACTTTTATTAAATCTTAATCGGCTTAACTGAAATTAATTTCATACTTTGTCTGATGATTTCATCAACACTACATAACACATTTGCCCAAACGAGTTGTAGTCAACACTAGATGAGCATGTCGTAGTCAACACTAGACTAGCATGTCGTAGTCAACACTAGCATGTCGCAGTCAACACCAAACTAGCGTGTCGCAGTCAACACCAGACTAGCATGTTGCAGTCAACACCAGACTAGAGTGTCGTAGTCAACAACAGACTAGTGTGTTGTAGTCAACACTAGACTAGCGTGTTGTAGTCAACACCAGACGGTTAAGATTTTTTGCAAAATGAGCCTAAAACAAGACATGCGAAAAATATAATTATGGAGGCAGCTTTAATCTGAACATTTTACACTTCATCTAACAGACATGTTCACACATTTCTACCACTGTCAACTGCCAGGATAGAGTCTAAAGTTCTACACCTCAGTAGCAGCTGGGTGAATGTCTTTGGATGTACTCACTTTGTTTCCTTCTTTGGCTTGCCAAATCTATTCTTTTTGCATGCCGTCTGGCCGTGGAATAGACCAATCAGAGCCCTTGACTCATTTGTCATCCCCAACTCACTGAAACTCTAAAACACACCCTTTGTCAATGAAACATGTCCTTAGCGAATGACACAAGTGACGGAAGAAGTCATTTCTTGCTCACAAGACTGATCACTGACATTGCTTTCCAAGCAAGTGAGAAATTATATTCCATGTTTCCAAGAGAGAAATTATATTCCATGTTAGCATTTGCAAACTGTAACCTTTAACAGCTGACTGAATGAAGATATGATCAAGTAAGGGGGATCTAGCCACTGTATTGTTTCTTGGACTGAAACAGACTTATAACTGGCATAAATGGGTGAATCCATCAGGTACTTGTGAGTGAAAACAAAAACTGAAATGAATTTGTTGTATTTGTCTGTGATTTAGAAAACAGATAAAACAGATTGTTGGAGCGGAAGAGAATGTACGTCGTAACACGAGTAACTTACCTTAGCCTCACTTTCATATCCTACTTTGACACCCTCAGCTATTCCTGTCTTCACTACCTGAAGCACACATTGAGACCAACTGATACATACACAACTACAAAACCACAAACAACAAAATTCATATAAATACCAAAATGGTTTTCATTGTTGTTAATATGCTACACAGTTTACACCTATAACTGTTAAAAGTTATATAGCAATGGGAATGACTCTTGCAAATATTCTGACAAGCTTCTGTGGGCATGTGCAGCCAACCAGCAGACATAGATAACAACAGTGGCTGTGCACCACTCAGGGCGGGCACCTATGTCAAGTTACAAGCCCTTCCCAGATAACTAGCTAGAAAGAATACAACGAAGAGCAACTAAGATGATTCCAGAATTAAGAGACCTTAGTTACGAAAGTCACTTATTACAATGTGGTTTGACAACACTAGAGACCAGGAGACTAAGAGGAGACCAAATAGAAGTGTTTAAAATAGTGAACGGTTATGAGGATGTTGATAGGAATGTATTCTTCAAACTTAAAGAAGGCAGTAGAACCAGAGGACACAAAGCAGCATTAGTTAAGGAGCAGTGTAGGTTGGACATGAGAAAGTACTCATTCTCACAGAGGGTGATAAATGAATGGAACAAACTGCCAAATGATTGTGTTAATGCTAGCAGTGTGAATATGTTTAAAAACAGAATTGACAGATATCTGATAAGGGCGGGCTGCACATAGATGAGAAAATTGTTGGACTCTCGATAAGCCAATGGCTTCCTTGTCCACTTGCCATCTGGAACTTGTTGTTCGAGATGGCAATCTTGTTAAATACTGTATACAAGCATGGAGACCATATCGTAAGAAGGATATAGATACGCTTGAACGCATACAAAGGAGAGCAACTAAAATGATTCCAGAACTTAGAGACCTTAGTTATGAAGAACGCCTGAAAGAATGTGGTTTAACAACTCTAGAGACAAGGAGGTTAAGAGGAGATCAGATTGAAGTTTTTAAGATATTGAATGGGTATGAAAATATTGATAGAAATATGTTTTTCTCACTCAAGAAGGATAGCAGAACTAGAGGACATGAGGTAAAATTAGTAAAGGATCAATGTAGATTGGACATCAGGAAGCACTCGTTCTCACAGAGGACAGTAAATGAATGGAACAAACTGTCTACAGATTGTGTAACTGCTAGCAGCGTGAATATGTTTAAAAACAAGGTTGACACATATATCAGGAGGGCGGGTTATAAGTAGGTGAACATTGTTGGACTCTCGATAAGCCAATGGCTTCCTTGTCCACTTGCCATCTGGGCCTTTGGCTTGGATGGCAAATCTTGTTAAATCTTGTTAAATCTTGTTAAACTGTCTCTTCCATACTAATACATCATCACAGTAATCTCTTTAAACTGCTTTTTTCATCCTCTGTTTTTTGTGCTGTTTCAGTGCTGGTCGTTCTGAAATATAACAAACGTTCTGGGAATTATTGCGCCCCCAACATTCTCACGAGCATACAGTAGACCATGGAAAGGCCAGCCACTTACGTCAATGATTTTGAGGGGTGCGGGGTAAAGACCCTGGGTCTGCTTCATGACTCGTGGCTTGATCTGTTTGTCGAAAAGGAAGTCTCGGCCAAAGGGATACTTGAGTGCAAAGTTTGTCACCTCTACAAGAGAAGATGTCATAATGTGTCACTTTGTCATAATGTGTAACACTGTTATATAGTGTGTCACTTTGTCATGTGTCACTCTTTTGCAATTAATGTGTTACACTCAGTTGTAAGTGTCATAATATGTCACACCATCGTAACGTGTCATACTCTGTTGCAATGCAGTGATGTTTCTAAAACATTTTTTAAATGGGCCAACTCCCCCGCTAGCCTTTCAAAAATGGGCCAATGAAAAAATGTGGGCCACTTGAAACTGTTAAAAAAGGGCCAATCGTGTAACATAATTTTAACCCTAAAACAAAATAAATAAACTAGTTTGTCTTAGACATTAATACCAAAGGATGCATAGAAAGTGTTATCAGACATTGGAATTATTACATCCATTTGTGAAAGTGCTGTCTTTGTTGACAAACTTGCAACATATATATTTGGCATTTCATCCCGTCATCAGTCTTTGCAAGCCAGGTCCATTTGGCCTTCCACTTCTCTTGGAACGAATGCTCAAATTTCACCTTCTTTGCAAGCGCATATGCCAGCGCTGCTATGACATCATATCTAACTGATAGACAGTTAAAATAGCTGGCTGCCTTTCAACGTCACTTCCTACTTCATGTAGTGTTCCTCAGGGTTCTATTCTTGGACCATTTCTCTTCACTCTCTACACTACTCCGTTAAGCTCAGTTATCCAAAGTCATAGCTTGGATCACCACCTTTATGCAGATGATAAACAAATCTACATATCTTTGGCTACACCTGACACTAATCATTCCCTGAACCAGCTCAGGCATTGTCTCCAGGTCATCTTCCACTCGATGAATGACAGGAAATTAAAGCTAAATGTGGATAAAATAGAATTTCTCATTATTGGTACACAGAGGCAGCGGGACAAAATTTAATGTTTGAATGTCCCCTCCCCCCCCAACACCTATCCTGGACAAGAATTTCAACGGACAGCCTCAGCACAGAATTTAGGAATTACCTTTAAAAAAAAATATCAATTTTAGGCAGCATATTTCTCAATCGTGCCGTTGTTTTTATCACATACATGACCATCGCCGTATCTGCTCTAGGGTTGAAAAAAATCATGACTTTTATTATTAAAAAATCAGATTTTTTAAATTTAAATCGGATTTATTTGATTTTTTTGATTCATTTTATTTTTTAAAAATCTGGCATATAGATATTTATATAGATGTTTAAATTTGTAAACTCTTTCAAACATGTTCTATTCGAATGGATTTGGGTTCTTGTCTTAACAGAAGGTACATGATTTTTGTTTATATAAAGACATTAGACAATGTCCAATAGGCCTCACCCCCCTGTAGTTGCATAATCTGTCTTGGAAAGGAGAGCATGCTGTGTGTCTGTGGCTGTAGCAGTGGTAATTATTGTTTGCCTATAGGGTGGATTAGCACCTGTCCAGGGCTCTGTGTACTCTAAGGGTATCTCACCAGTGTATGTTGTCTACTTAGATTTTCAGAAAGCTTTCGATAAAGTGCCACATCAAAGATTGTTACTTAAACTAAAAGCCCATGGTATAGGCAATGATGTAATCAACTGGATAGAAAAGTGGCTTACAAACAGAAGACAGAGAGTAAAAGTAAATGGTAAGATTTCAAACTGGAAATCTGTTTTGAGTGGGGTACCACAGGGATCAGTGTTAGGCCCTATACTGTTTTTAATATCTAAAAATATCTAAAAAAAATCAGTTAAATGGTCAGAAAAATGGCAAATGTTATTCAATTTTGGGAAGTGTAAATGTATACACATAGGACATGGAAATATGGACGAGGAATATAAAATGGGGGATGCTGTACTAGGTAGAACCACACAAGAAAAGGATTTAGGAGTAACATTTAATGCTGACATGAAAGTTTCAGAGCAATGTGGGATTGCAGCTTCGAAAGGAAATCAAATTCTAGGGCTAATTAGGAGAACTATCACGTATAAGGAGAAACATCTAATTGTACCCCTGTACAAAGCAATAGTTAGACCACATTTGGAATATTGTATTCAAGCATGGAGGCCATATCGTAAAAAAGACATGAGAGGAGACCAAACAGAAGTGTTTAAAATAGTGAACGGTTATGAGGATGTTGATAGGAATATGTTCTTCAAACTTAAAGAAGGCAGTAGAACCAGAGGACACGAAGCAGCATTAGTTAAGGATCAGTGTAGGTTGGACATGAGAAAGTACTCATTCTCACAGAGGGTGATAAATGAATGGAACAAACTGCCAAATGATTGTGTTAATGCTAGTAGTGTGAATATGTTTAAAAATAGAATTGACAGATATCTGATAAGGGCGGGCTACACATAGATGAGAAAATTGTTGGACTCTCGATAAGCCAATGGCTTCCTTGTCCACTTGCCATCTGGAACTTGTTGTTCAAGATGGCAATCTTGTTAAATCTTGTTAAAACCAGAATACAAACTGGTACAGTATTAAACAACTGAGTCAACATACTGAATTGGTAAAAAGTAGCACTAGCTATAAGTGGACTTTAACTCAGGGCTTCTGTGTTGAAAAGATACTTCCTCTGGAAGACAAGTTTGTGTGGCTTCACTGCATTCAGAAAGGGAATAGCCCAAACATACACAATGTCATAAAATATTTGACTATCAGGTTATCTGGTGACAATACAGCTATACAAGTGTGCGCACTTTGTATTTTGTATTAAAAAACATACAAAACTTTGTTGATCTCGATGCTTGTAAACAATTATTTGTGTTAAATTCATATAAATCAGCGATTTAAAAAAAACGGAAGTCAAAAAAATTTTTAAAAATCATAAATCAATGATTTTTTTTTTTGAGTGATTTAAATCAATTATTTAAATCAAATGATTTAAATCAAACAACCCTGATCTGCTCAGTACCGGTTCTTCTCATTCGGGTAACCAGCATATTTACAATCGCTGCTCACTCCCGCAAGAAAGCAAATCGCAATTTGTTCATCTTTTGATGAAGAAAACGATTTATACGCAATTAATTAATTACGCAGTAAGCAAACAAAAATGCGCCAACATTTTAAAGAGTTGGTATCCTTTGACGCGCCGATGCTTCCATTTTGTGCCAGGATTGTTAAGTGTGGCAATTCCCACATTATGCACCTAGAAACATCACTGTAATGTGTCACACTCTATTGTAATGTGTCATAATGTTTCACATTGTCATAATGTTTCACACTATGTTGTGAAAGGAAAATATAATGGAGGCTGAAATAGGAAGAGATCATGTCAACATCATTACAAGTTCAAGGTATGATTAGAACATCTACACAAGCACCTCCTGACACACACGCATGCACACCATACGTCTTGTAGTGAGTGTATAGTCAACTTCTTGTAATACATGTAGTATACTGCTCCGTTCCATATTAGTAAGAACATAAACCATAAAACAATACAATAACATATTACTAATGACAGAACGTAACCATAACAGATGTGTGGTGTTCCTTGCCATAACAGATGTGTGGTGTTCCTTGCCATAACAGATATGTGGTGTTCCTTGCCATAACAGATGTGTGGTGTTCCTTGCCATAACAGATGTGTGGTGTTCCTTGCCATTGCCACAAGTACTTTTCATGGCACTTCAGTGTAGCTCGTTTTTCTCATTCACCTGTGTAATAATGTGTCACTGCTATTTTTGTCTTCACTCAGCTATGGAATTGTTAGATTGTGCAGCATGACTGGTGTCAGAATTAACAGATCTCCAACAGCATAGCACTGTTTTCCAACAACAACTTGAAGTATAGTATTTAAATCAGCTCAATGGGATGAATTAATAACAAAAACACTAGACCAAATGGTGCATTTTGTAGCCTAAGATGAGGCAGGTGAGCTGTACTTAACACCAGGGTATCAAGATGTGTTGTAGTTGATATCATAAAGCCATGTGTGTAATAACAGGACATCCTTGTGTAATGCACTTAACACTAGAATAGTCACATGTTTTACTTGCCTGTTACATTCATAGCGTTTGTGATTTTTGTAAAAACTGTAACAAGCCAAAAAAAGTGTTATATATTTCAGCAATCAAAATACGCTAATTTATTTCTTCTTTATCTCTTAGAGGAGGCTGTGAACTCCATTACACTTACAATTTTAAAATGAGAAATTTTTTTAATTTACACTGTAATTTTAGTGGTTTCTTTTAATAAATGCCAATATGACATGAATCTAAATGACAGGTGACAGCAAACTGTCATCTTTCAAACTTGACATCTCAGCTGCTTCATGCCACTAATTGGTAATTTATAATGCACACCAATGGTTAATACTGCGCCTGATAAACCCTTGAGCTTTGGGGTGTTTCAAATAATTTTATCTGATGATATACAAATAAAGTTAATAAACATCCTTTACAAAGCTCACCAAAATCCTCCGAACACAATAAACAGTGCTGCACACACACCATAACAGTTCAAAGATCGAGACCAGAGGTTATGGAGAATTTTATGTGATACGTTCAGTTTCTATTCAAAGGGTTAGCATAGCACATAAAGTCATAAACAAGGACTCCTGTGCAACCTTCAGTCAGTGTTGTCATCACCTCAAAACCTTTCAAAAGTACAATGCCATAGCTCAGATGTTTTAAGTTTAACTTCTGAGTGTCCAAGTGCTATCCTTATTGGGGTATTCCTGGTGGGTTTGGGGATGACTGAATCTGAAAAAAAATGCTGTATTAAAACAACTCTACAGCTGTATTCTATACTCAATCACCAGTCAGACAACTGATACTTTCATTGTTACTTCAATACTTACTGTCCACAAGTGACAACTTCTTTGGTGCTTTCTTTAGTGTCCCATTTGCTAGACTCCTGCAACAAAAGTTATGCACAGGATGTTTTAATTATAACCTTCACTTGTGTCACGAACACATCCACATTATACTGTCTATGTTTCATACAAGGTATATTATAACCTTCACTTGTGTCACCAACACATCCACATTATACTGTCTATGTTTCATACAAGGTATATTATAACCTTCACTTGTGTCACCAACACATCCACATTATACTGTCTATGTTTCATACAAGGTATATTATAACCTTCACTTGTGTCACCAACACATCCACATTATACTGTCTATGTTTCATACAAGGTATATTATAACCTCCACTTGTGTCACCAACACATCCACATTATACTGTCTATGTTTCATACAAGGTATATTATAACCTTCACTTGTGTCACCAACACATCCACATTATACTGTCTATGTTTCATACAAGGTATATTATAACCTTCACTTGTGTCACCAACACATCCACATTATACTGTCTATGTTTCATACAAGGTATATTATAACCTTCACTTGTGTCACCAACACATCCACATTATACTGTCTATGTTTCATACAAGGTATATTATAACCTTCACTTGTGTCACCAACACATCCACATTATACTGTCTATGTTTCATACAAGGTATATTATAACCTTCACTTGTGTCACCAACACATCCACATTATACTGTCTATGTTTCATACAAGGTATATTATAACCTACACTTGTGTCACCAACACATCCACATTATACTGTCTATGTTTCATACAAGGTATATTATAACCTTCACTTGTGTCACCAACACATCCACATTATACTGTCTATGTTTCATACAAGGTATATTATAACCTTCACTTGTGTCACCAACACATCCACATTATACTGTCTATGTTTCATACAAGGTATATTATAACCTTCACTTGTGTCACCAACACATCCACATTATACTGTCTATGTTTCATACAAGGTATATTATAACCTCCACTTGTGTCACCAACACATCCACATTATACTGTCTATGTTTCATACAAGGTATATTATAACCTTCACTTGTGTCACCAACACATCCACATTATACTGTCTATGTTTCATACAAGGTATATTATAACCTTCACTTGTGTCACCAACACATCCACATTATACTGTCTATGTTTCATACAAGGTATATTATAACCTCCACTTGTGTCACCAACACATCCACATTATACTGTCTATGTTTCATACAAGGTATATTATAACCTCCACTTGTGTCACCAACACATCCACATTATACTGTCTATGTTTCATACAAGGTATATTATAACCTTCACTTGTGTCACCAACACATCCACATTATACTGTCTATGTTTCATACAAGGTATATTATAACCTTCACTTGTGTCACCAACACATCCACATTATACTGTCTATGTTTCATACAAGGTATATTATAACCTCCACTTGTGTCACCAACACATCCACATTATACTGTCTATGTTTCATACAAGGTATATTATAACCTCCACTTGTGTCACCAACACATCCACATTATACTGTCTATGTTTCATACAAGGTATATTATAACCTCCACTTGTGTCACCAACACATCCACATTATACTGTCTATGTTTCATACAAGGTATATTATAACCTTCACTTGTGTCACCAACACATCCACATTATACTGTCTATGTTTCATACAAGGTATATTATAACCTCCACTTGTGTCACCAACACATCCACATTATACTGTCTATGTTTCATACAAGGTATATTATAACCTTCACTTGTGTCACCAACACATCCACATTATACTGTCTATGTTTCATACAAGGTATATTATAACCTCCACTTGTGTCACCAACACATCCACATTATACTGTCTATGTTTCATACAAGGTATATTATAACCTTCACTTGTGTCACCAACACATCCACATTATACTGTCTATGTTTCATACAAGGTATATTATAACCTCCACTTGTGTCACCAACACATCCACATTATACTGTCTATGTTTCATACAAGGTATATTATAACCTTCACTTGTGTCACCAACACATCCACATTATACTGTCTATGTTTCATACAAGGTATATTATAACCTTCACTTGTGTCACCAACACATCCACATTATACTGTCTATGTTTCATACAAGGTATATTATAACCTCCACTTGTGTCACCAACACATCCACATTATACTGTCTATGTTTCATACAAGGTATATTATAACCTCCACTTGTGTCACCAACACATCCACATTATACTGTCTATGTTTCATACAAGGTATATTATAACCTTCACTTGTGTCACCAACACATCCACATTATACTGTCTATGTTTCATACAAGGTATATTATAACCTTCACTTGTGTCACCAACACATCCACATTATACTGTCTATGTTTCATACAAGGTATATTATAACCTTCACTTGTGTCACCAACACATCCACATTATACTGTCTATGTTTCATACAAGGTATATTATAACCTTCACTTGTGTCACCAACACATCCACATTATACTGTCTATGTTTCATACAAGGTATATTATAACCTCCACTTGTGTCACCAACACATCCACATTATACTGTCTATGTTTCATACAAGGTATATTATAACCTTCACTTGTGTCACCAACACATCCACATTATACTGTCTATGTTTCATACAAGGTATATTATAACCTTCACTTGTGTCACCAACACATCCACATTATACTGTCTATGTTTCATACAAGGTATATTATAACCTTCACTTGTGTCACCAACACATCCACATTATACTGTCTATGTTTCATACAAGGTATATTTCATGCTCATTTCGCTTACTCCAATTTCACCTACTGTGGTTTTCTGGCTAATTCTGAGAGACTGCCAGTTTGCCTACTGCCAAGTTAAGGCCTACTCCCCGATCGTGTGGTCTGCTAGTTACATGTACAAGGTTTGGCTTCAGCATGTACTAGGTTTGGCTTCAGCATGTACAAGGTTTGGCTTCAGCATGTACAAGGTTTGGCTTCAGCATGAACAAGGTTTGGCTTCAGCATGTACAAGGTTTGGCTTCAACATGTACAAGGTTTGGCTTCAGCATGTACAAGGTTTGGCTTCAGCATGATCAAAAGTGAATTGGATGTGGCTAATTTGAGCAATTCAGTACAAATAGTGGCTTTGCAGAAATCTGAGTTTTTCTTGAGTTAAATCTAATCTTTTGGACTTAGTAGATTTACATGGTGATCTTTGGTGAGAGAGGAGCTATACTAAAGCAGAGTAGATGAATGGGAATAATATGAGAATTGGCACACTGAGAAGGTGAATCATTGGGAGTAGGCAAAATGGGAGTAGGTGAATTGGGAGTCAGTAACTTGGGAATACCCCGTTTGGATGTTCGTTTCTTCAGACAGGTGCCATTCTAGAGACGAGACCAAAAAAATCAATGAATTCTCCTATCTAACCATTGTACTCACTCTAAATATATACTATAAAAGTTCATTTAACAACACACCTAAAAGCAAAAGCCCAAAAAATGCCACAGATTATGAGTGTAACCTTTGTCAAAAAAATACTTTTAAATGTCAGATCCAACATTATCATGGTGGATGAAATAACAACAGTTGTAATGATATTGTTATCAAATGATTCTGGTCTCGTGTGAACTGCTTCAGTGACTCACCTATTTAGCAACATACAAAACTGCCACGGTTTATTAGTGTAACTTTTCTCATATAAATACTTTTAACTGTCAGGCTAGATCCAACTTCATGAACTATCATGGAGCCTGATACAACAACACATGTAATGATAATGTTATGAGATGGTTCTTGCAGGCCTCCCTTCAGGGACTTACTTGGCAGTCTGCACTGCTACCTCCTCCAAGTAATCTCGTGTTCGTTCCGCAGGTTGTGTCAGCCCTGGACCTACAAAGTAATGTTCATGTGACATAAACCAGGGCCAACTTCCCAACAAGGAATAAATCACAAACAAATGCACAGACTTGGAATACTTTCACCAGACTCATTCGGATCAAAATACACAAATGAGATCAACTTTCAACAAGGCTTGAATAACTGGCAAATATACTAACATTCCCATACAAAGCCAATACCTAAATAAACACATCAATCATAACCATCTTCAATAAGCATAAAAATAAACAAATTCCAAAACAACAGCTCAAGTATTACAATGTCATCACACACTGGTTTAGTTTGAAACAGCTGTGTTTGAAATAGCTGTGTGGAATAAACAAGACAATGGAATAATGAAGCAAGTTAGAGCCAAGACCCTTTGAAATAGCCCACAACACCCTCATAAAATCACACTGAATGAACAGAATGATAGTTTCATCAGTTACTTACCTATTTGGTCTACAAGCTGATCTACCAAGCCCATCTTCTTTGCTTTGTCAGCTCGGATGTTACGTCCAGTTAACATCATGTCCATGGCATTTGGTACAGACACCTACAGAGAACACAATGTAAGCTGAACCTTCACCCAGTGTCACAAGACCACATACTCTCTGATGACATCATGTCCATGACGTTTGGTACAGACACCTACAGAGAACACAATGTAAGCTGAACCTTCACCCAGTGTCACAAGACCACATACTCTCTGATGACATCATGTCCATGACATTTGGTACAGACACCTACAGAGAACACAATGTAAGCTGAACCTTCACCCAGTGTCACAAGACCACAGACTCTCTGATGACATCATGTCCATGACATTTGGTACAGACACCTACAGAGAACACAATGTAAGCTGAACCTTCACCCAGTGTCACAAGACCACAGACTCTCTGATGATATCATGTCCATGACATTTGGTACAGACACCTACAGAGAACACAATGTAAGCTGAACCTTCACCCAGTGTCACAAGACCACATACTCTCTGATGACATCATGTCCATGACATTTGGTACAGACACCTACAGAGAACACAATGTAAGCTGAACCTTCACCCAGTGTCACAAGACCACAGACTCTCTGATGACATCATGTCCATGACATTTGGTACAGACACCTACAGAGAACACAATGTAAGCTGAACCTTCACCCAGTGTCACAAGACCACAGACTCTCTGATGACATCATGTCCATGACATTTGGTACAGACACCTACAGAGAACACAATGTAAGCTGAACCTTCACCCAGTGTCACAAGACCACAGACTCTCTGATGACATCATGTCCATGACATTTGGTACCAATAACTACAGAACATTAAGGATATTAATACTTATAAGTACATTGTGTACCACAAAGTGACATGTCTAGTGACTTGGTTTATGTGTCCCAAAAGTTATGTGACAAATGTCTAGTGACAATAGTTATGTGATAAATGTCTAGTGACATAACTGATATGTCACAATAGTTATGCGAGACAAGTGACATGGTTCATGGACAAGCTTTAGGACATTCAGATTTTTAGGGGATTCACTCCAACTGGAAGGTAAGACGTTAAGTAAGACATCACATAAATGCAATACTTTACAGTACCATACCATGTGAAGTCGGATTACTTTGAGCAACATTTAATAATGGCGAATTACCTGCCTCCAAGTTAAACTGAAATTTGTGAACAGTGGTGATGGTCTAAAAATACTTCCCATAGTTTGTTTATAATCAGGACTAACATAAACAGGTGAGAATGCATACTCACAACTTTTGGCAGTCGCTGAGTGCCCCCTGCTCCTGGCAATAGGCCAAGCATTACTTCTGGCACGGCCAGATTGGTACTCTTGGACTTGGCTGCGATACGATACTGACATGACAGCGCCACCTTCAACAGACAATTGCTACAGAATGTCATGGAGTAAATGAGATGGAACATCTACTAATGACATTGAGACAAAACGAACATGAATAAATGAATTTTCATTTTAAACAACAATAGAACATTTCATAACTATAAAATTGTTGAAAAAAGGGCAGGAAGAAGTGTAATACTTATGTTACTTGCCCTATTGCAAATAGAAATACATAGTACTGAATAAAATACAGTATACAATTGTACGCATGTGACAGATTGTTTTGTTTTCAAAACATGGTACATCAGACTTAATTTTTATGTCCATTCATGGCAGGCCAAACATGAAGTAGTAACTTTCATTACCTCCTAAACCAATTAGAATTTGCCATCAATTTCACAAAAACCACCTCAACAAATTTAGATTAAAAGTAATATTTTATAACCCTAGTCCCAGTCATTTTCACCAAAAATAGTTACATATCAGATACATAACTATTCAAAATTTCAGCTTTATAATTTTTGTTTTTAAAAGATGAACATTCCAACAAAAAATTAGTGAACTATCGTTTCATTTCAGAATTGTACTCCTTTAATTGATAAACTCATACTTTTCATATTAGTATGTGCAAACTTTTTAGTAAATGTGTAATATTATAGGGTTGCACAAACAGACTGAAAAACTGTTGTGTTGTGTTGGCAATAGATTATGATATGCCTTAAACATAATAATACCAATTCTTGGCTCCACAATATCTGGTACTTTAAGAATGTGAAGATTTTAAAATAGCCTACGTCTATGATCCAACATCTTAGTACTACAAAGTAACCTTACTGCCTTTTTCTGTAACAAGATTAAACACTCAATATTTATAGCATAAGTGTTGCCCTATACTTCAACAAAGTACATAATATAAGGCAAAAAGATTGAGTGGTTTAATACACTCCAGCCACATCTGTCAATTATGATGCTGGCTATGAACTTAAATACCTTCAAAACATTACAGATGTCAATCATGTAGATGATAAATAGCTTTGGTCCTAAAATAGAACCTAGAGGACCACTACAACATTTCCAAATAACTCGCTATCCATTTATGTGCAATACTGTGCAAACCATAGAAATACAATTTGTTTGCCAATATATCATGATCAACAGTGTAAAAAGCTTCCTTTAGGTCTACAAATACTCCAATAGCATACTTTTTTATCTAGTGCATTTGTAATTTCTTTAACCAATTCCAACAGAGCATGAGAAGTTGACATATTATACCTAAAGCCATACTAACTTGGACTGAGTACATCATACTTATTTAAGAATTTGTCCAACCTATCCTTATATATTTCTCTAGTATTTTTGAGAATTGAGGTAACAATGAGATGGGTCTGTAATTTGTAAACAAACCCTTTTCACCAGATTTAAATAGTGGAACAACTTTGGCAATTTTCATTTTGCTAGGAAATACTCCTGTTTGAAAGGATACATTGCAAATGTGACTAAATGGTTTTATAATTTGAGAAATAATTTGTTTATCATATTCATGAATGAAAAACTTCAAAACCGGACGGACAGTGATATAAAAAAATTCTACGGATTAACCTAATTTAATGTTGAGTTAATTTTGCACATCAATGAAGAAATTAAATAAAAAACGTCACATCATTAGGATGGCCACTGGATGGATTACAACAGTCATTGTGGCCTTTCATTATCATGACAGAAGTATATTAAGTTTGAAAAATATGCCCAATAGACTGGCTCCTTCTAATTTCACTCTGCCTTATGGCCAGTTCATTAACTTCACTCTGCCTCATTATCAGTTCATTAACTTCACTCTGTCTCATTGTCAGTTCATTAACTTCACTCTGCCTCATGGCCAGTTCATTAACTTCATTCAATATAATGCAGACTATACAATCAAACATATTGCTAGATCAACATACTCTCAACAACTACAAATCTGTAAATTAGCATATTTACCGACTTTAATCTTGGTATCAGAAAACATGATCCATTTGAAAAAGGGTTTTAGTCAGTAGTGGTTACTTGCTTAGTAGTTATGAAACAATGAATGCAGTTGGTGAACGATAACCAACTTTTAAGTTTTAATAGCATTCAGGTGGCAGCACTTCCCTTGATTGACGAAGCAGGCACTGGTATAGCTGTGTGATGGTGACGCACAACGCACAGACCAGAAATCAGGAATGTTCTTTGGCTCTAGTGTGTTTTAGTTTTAGCAACCCTTGATTTGAACCCAAAGCAACACCTACCTCTAGCCCTCCCCCAAGGCAGGAGCCCATGATGGCTGCAACCACAGGTTTAGGACTGTCTTCTACTAACTGCAACACCTGTTGTCCTGACAGAGACAGAGACTTCATCTCCTCCGCCGTCTCACAGTTCTGTAGCATTCTGTGTGACATCAGATATGTTACACACATACAACATACATACAACATGTACATACAACATACATACAACATGTACATCGACTTATTGGCTTTCACACTGTATACTTGTTTAATGGAATGCCAATGTGAGATCATGTATAGCAACAAACATACATCTCATAAACTGTTGCTACGTAACACACAGGCCTCAACATTAACACTGGCCCGCTGGCTTGGCACCTTTTTTGGGGCTGTCGGGCCAGTTCAGGCCACAAATTTCCACATTTTACTGGCCCGGTGGGCCAACATAGCTTCAGATCATTTTTATCCCATTAATCACAGCCACAGGTCATCGTTTCAATCGCTTGTCCTTCCTTGCCATCCAACCTGGCGCTACAATTTCACACAATCTTCATATCATCTAATTCCGTGCCATCTTGTTTTGATATGTATGAGCCTCACAAAAAGACTAGTAGCGACGTCATGCGGACTTTTTGTGAATTGCGGATGCCCATATTTACTAGGGTTGGGCCATTTTACCAATATAATATCGGTACATTGCAGCATTTTCTTCTGTGCGATATGTATCGGCTATCACGATACACCTTCGACATACTGATTTTATATAAACCGACTGGTTCACGGACTGTCCGCTAAGTGTCATGACAGCGCCTAAATACATTCCAGGATCCTCTAAGGTTCAGGTAGCTAAGTTTACTGTAACTTTGTACTTCAGTCCAAAAGTTTATATTGAAAGAAATAAACCCAATTGTAACAGTCATAGTTATATACAGTGTTATGTCCGGTTCGCTTGTCGTATTTTCGAGTATAACTATGCACGCAGCGGTATCACCCGTCGTTCTCAAAACGCGACCTGCTGCACCTGTGGCTTCAACAGAAGACGGTTCTGAAATGATTCCTGCAGTAACATTGTTTGCCACACGGAATACTGACTAAAAGCATGAAAGTAAATAACCGATGGCAAAATAAATAACGGCCAAACTCGCATCCTTCGACTTGTAATGCGAGACATTGCAAAAATATTTTTTTTAATAAAAAATTTTCGGGCCAGTAACTTTTTTGGGGGGCCAGTATCTTTTAACATCTATTGGCCCGACAGCCACAGGGTACAAAAGCATAATGTCAAGGCCTGACATGTCAGTTAATATTTTATGACGAAAGCCACCAAAACTATGCTATATTAAACTGCAGATGTATCATTAACAATTTAATCTAAAAAAAATTTTGCATCATGAGAACATTTGATTTAATTTAGTATGCCAGTCTGGTTAACTGACTTAATGCAACCAGTCATTTTCATATATATATATATATGTCTCTCTCATACCAACAAATTGTCCCAATAGTTGGG
Organism: Lamellibrachia satsuma; assembly: GCA_033239005.1. Lineage (NCBI taxonomy): Eukaryota > Metazoa > Annelida > Polychaeta > Sabellida > Siboglinidae > Lamellibrachia > Lamellibrachia satsuma. The sequence goes on from BSQZ01000018.1 coordinate 6,282,285, forward strand.
TATTACGCTGTTTATTCTGGGCTAGCTCTGATGTTGTAATCTGTTTAGCCATTTTGGCTAAAGCCCCCAAATGTTTGTTTAGTCAAATACATATTGCTTTAGCCAAATTGTTTAACATGCATAAAGAAAACAATAAACGCTCTTGTATTCTGTATGCTTTTCAATGAAAATGCTGGTGACCGAATTGGCTCAAAACTTTTGTTTAGATAAATCAAATGCTATGTGGCCAATGGCCCACAAGGCCACAGACAGTGCTAGCCTAGTTATTTACACACATCCTCCCAAAGCAAAGTTGTGATGTTTTGGATGGTACATACGCAATGTCTGCCCCAGCAATGAAGCAGTCTGTTTTGCCAGAGATGAGGACAATACTGGAGACCGCCGGGTCTGACTGCGCCTTCGACAAAGCCTCCTTGAACTCTTGGAAGACTGGCACGGACAGTGTGTTGACCTGGAAACATGTCACAGGTCAATACGGCAATGTGTATGTGCATTAGACAATACAACTATCGGACAATATATATTTGTTACGGACAATGGCCTGTTACACACTGGACATAATCAAATGAAGATGTTAAATTGTACCTTTCATTTTATGTTGTATTTTTTCTTGAACACCATCACAGCTATTTTTGAGGTATTCCTTGCCCAAAAACAGCCCGGCAGTAAACGTAGAAAAAGAAAGATAAAATCTGGGATGGAAAAAACCAACTGAAACGAAGACTTACTGGCTATCTGTATCTAGAAATGGGATTGTTGTTGGTAAGGGGGAGAATTCTGGAAAGACTGCTTGTTTTATTTGATAAACCGTCTAAATCGTGAGGCATCGAGACTATTCGTGACTTCAAGCAGACAGCTGCTCTGGTGTGTGATCTTCATTAGCATATTTATCAGAATGTTATGTTACGTTATGTTACGTTATGTTACGTTATGTTACGTTATGCCAAACTGTGACATACAACTGACTATCTGAAATCACAAAGCACATAAAAAAAAACTTGTTAATGGCCGAAGGACTGTTTGGTAGTGATATTTTGGCAACTGAGCATAAATGTGCATGAGAGAGCAGATTTGATTCAATATAACACATTGTAAGTGAGCCGGCCCACCTGTTTGAGTCTGTAGTGTCACCTACCTTGACACCAGGCGAGTCAAACCTAATGATGGCCACACTGTCTTTCTGTTCATACTTCAGGTGCTCGGCTGCAACAGAGGAATTGTACTACAAATAATACTGAATAGGGGTGAAAAACATTGATACATACATGAAAATTGTTTTCACATGGAGAGAGGGTGTTAGATGCTCTTTCTTTCAGTCATACATTGATGTATTTTTCCAAAAAAAAAACATTATTTGTTTATTTTCCGATTACGGTTCATGTGGGTGCTAACTCTGATCACAGTTCATGTGGGTGCTAACTCTGATCACAGTTCATGTGGATGCTAACGTTGATCACAATTCATGTGGGTGCTAACTTTGATCACAGTTCATGTGGGTGCTAACTTTGATTACAGTGCATGTGGGTGCTAACTCTGATCACAGTTCACGTGGGTGCTAACTCTGATCACAGTTCATGTGGATGGTAACTTTGATCACAGTTCATATGGGTGCTAACTTTGATCACAGTTCATGTGGGTGCTAACTTTGATTACAGTGCATGTGGGTGCTAACTCTGATCACAGTTCACGTGGGTGCTAACTCTGATCACAGTTCATGTGGGTACTAACTTTGATCACAGTTAGTGTAGTTGCTAACTCTGATTACAGTTCATGCAGGTGCTTACTCTGATCACAGTTCATGTGGGTGCTAACACTGATCACAGTTCATGTGTGTGCTAACTTTGATCACAGTTCATGTGGGTGCTAACTTTGATCACAGTTCATGTGGGTGCTAACTTCGAGTATGTGCAGGCAATTTTGCATAACAATACAACCAGCTATGAAAGACGTGTAATGGGTAGAGAAGGAAGGACAATGAAATGTTGAAGGGCATCCACAGGTCAAAAGCTCAAACAAATATGGATTTCAAATATATACACATTAACCTATTAGACCCTGCGCGTCCGAACATTTTCTCCCCGCGGCACCCGAGAGCGTCCGACGATGGAAAAGGCTCTGGAGGTGCTGTCATCTTGTGGATTGTTGTGAAAATTTTTGAGAAAATCGCATTCGAAGTAGAGCACCCATGGTTTTGAGAAATGGACGCTTCTGGTAGACCGACTACGTTCACTGTAGATCACGTTTGCGCTATGATGTATGGCAATTCTTCGGGTGGAAGTGATTTGGAGAGTGATGTGGAGGTAAGAGTCATATGTGATGTTAAAATCGTGACTGAATGAACGATAAATCGAAGATGGCGTCGGTCTTTGTCCAGGAGTGGCGTGGTCACCGGTCTCGGTCAGCTGATCAGTCAGAGTGTAAATACCAACATAATGTCTCTGGTGCTAATCTATTCATTATATTTTATGTACTTTGTTATATGGTGAATAATAAAGCAAGCAAATATTCAAAAAAACAGAGAAACACAGCCGTCGTTCTGGAATCTGGGCAAGTTTTGGTCCTCGTGCAGAATGTAAACAATGGCGGGCGCTGCAGCTGGCCTGGTCAGTGCCTGGATAGGTGATGTTGTTGCTATAGGAATTGTTTCAAATTTGATTTTATTGACAGCGTATTCAACTTTCATGCGTTTCCTTTGTAAATAAGTATATTTATATACATGGCTATAAAAGTTTTATATCAGATATTACTGAAAAGTTTAGAAAATTATTTACTTGCAAAAATAACAATATCGTTTTGTTGGAAATGATATATGCCACATGTAATATACTTGTTGCTATCCTCAGTATCCTAACTAACATGCTTTTCTGTTGTAAATAATTACATTTATCTATGGCTGTATTTCAGACTTTGCTGAAAACAGCGTTGAGATTTGTATTAGTTTTTTTTTGTTTTACATTGCTGTGTTAAGTATGACATGTCACATGCGGTATACTTGTTATTTTTTTATTCTCTTCATTATTCTAACTCATGTTCTTTGTCTCAAAGTGGTAGTGATGTCGACACAGACAGTGATACAACACAGGTCTCAGACAGGACCGATCAAGACAGCATTGTAGAGAGCATTGCCAACAGTGATAATGGACAAGTCGGCGATCAGGGATGCGGCAGGGGAAGTGGCAGAGGACGTGGTCGTGGCAGAGGTCGTGGTTATGGTGTGGCAACTCTGGCTCAGCCAGCCCCTGTCGATCCTAGGTGGCAGAAGACGGAAGATGTCAACCCACCAACCTTTAAGTCGTTCACAGACGACAGTGGACCCACTGAGAGGCTTCCCCCCACCAGCACTCCATTGTCATTCTACAACCAGATGTTCAGTGCCAACTTCTTTGACAACATCGCTGAAGCAACCAACTTGAACGCTGTGGAGAAGCGTCCACCCCCTCCTGGTGCTGCGGACGACGGACGACTGGCGACCTCGGACCGCAAGTGGCACCCAACTACCGGTGACGAGATGCGCTCGTTCTTCGCCATCAACATGGTCATGGGCATCAACGTCAAGTCCGAGTATAACGACTACTGGTGAGGCGACAATGTGCTGTGTGAACCGGCAGCGGTACGAGAAGCTAAGCCAGTACTTTCACTGCTCGGTTGGCAGTACAGGAAGATCTAGCCAACAAGATCAAGAAAGTGGGCCGATGATCACCCTTTGCGAGCAAAGGTTCCATGCGTGCTTTCAGTCCAGGCAGAATGTGTCGATTGATGAGGCCATGGTGAAGTTTGACGGCAGGCTAGACTGGAAGCAATACCTGCCGCTGAAACCAGCGAAGTGGGGCATTAAGCTTTGGTGCCTCTGCGATTTGTTGTAGCTCACAACACACCTTGGCTGAGACACACTTATACAGTGGACAATCCGTGAAGTGGACGAGTCATTATGGGGTCATGTTGACGAAGTGGCACGACAAGCGTGACGTGTACATGATCTCCACTAATGACGCTGGTGGAGACACCGTGCGACAGACCCGTCGCAACCACCAAGACGTCAACCTGCACGTTCCAACCTGTATTGTGAGCTACAACAAGTCCATGGGGTGAGTCGACCATCTTGACCAGATGCGGTCCTACTACGGCATGGGTCGGTATGTCAAGAGATGGTGGAAATACCTCTTCTGGGCCCTCCTGGACATCGGCATCGTAAATGTGTGCACACTGTGGAAGTTGTGCAACCGTCCACTGCCAGCTAACGAACGTCGCTGAAAACATTCAAGGTATTGCTGATCCACTAGTTAGGAGACCCGGCCATCATTGCTCGCAACGCACAGGCACCTCCACCCATGGTTCAGCTGACAGTACAGTACACCGTGTAGGACCATGCTGTGGCTGGCCACCCATTTGTCCGCTTCGATGGCCGCAAGCGAGCCTGCAAGCTGTGCCAACGGAATGGACGCCGAAGGCCATCTGGCCGCGCCATTGAATCCAGCTTTGGCTGCGGCACATGCAATGCACTACCACCCATGGTTCGCCATTGAATCCAGCTTTGGCTGCAGCACATGCAATGCACTACCACCCATGGTTCGCCATTGAATCCAGCTTTGGCTGCAGCACATGCAATGCACTACCACCCATGGTTCGCCATTGAATCCAGCTTTGGCTGCAGCACATGCAATGCACTACCACCCATGGTTCGCCATTGAATCCAGCTTTGGCTGCAGCACATGCAATGTGAACTTGTGCAAAGGCTGCCATGTGCAGTTTCATGCATAAAATGACATGTGTGGGTGGTTGGGTGAACCAGTCAAAATAAAACATGACAATGTCTAATTTTACATTCAACATTTGTTCAGAATATTTATTTCCGACATTTCAGACCCCAAAATGACAACATATTATAGACATACATAAACCACACTTACATCATTGGATAGGTAATTCAATTAGCTTCAAAATATACACACCGTGAAAAATCAATACTTTTGAACATAGAATATGATTTATGTGTAATTTTATGTCCAAAATATTTATTTCTGACATTCCAAACCCTAAAATGGCAACATATAATAGATATATATAAGCCACACTTACACCGTTGGATAGATAATTCAATTAGCTTTAAAATAAACATTAAACATAACTTGCAATTATAAGAAATCAACACTTTTGAAGTTACAGCCAAAAAAACTACAAGCCCCCGTAATTTCCAAAAATGGGTCTGATGGGGAACTGGAGCACCTACTTATTTCATTGTGCGGGGTCTAATGGGTTAACAACTAAATTAAGATTATTCAATGCACTTGTAAAATCAGTGTTATTGTACAGATACTGGGAGGTGAACGAAAGTGACAACCACAGAATGGACACATTCCAATTCCTGGTCATATGTTACATCAAATAAAGCTATCCTGAATAAAAGTAAACACCCCAGTATTAGGTACAACCCAGTATTAGGTACACCCCCGTATTGGGTACACCCCAGCATTAGGTACACCCCTGTATTAGATACATCCCACCCCAGTATTACGTACATCCCACCCCAGTATTAGGTACACCACTGTATTATGTTAGACTCCTGTATTAGGTATACCCCAGTATTAGGTACATCCCAGTATTTGGTACACCACAGTGTATTAGGTATACCTGTATTTTAGTTACAACTTACACCCCAGTATTAGGTACACCCATATTTTAGGTACATCCCAGTATTAGGTACACCCCTGTATTAAGTACACCTCCATGTATTAGGTACACCCCCCTGTATTAGGTACACCACTGTATTATGTACACCCATTTTACGTAACCCTCGTATTAGGTACACCCCCATGTATTGGGTACACCACCTGCATTAGGTACACTCCTGTAGTAGGTACACACCTGTATTTCAATGAAAGTTGGTCAGAAAGTGTTGCTGTTGTCAACATTAATGTGGTGTCAAGGACTACACATTGATCAGACATTTTCGCCCAGGTTTAGTTTTAGTTGTTTCAGACTCATTCTGCAACTGTGTCACTTTCAGAGTTCAGAAGGTCAAACCTGGCTAGCTATTAATGTCATATCTGATTGTGTTAATTGTGGGTCAATATTACTGCTAAATTTACCTAATAGTAATCCTATTACTCCCAGATAGAAGTGTTTACATTCAGTTCATGCTTTTGCATCATTGTCACCCTCACAACCCTTTCCAAACATTGAAGTGCAGGCTTTGTGACATTAAGCTTCTGTACCCAGTGGCCCGTTGGGCCAATAGATGTTAAAAGTTACTGGACCCCAAAAAAAGTTACTGACCTGAATTTTTTATTACAAAAAAAAAACTATTTTTTGCAATACATCGCATTACAAGTCGAAGGATGCGAGTTTGGCCATTATTTATTTTGTCGTTGGTGATTTACTTTCATGCTTTCAGTCAGTATTCCGTATGGCAGACAATGTTGCTGCAGGAATCGTTTGACAATCATATGCCCTCTGCCGAAGCAGGTCGCGTTTTGAAAACGACGGGTGATGCTGCCACGTGAGTTACAGCTAGTTATGCTTGAAAATATGACGGGTGAACTGGACCTGACACTGTAAATGATTGTTACAATTGGGTTTATTTCTTTTGAATATAAACTGTTGGACTCAAGAACAAAGTTAAAGTAAACTTAGCTATCTGCACCCTAGACGGCCCTGGAATGTATGTTAAGCGCTGTCGTGACACCTAGCGGACAGTCCATGAACCAGTCAGTTTATATGAAATCGGTACGTCAAAGGCATATCGCGATAGCCAATACATATCGCGCAGAAGAAAATGCTGCGATATACCGATATTAAAATGATGCGATATACCGATATTAAAGTGATTAGACTTTTTTGTGAGGTTCGTACATATCAAAACAAGATGGCAACTATACGAAGCGACAACACAAAATCGACTGTGTTTAATTGTAGTGCCAGGGTAGATGGCAAGGACAAGCGATGGAAACGATGACCTGTGGCTATGACTAATGGGATAAAAACGATTTGAAACTATGTTGGCCCACCGGGCCAGTAAAATATGGAAACTTGTGGCCCGAACTGATCCGACAGCCCCAAAAAAGGCGTTGGGCCAGCAGGCCAGTGTTAATGTCGAGCCCTGAAGTGGCAAAATCATATCTGAAGGAAATTTAGCCAGAACATATAAAAGTAATTATTTGTTTATGTAATCTAGAAAGCCAGATTATATGTAAATTCATAATGCAGAGATAAACTATTTGTTGCCTATATATGAGATTTGCATGTCCATAAAGACTATATGAATGTACATAATTATCATTCAAGACACACAGTTATATCACTGTGTCCCCTAGTCCCTGCTAACTTGCTTCCCTGGTTGTAATTCCTATCCCATGTGGATAATACTAATTCATTATTTAATAATGTTACAAGTAAATGAGAGAAACGTGAGCTGTTTGAAAATAACATTCACAGAATATGCAAGATGTCCATGGAACACCTCAAGAAAGGTAAATGAACTGATGACTGGATTGACAGATGCCTTGTGTGGTGAACAGTACACCACCCGGTCTCTGTACACATCACTACACACGCTCCACAGCCTTGTGTGGTGAACAGATGTCAGGACACTCCAGTACACCACCCGGTCTCTGTACACATTACTACACACGCTCCACAGCTGCAGCAGGCTAATTTTGACCTGTACAATAGAGTATCAACAAAGCAAATAACTGTTTATTTTTATATATCAATGCTTACGTCTAAATAATTATGGGTAACCATTTCTAAAAAAAGTATAATCACAAAGGCATGCTATTTACACAAAGATGTTGACAACAAGAAATTTTTTGGTAATTATGGGTAACCATGTGTGCAACTTGTGCAAACAAAGGAGCACATTTTGCCTGCAGCAAATGATGGGAGATATTGAGTGCATACTAGAATTAGCACCTAGAAGCCGGACATGGCAGAGGTTATGCGAGGACAGTCCTACCTCCTGTTTATAGCCAGGTCTTGTGACTGCTCTACTATATTTAACTATAGGTGACTAATACATTCCAATGTAAATAACAAGAGCATCTACCCATGAACTTATTGTTAATGCTAGTTAAGTTGTCAAAGTACAATTCTGCCAGTCAGATTTCTATCTCACACTGAGCCACATGCTTGAGGTTGTTAAAGTAGACCTTGAACTAGACCAGAAAATAAACAACAAACTCTACCTTAAGTTTGTATTTCACCTAACAAAGTGTCATAGGCAAACACATTTAATGTTTCACACATGATAAATCTGCAATCTTAATGTTTGTCAGATTGTGCAACATGCCTTAAAAGCGTAAACACAATCGGCGGTTTTGTAACAAGTAGAAAAATTTAAGGGGAGACAAGTGCAATATTAATAACTTTGTCTGCCAGTCATAATAAGATTTTCTGTTAATTTATAAATAACGAGAGCCCAACAATATCAAACTACACAACATAAAATGAACATACATTTTTTGTACAATGCAGCTCCGTTACAAATATAACAAATATATTTTTTAATCAATTTGTAAAAATTTTATGTTTTAAGTTGTGAAAGTACTAAATATCACGGTAGTTCCACTCGAGGTCACGAACATTAGAAGGTATAAATACTTCATATTTTCTTCAAATGCAATGATATTTTTTATATATATGGTTCATATACAAATTTTGCTATGCAAATATTCCTTAAACACATTTCTAATAAGCAATGGTTTTTATTTGCTGGTGATTACAGCTGCCCAGTGATCACTGGTCAGAGTCTGATAAGGCTGAGGCAGACCAGACTTGGAGTAGGATCTGGACACTTAGATTGTGAATGATGTTAATGTCTGATTGTGAGGTGAGTTGTACACTGATGTATTCTCCAGGGTTTTACAGTGTGTTTATTTATGTTGTGTGCACAACTGAATTAAATATTAAATTATCACTGCCAAACACAGTCACAGATATTTAATGTTCAGGTGCACCCGTGTTTCTTTCCTGGTGAAAAGAACAGCATTGGCAGTGGAGTGGAGATTGGGAAACAAGATATGAAAGGCTCAAAAGAAGTAAATGTTAGCTATCTGGGCCTCTTGGGTGATTCACACAATATACTGGGAGAGGTGATGGGACAATACCTGGAGTGACATATCCTCAGCACCACCCAGCATCTAGTTAACTATGACTATGAGACTGTACTTTATGTGCTGCAAGTTAATCTACATGTGTACACAATCAATTGTATACTAATGACACACTGGTTTTTACAAACAGGATAAGTACATATAACCTTCAGGCTGAGTGCGCAGGTTGTAAATCTAGTTAATGTTAACAAATGTCAATATGCAGTGTCTTAGACCTGAACTGTTAATTGAGCTACGTGAAAACAATGCACAGACAATTGCATTGTTGGAAAACATTCCTAGCAAGCAAATTGTTACTGTTTATGTAAAAAAACATTTATTTAATTATCTAGGCAATTAAAATAATGTAATCTTACCTGCCATCGCTGAGCTCACAGAAAACTGTCGTCCACTTCCAAGCATCCCAAGCCGGGCAACTGCAAAACATCAAACATTCCATCAATAAATTCTCCAAATTGTTGCATTACAAATATGAAAATAAAACAACACATATTGGATATATATATATATATCCAATATGTATTGTTTTATTTTCATATTTGCAATGGAAAAATTTATATATATATGTGATGCGCCATGCCAAAATAAGGAACTTCTCGCTAGATTTAGTTCGGCGCAGGAGCCTAAAATGATGTACCTTCGAATTGTCGAAAATGGGTTAACGACGGAATCAATCAGCAAAATTATCCATCTTTCCATAAATCCATTTATATAAGCTCAGGGTTGTTTGATTTAAATCACTCAAAAAAATCAAAAAATCATTGATTTATGATTTTTTTTTTACTTCCGGTGTTTTTAAACGCTGAGTTATATGAATTTAACACAAATAATTGTTTACAAGCATCGAGATCAACAAAGTTTTGTATGTTTTTTAATACAAAACACAAAGTGCGCACACTTGTGTAGCTGTATTGTCACCAGATAGCCTGATAGTAAAGTATTTTATGACATTGTGTGTGTTTCAGCTATTCCCTTTCTGAACGTAGTGAAGCCACACAAACTTGTCTTCCAGAGGAAGTATCTTTTCAACACAGAAGCCCTGAGTTAAAGTCCACTTATAGCTTGTGCTAGTTGTTACCAATTCAGTATGTTGACTCAGTTGTTTAATACTGTACTAGTTTGTATTCTGGTTAGAGACCCTTAGAGTACAGACCCCTGCTAATCCACCCTATAGGCAAACAATAATTACAACTGCTACAGCCTCAGACACACAGCATGCTTTCCTTTCCAAGACAGATTATGCAACTACAGGGGGTTAGGCCTTGTGGACATTGTCTAATGTCTTTATATAAGCAAAAATCATGTACCCTCTGTTAAGACAAGAACCCAAATCGATTTGATTAGAACATGTTTGAAAGAGTTTATAAATTTAAACATCTATATAAATATCTATATACCAGATTTTTTTTAATATAAATAAAAAAATCAAATAAATCCGATTTAAATAAAAAAAATAATTTAAAAAAAAATAAAAATCATGATTTTTTCAACCCTGTAATAAGCTGAACAATTTTTCAAACTAGTAATATTTAACACTTTGTTATTGAAGCCCGTGATTAGCATCGCGGTTGAGAAATCTGAAACTAAGCAATTTTTACATGTTTTTGATCGACTGTCTTCTGTCACTTACAAGCAGGAAACCACACGTTATACATGGCTAGATAGCTTATGACGTCAACTACACATGTGATTGGGAATGTCTTACTGTGCAGACCAATGGAACAGCTCCTATTTTACATAATTTATCCAGCAACAAAGAGGAAGTAACGAAATGCTCGCTGATTGGTTGAAAACGTAAGCACGTGTGCGCAGTCGGTTTATTTACACTTTCCTTTCCTCTTTGTTCGCCATTTTCATCCGCTGTTTTTGTCTTCGAATCATCACAGATTTGCACTATGGCATCGAAAGGAACTTATTTAGCAATTTAGCTGCCGTAACTGAAGATTATTTTGAAGGCCGCGTCGAGCCCATGGTGGTCACCTCAGCAGGGACAGGGGAAGACCACATTGAGCCTGCACTGGTTGGCTCAGCGCCAGCGGACTTTTTGAATTAGGGGAACTGACATTGTGTAGTGTTATTATATATGTAATGTGTAAACAATGTTTTATTTTCAGATATTTCAGGGGTTTATTTAAGGGGTTCGACTCGCGGTAATCTCCGGGAATACCAAACCTGGTAATAAATGAAGTGGCATTCAATAAATATTAAGTTTTTCCATTTTATACTTCTGAATCTTCTTTATACACATCTACTGAAGGAATATACAAAATTTCATTCCATTTGGAGCATTATAAGTGCATGGTTGCTATGGGAGAAGCAATTTTTCAATGCTATTTTTTAAAGCTGATTTTCTCGAAACTGTTATTCCAAAAATGTGTACACTAAAAGTGTAATATCTTGGCCCAGGAGTAAGATACACTGTTCATGGTGTCATTTTAAAGTTGTGTATCGCCTCTATTTGAATCTGTAATAAAATGGTTTTATCAAATTATCGAGAAGAGTCTGGTTATGGCACATTTTGTCAAAATAACTATTAACTATGTAACATCAAAATAAAAATAGAATACAAAAAAACAATATAAATGAATTAATAGTGACATTACATGTATTATAACTGATAATTATTCATGCATTATGGCATTGTACAAATGATCAAACTAAAAAATTTACATACGCCGATGTCTTGCTAATGTTGTGATGACATAACACTGTCTAATAGCGCAACACACAAGTCAAGTGACAAGGCATGCACGCCGGATTCGTTGATAAAATCCCATTGGAATGGTCTTTACATTAACATAGTAAATGCATTTTTGTAATAATATTTACAAAATAAATTAAGAATCACAACACAGAAACATGGAAGATAGTTTACAGTTGATTCATGGATGTTTGTTTGATCGAACCTTGTTTGATGGCTAGCGGTTAGAAAATTACGTGAAACAGTCACATCTTCGACGCTAAATGAAACGGCAAATGCAGTTAAACTGTATAACAAGTAAAACCAAGCACACCATACCATCCTTCGAATGTTAAAGTTGTTGCTGCATGTATTACCTTTACAGAATGGCGTTCTTTGTCTTGATAAGTGCCGGAAAACTCCCAACATCCCGAACCCTGCCATCTTTGCGTATTCTGTCACTGCCCAGTAGCACGTACCGGCTGCTACTGACCTTTGCAAATCACACGAATCAACGCGATTTCTCGTTCGCTAAAACATTGTTTTCTAGCAGGAAAAGAGTGTGTAGCACTTTTTCACGTAGACATATGTAATATATGTAAGTATTAGCGTGGCGTATATGTACTGTTAAGAAATGTGCGGTACAATTAACTTCAAAAAAGTATGAATTATAAAAAGTCACGTGATAAAACAAAGCTGACCTTTCGCTGCCAACTTGCGAAGCCGTAATAGACGTGACACAGAAATGGCACTGCTTTGGAAGACGGCCGTGCTTCCGAGTTTGGCTCGCCAAACCAGACTACGTGAGTATTGTTGCCGAACAAGTAGTGTTTCATCATCAGTGTTATTTCTGCATGCTGTTTAATAGGATGCTCGAAACTGTAATGTGAAGGGTGTGAATTGTGCGGTTTGGCATGTGTGCACTGTTAAAAGGCTGTTTAACCGGCCCAGCCCCAGTGGATGGCAGAGTGTGTAACAGCCACTGATTACCTCATCGTGTGTTGTGTATTGTGGGAAATATACGCATTGTGTATTGTGACGAATACGCGCTCGGTCGTAGTGTTACATTTAATGTAATATGTAAAAACATTGCTGATTAATGTCAAGTAATAACATGTGATGTTTTTTTAACAATGTCTCCAAGACTCGAGAGCCTGGCAAGACATGATTGTATTGCAGATGCATACATTTTGTTGATTGTGTGCTCGTCTTACTGGTGATATGTATGTGAGTAAATTAACTGAACTCTTACAAAAAAGAGAGGCTGCACTAGAAACACTTAAGCCCAGTATGCCTTCCATGATATATATATATATATATATATATATATATATATATATATATATATATATATATATATCCAGTTGAACCACTGCAATAAAATGACACCAAAGTCCATATCTGGATCATGAGTGTTTTACTCGAGGTATGAAGAAGGACCCAAACCTGACTCCCACTTCTAAAATCCAAACTTGGCTCTTCTACCAACAGTTTGACAGGCTAACTGAGTAGTCATATCTGAGGCCGAGCAGGACACATATACCATTGAAGCGCTCCGTCAGAGTTATTCAGGTGAAGTAACTCCCAAGTTTGTGCTAGTAAATTCTGAAACGTAAACCCTAGAAGAAAACAACTGCATATAACCAAAAACTTAGGTGGCTGGTCCTCTGAGAATGTCGATCTAGATGATAGTTGAAAAGTACCATCTGTAATTACTGACCTGTGAAAAACTGAGAATACTTTGAGGATGAACTGGCTTAAAAAAGACAGACAAACAGATATATTTAGTTTGATCATTTGTACAAGTTGAAATAATTAATTCAGATCACAAATATAAAGGTCAAGGAGACGCCTATTAAGGGAAACACTTGTTGCTAACATTTTGTCAAAATAACTATTATTTATGTCAAATAAAATAGAACATAAAAAAATTAATACAAAAACAATATAAATTAATTAATACAGTAAAAGGCTATGTAATCGATTTCAGTTCTTACAGATGTAGCAATTAGGAATAACGCAGTGGAGTACATAATTCCTAAATAGATGGTTTTTAACGTAAATCATGAAACCATAATTATAGGCTGTGTATAAATGTTATCAGTGATAATGCTTGGAGTATTGTTAACTTTCTCTTTAATGTTGTGTCGAATGTACTTTTTGACAAGTTCATGATTGACTCTGTGAATTTTCTTCATGTGTAGTATTGATGAATTTCTAAATTATGCATGTAAGGGATGTTAAAGTATTCTGGTAGATCATTATTGACTAATTAATAATACAAGATTGTGATGAGTCCATGTACTGTTCAGCTTCTCAAGAAAATTTATGGAAAGGTTAGAAACTGGCATACCATGATTTGTTCATGTGCACAAGAATATTATTCACTTATTTTGTTAAAATATCTTAAAACCAATAATTGTAATATTATTAGAAGGGGAGACTTATTCTGTGGTAATTCAGTGATATGTCTCCATGTATTATTATATTATACATGTAAAAAGGTAGGTAACTTGTAGTGTACAGTTATATATTCAAATGTAATGCAACACTATGTAAATTAGTCTTATTATTGGACACCAAGGTGAAGTCCTACAGCACTGAACATATTATCAAAGTAACCCATCTCCCTGTGTACACAGGTGGGTAAGGTCAACAGCTAATGGGCAGAGGGTAATCTGAGGTCACTAACCTGGGACAATTAACTGTCAGTCCATCAAATACTGCAGTAAATCTTATATTTATATATACACACGCACGCATGCACACACGCACACACACTCTTTCATGGCCAAATTAATGCAAAATATGTGCTGCTACTGAATCCTATTAAATTATGAAATTTCTCATGAGCACTGTGAACAAATCCTCTAATTGACTTGGCTTGCATGAATGAATGCATGAATGCAAATGCAAGATTTTACTTTTGATTCAATTAAAATTAAATTTGCATTGTATTTAAACTTAAATAAAAGTACTGTGGTTTCATGGACCTACAGATGATCATATATATATATATATATATATATATATCTACTGACCTTGCCTGGTAATAGTGGTATAGGTTATTGTTCAAACTTATGGGTTGAAAGGTTCAACCAGAGTATCAGAGTATGCTCCATTAAGCTGCTCTGCCAAGACTAATGGCTTAGAAGGTACATCAGTAAATGCTGTAGAAACTGCAGGGATCACACTTGTGATGAATGGCCTAGTAATTAGTGACATGTGTGCCGTCTTAGATGCCAAAGGTGGCAGGTAGGCTGGCAACAGTTGAATAGTTCACTCATACTCTCGAGTGCCAAATAAACGTTTACATGAAATAACAGTATAGGGTAGCAAATTGGTTATATTTAATAAAAGTGTAGTGCCAAATAACAGTGGCAAATTGTTCAACACAAATAATAGTATAGTGCAAAAAAGGCACTAGTATATTTGTCTTTTTTAGTGCCGAAGATATCTTTCACCATTTTTACTCGACATAAAGCCAAGGCGTCCCTAGAAACTACATGGATCGCCACAGATATAGTAGCCATGTTTTATATCTGAGAACAACAGGGGAATTGTCCATTTTTAAATGGACATTAAAGTTTTATTGAATTGAATGCAACTCCAGTTGGGAGCAAGTGGTCTTAGCGCGAGCGGTATACCACATTGATTAGCACGAGCAATAGGGAGAGAGAGCGATTGCTCTCCTAAAAAATTATGCTCTGCATAATTTGCCACGATTATCAGAAAATGTAGGCCGGCACAAATGTTTAAATCTAATAATTGTATAGTGCCAAATATGATGCGTATAGGGTGGCATTTTTCATCAAATAAATACAAATATAGGGACGTTTATTCAGCACTCAAGAGTATGCATAATAATTAAGTTACACCAGGCACATGTGAACCCAGTGAAGTATTGACCTTTCAATGATACTTAATAAATTGAACAATAAGTGCAACTTATGACACAATCTTGGTGATTCTGTTGAATGTGTTCATTCATTACCACCCTGCCAAGATTATTGACCATTGTAATCAGTGCTGTTGTTTGTCAGAGCTGTCAGACTTTGGTATTACCTATAATGGGCAAATACAAGTTCAAATGGCTCTTCTGCTAAATATGAGTCTGAAAGACAGTGCTAGGCAGCACTTGGACAGAAATAAAATTTATGAGAATAATCATTGGATGTCCATGTGCCAAAATGAAGGAGTTGTTTCACTCATGAATTGAGCACAATGGCTTGCCATATGTGTGACATCTTCAGTAACATCAGGTGCCAACTCAAAACATTGATGTACAACACTATCAATGTCACTTTAGCTCCCCCCACAATGTCACTTTAGCTCCCCCCACATGAAACTTTTTTAGTGACCCGTGGATACATATCCGTGAAACTGTCCTCATCAATCCTGCTGTACCCATCACATACCACACATACATACATATACCACACATACATACACATACCACACAGACATACACATACCACACAGACATACACATACCATACAGACATACATATACCACACAGACATACACATACCACACAGACATACATATACCACACAGGCATACATATACCACACAGGCATACACATACCACACAGACATACATATATCACACAGACATACATATACCACACAGACATACACATACCACACATACATACATATATCACACAGACATACACTTACCACACAGACATACACATACCACACAGACATACATATACCACACAGACATACACACACCACACAGACATACATATACCACACAGACATACATATACCACACAGACATACACATACCACACATGCATACATATACCACACAGGCATACACATACCACACAGACATACACATACCACACAGACATACACATACCACACAGGCAAACACATACCACACAGACATACGCATACCACACAGACATACATATACCACACAGGCATACACATACTGTACAGACATACACATACCACACAGACATACATATACCACACAGACATACACATGCCACACATACATACACATGCCACACAGACATACACATACCACACATACATACACACCATACAGACATACACATACCACACAGACATACACATGCCACACAGACATACACATGCCACACAGACATACACACACACCACACAGACATACACACACCACACAGACATACACGCACCACACAGACATACACACACCACACAGACATACACATACCACACAGGCATACACATACCACACAGGCATACACATACCACACAGGCAGACATACACATACCACACAGACATACATACACCACACAGACATACACATACCACACATACACATGCCACACAGGCATACACATACCACACAGGCATACATACACCACACAGACATACACATGCCACACAGACATACTCATACCACACAGACATACACATACCACACAGACATACACATGCCACACAGACATACACACACCACACAGACATACACACACCACACAGACATACATATACTGACTGTAGCAGAATCTGATTTATTTGTTCCTCATTCATCAAAGTAATATTTACTGTTATTGGAAAATTAACAATGTTTTTGAGAAAATACACTGCGTTACAGCGCTATGCAAAACAGCTGCTATAAACTCCCCAATGAATCCAATTTGGTTTCACCTCACCTCACCTATCCTCTTCGGTCCCAGTGGCCCATAAGGCCAAAGTGAATCTCCTCCATCTTGTTCTGTCAGTTGCTATACGTCTGGCTTCGTTCCAGCTATTCCACCCCAGTATACGTCTTTCATTTTCAATAGTTGATCGCCATGTTGTCTTTGGTCGCCCAACCTTTCTTCTACCTTCAGGCGTCCAGGTCAGTGCAGTCTCACATTTGCTGTTCTTGTCCATTCGTAGGATATGTCCTACCCACTTCCATCTTCTTAACTTGACCTCAGTGCTGATTGTCTTCAATTTTGTTTTTGCCAGAATATCTCGATTTGATACAACATATGGCCATCGAATTTGTAGGATTCGTCTTAAACACTTGAAAAAAATGTATCTAACTTTCTGTTGTCTCCTTCTTTAATTTTCCATGTTTCACTTCCATACTACAACACTGGTTTAACAAGTGTGTTAAAAAGCCTCAATTTCGATCTCAATGTGTATATATTTGAACTTCATATCTGATTTAGTTTCATGAATGATACCCTCGCTTTACAGATTTTGTTAACAATGTCATCGCCGCCTCCTCCTTGCTTACTAACGTTCGCACCAAGGTAGTTATACTTGTCCACTTCCTTTAGCTCTTGATCATCGATTAGTATTCTGTTTTCGCACTTGCTGTTTATCCTCAATATTTGAGTTTTCTTTTTATTTATTCTTAGTCCTGTCCTTGCTGCAAATTGATTCAGTTGTCTTGTCTTTGTTTGCATGTGTGTGTAGCATGATGACATGAGTGCTATGTCGTCGGCAAAGTCCAGGTCCTCTAGTTGTGACGTGAAGTTCCATCTTATTCCTGTTTTGTTTCCCGCTGTTGTGTTTCTCATTATCCAGTCCACTACTATCAAGAATATAAATCCAGACAATACATCTCCTTGTTTAACTCCAGTTTTGACCTTGAACCACTCAGATTCCTCACCTTCGTCTAACACTGCACATTCACTATCTTCGTATAACATCTGTACCATGTGGATTATCTTGCGTGGAATTCCGTAGCTCTCCATAATTTTCCATAGACTCTCTCGGTGCATTGAGTCAAATGCTTTTTCAAAATCCACAAACGTGATGTATAGAGCTGCCTGCCATTACACTACCTGTTCTATAATATTTCGTAAAATAAATACCTGTTCTACTGTGCCTCTCCCACTTCTGAACCCTGCTTGTTCGTCTCTCAACTTGCTGTTAACTCCATCTCTTATTCTGTTAATGAGTACTCTTCTGAATACTTTACTAGGAACAGATGTCAAAGTAATTCCTCTCCAATTCCCGCACTCTGTCAGGTCACCTTTCTTCGGTATTTTAACGATCAGTCCCTGCTTTCACGTTTTTGGCACTTTCTCTTGTTCCCAAAATGTTCTGAATAATTTGACAAGCCATTTCTCTGTTGTATTCATGTCTGCTTTTAATAATTCTGCTGTAATTTTGTCCTTGCCCCCTGCTTTCCCGTTTTTCATCTTCCTTAGCGCTGTTCTAATTTCTGCCTTTGTTATTGGGTCAGTGCTGATTTCGTTTATGATCGGATCTATCTCCACATCTGTTACAGGGTCATCAGGTATAGGTCTATTAAGGATTTCCTCAAAGTGTTCTTTCCATTGCTTCCTTCTGGCCAATCCTTCCGTTATTAAGTTTCCACATTTGTCTTTCACTGCATTTGTTGTCTTACGTTTGTCATTACTGAGGGTTTTTGTAATATCATACACTTCTTTCATTCTTCCATTATGTGCTGCTTCCTCTGCTTCCATGGCAAGGTGGTCAACCCACTTCCTCTTGTCTTGCCTCATGCTCTTCTTCACTTCTTTGTCTTTACACCTATATTTATCCATGTAATTCTGCTTAATCCTGTCTGACTTTGTCTGCTCGATGTTGTTCTTCAGTCGTTTTCTCTATTCTACTAACTCCCACGATTTCTTGTTGATCCATGGTTTTTGCCCTTTCTTTTTGTACCCCAGTACTTCTTGAGCTGTTTCTTTGTATGCATCCTCAAAGTCTTGCCATTGTTTCTCAACTTCTTCGTCGCCTGTTTCTTCATAGTCTTGTAATATATCATATTTGTTGTGTAACTTCAGTGAGAATTGGGCTTTAATAGCTGGTTGCTGTAACTTAATTATATCAAATTTCTTTCTGATCGCCTTGTTCTTTTGTTTTCTCTTTAGTTTCAGCTTGATTTTTGATCGCACTAATTGGTGGTCGCTCGCAATGTCAGCTCCTCTCATGGCCCTAGTGTCCATTACTGATGTCCGGTGTTGCCTACTTACTAACACATGGTCTATTTAATTCTTTGTCTTTCCTCCTGGAGATGTCCATGTCTGTTTATGTATAAGTTTAAGTGGGAAAATGGTACCTGTTACCACGAGGTTATTGAGTCCGCAGAAGTCAACAAGTCTTTCTCCATTGTCATTTCTTTCACCTACTCCATGGCTTCCTATTACGTTTTAATATCCGTCATTGTCTTCTCCAACTTTGGCATTTAAATCCCCCATTACTAAGAGTATGTCATGCTTATGAACACTGTCCACAACTGTCTGGAGCTGTTCGTAGAAATTGTTTTTATCTTCAACGCTGGCTTCATTTGTTGGTGCATAGACTTGTATGATCAGTAACTTTACATACATGGAGAAGAATCTAGCATAAATAATTCTATCACTGATAGGTTTCCATTCCAGCAATGCTTGTTCTGCTTTCTTCGTCATCATTATTGCTACTCCGTGTCTCCAATTTGGTTTAGTATAAGCTAAAGCAAGAAAGAACCAAAACCACTGGAAGGAAATCATGTCACCACATTAAGTGGATGACATCATTAAAGTAAAGTAAAAACCAGTAAGTAAATAAAGTATCGACCATGAGTGCGTGATTGAGATTTATATCAGCTGTTGAATTGATATGGTTCTCCATTGAAATCACACATGCTCATGTGACGGGATGCTGTCACAAGACAGTCAACCTGTGTCACAGTGACCTGTATGTGACTGGGTAAAATGAGGACAACTTCCAAGCGCGTGACAAACATGACATCAGAACCCAGGATATAGTTTATACCAGTAACAATGACATCCGAACAATTTTTTTATGAGCTAGATCTGCTTCAGCTCTCCAATCAGCCCCGCCAGGCACATAGAGCTGTGGAAGCCAAATAAAAAACATCTAAACAGAATATTGGCCTAGTCAAACTTGTACAGATGTGACACAGCCCCTCTGTTGTTATTAGTGTTTACATATTTACATGTCATTAATTTCTAGAAAAAAAATAGTATTTAAGTAAACATATAGCTAATACGGAGAACACAGATTTTATGTTATCTATAATCTTGCAGTACTTGGCATGATTTTTTTAACGTGTTCTTTGTTTGTTGTTGCAGAAACTGTGCGATGTCTCAGCACAAGTTCAAGATGGGACGGTGAGTGTACATTGTGTAAATTTGTCGGCCAACCAATTTTTTATAGCCAGATGTCCACAAAAAGTGTTGCCAACAGTTCGTGTAAAACTTACACATAACAACTACGTTGAGTTGCCAGCTGAAAACATGTTGGCAACTGCAGAATCAGTACGTGTATGGCAGGCTTAAGAAATATGTGTATTTGTGAAGACGTGTTGAGTTGTACAGTTACATAGGCATTGTTTTCATTTATTATGTGTCAGCACTACCAAATTTAATGGGAGAATCTCTTTATTAAATATTTGAGAAGACAATTTTCTATTACTCATATTATGTAACAGGTTTGAGTGTTCTTAATTATGAGTCTGACATCTCAGTTGTAAATCTGATTACTCAGTTGTGAGTCTGATGTCTCAGTTGTGAATCTGGTGTCTCTGTTGTGAGTCAGACGTCTCAGGTGTGAGTAGCATCTCAGTTATCAGTCTGACATCTCAGTTATCAGTCTGACATCTCAGTTATCAGTCTGACATCTTAGTTGTGATCTTTCAGCTGCTACAGGTTCCAAGAAGAGTCTGGGCAAGCCAGGGGTGAAGAACGTGGTTCTAGTGGATGGAGTGAGGACGCCGTTCCTCATGAGTGGCACTGACTACAAGTCACTCATGCCTCACGACCTTGGCATTGCTGCCATGCGGTATGCACCTTCGCAAGTGAATGACATTAGGCAATGGCCCAGTTTATTCTTGAGAAACAACGTTAATGATTAAACATAGCCTTGGTCTTTCTGTCCATGATCCTGAATGTGATATAGTTTATGAATTATAATTTTCCTCTTGAGTGTAATCAGAGTGTTAGAGTTAGACTCATTGCATTCAAGATATTTCTGTTGGTGCCATACAGCTAGTCATGGAAGCCCTGAATACTAGACTTGTTATACTGTGATGCATATCAGAGAAATGAAATGTGCCCAGAACAGTCGTGTGTTCATGTTGTCCTGAATTTGAAAACATTTTAATTTCAGATAAATCAATGTTGGCATCTTACTGCCTACATTGTAATTTCTGTTTTAGAATCAAATTGTGTGAGTTTTATATGAAATTTTTTTATTATAATGTTTAATCAGTTGACTGAAATGTATATTTTTATGTGTTGTTGTGTAAGTCGTAGTAATCAGTCAATTAATTAACTGTCACAGTCTTTCCATGAGGCTCCGTGTATACATTTTGGGTAGCCTCCGTTTTACTAATCAAATATGTTTTATAAACCACAAATTACAACCAGTTCATTACTGTTATTTGCTACATATCACATCCTTGTTTCAGGGGCCTGCTTGATCGCACAGGAATACCAAAAGGTAGGTCATTGGTTTATACATTTTTGACTTTGCATTGTGGATAGACAATGAAGAATTAAATTTGAATTCCAATTAAATTAATGAGGGTGAGTGGGTGGGTGGGTGAAACATCCAAGGTGTCATGGAAACAGTAATTAACTGAGTGATTGTTTCTAGCATCTGTGTAATGTACCTGATTTGTGGCCTTCATTAAACATTTGTAAGCATTCTTGCCCATTAGCTTCCAATACTCTCTTCAGTGTTGCAAAAGTCTAGTGCTTTCCAGATCCATATTCACACCCCCATACCTTGTTTATTGGGCTGCTTGTAATAACAGGCTGGAGGCAGTGGTGGTTTCTTTTGATCTTTTACAATTCACACCTGCTTTAATTGGTCTATGCTAGAATAACCATCTAAGTGGGTGATAGAAGTCAGCATTCTATGAGAGGGGTTTACAATACCTTTTTTCCAAATGTCTTCCTCTACTGTTTCACCGCAGTCAACAAAAGCTGCTACATAAAAAAAATCAAAATGCATATCTTTGGTGGTATTTGATTACTGCAGTTTACATGTGAAACATATCTTTGGTGGTATTTGATTACTGCAGTTTACATGTGAAACATATCTTTGGTGGTATTTGATTACTGCAGTTTACATGTGAAACATATCTTTGGTGGTATTTGATTACTGCAGTTTACATGTGAAACATATCTTTGGTGGTATTTGATTACTGCAGTTTACATGTGAAACATATCTTTGGTGGTATTTGATTACTGCAGTTTACATGTGAAACAGTTGCATTGTTTAATGCCTATAAATGAGGGTGCTAGAGAGGTGACTGATCTTCATCTTTATTTATTCCTTGATATAAAAATTAACTATCTATCTAAAACAGAGCTAATAAATAAATAAATAAATAAATAAAACACAGCATTTATATAGTGCTGTATTCACTGTGGTTGCGTAAATACCTGGTAGATACATTGAAAATGTCAAGGACACATTATTTCCATCTAGGAAAAACAAATAAGAAAGATCAGCTGTGGGAATTAATCACTGAGATTAAAGGAAAGTTGAAGCTTAAACTGCTCAGTTCAGCATAATTAAGATGAACAAGGAAAGTGTCTGAAAAGTCCAAGTACTAATTTCAAGGTTGTTAATTATAAATGTCATATATATGTTGTTGATAGGCTATGTTGGATCTGTTACGGAGTTGATAGGCTATGTTGGATCTGTTATAGAGTTGATAGGCTATGTTGGATGTGTTACAGAGTTGATAGGCTATGTTGGATTTGTTATAGAGTTGATAGGCTATGTTGGATCTGTTACAGAGTTGATAGGCTATGTCATATTTGGAACAGTCATCCAAGAGGTAAAGACGAGCAACTTGGCGAGAGAGGTAAGTTGATCGAGACAAGATGTTGAAAACGTTCAAAGACAGACAAAGCCAATGAGCTATTTCAAAATCTCCTTGACCATTTTTATTCCTTTGTAAATCACTGTGTATTATTTAAAGCCAATTTTTATATACTTAGGCTGTCAGATAGTGATATATATTTTATGAAAGTCATGTTTTTTAGCAAGTCACAGACCTGGTTGCAAAGCATTCTTTAGAAATTGATGTCCTCTCACCATTTTTGACATGTGATTTTAATATAATTATTCCTATTCAGTTAAAGTATTAACAAAACTGAATCTTGCAAAGCTGCATATTGTTTTAGCATAAGTAAGTTAGCATGACAGTATGATTGATTTTTTTATTATATATTATTTAGTTGGAAAATGACACCGACTGTTTGTCATGTGACAGGTGACACTGAGCGTAGGTCTTCCTGACACGACCCCGGCCCACACAGTGACACAGGCATGCGTCTCGTCCAACCAGGCCATCACCACTGGTCAGTCTCTATATGCCAAGCTTCTCCTGCCACATTCTCAAAAAATGGACCTAACTAGTTTCTCATTTTTTACACT
This sequence comes from Lamellibrachia satsuma, assembly GCA_033239005.1. Lineage (NCBI taxonomy): Eukaryota > Metazoa > Annelida > Polychaeta > Sabellida > Siboglinidae > Lamellibrachia > Lamellibrachia satsuma. The sequence goes on from BSQZ01000018.1 coordinate 6,306,446, forward strand.
AATCTAGCTCCATCTTTGACTCACTGTGTCAGGATGTAAACTTGCTCATTACTAAACGCATATTTCAACATAAGTTAGGTTACCTGACAGAAACCTGTTACTAGTTGCTATAGCCTTATTTCATAATGATAAAGCAATAATTGACGTTCTGGATATTAATAATCTTAAGTAGTTTTAATGACAATCGATTGCTGATACAGTGACATCATTACACTGCTATTATATGCACTGTCTTGTGATACAGTGACATCATTACACTGCTATTATATGCACTATCTTGTGATACAGTGACATCATTACACTGCTATCATATGCACTGTCTTGTGATACAGTGACATCATTACACTGCTATTATATGCACTATCTTGTGATACAGTGACATCATTACACTGCTATTATATGCACTGTCTTGTGATACATTGGCATCATTACACTGCTATCATATGCACTGTCTTGTGATACATTGACATCATTACACTGCTATTGTATGCACTGTCTTGTAATACAGTGACATCATTACACTGCTATTATATGCACTGTCTTGTGACATAATTACACTGCTATCATATGCACTGTCTTGTGATACATTGACATCATTACACTGCTATCATATGCACTGTCTTGCGATACATTGACATAATTACACTGCTATCATATGCACTGTCTTGTGATACATTGACATCATTACACTGCTATCATATGCACTGTCTTGCGATACATTGACATCATTACACTGCTATCATATGGCACTGTCTTGTGATACATTGACATCATTACACTGCTATCATATGCACTGTCTTGCGATACATTGACATCATTACACTGCTATCATATGCACTGTCTTGTGATACATTGACATCATTACACTGCTATCATATGCACTGTCTTGCGATACAGTGACATCATTACACTGCTATCATATGCACTGTCTTGTGATACATTGACATCATTACACTGCTATCATATGCACTGTCTTGTGATACATTGACATCATTACACTGCTATCATATGCATTGTCTTGTGATACAGTGACATCATTACACTGCTATCATATGCACTGTCTTGCGATACAATGATAGGAAAACCAGCAGGAATTGCAGGGAAGGTGCAGGACTTCCAAGTTTTTAAGAATACCAGATTAAGCTGTTTAACCCAGCATCACTTGGGGTAAGACCACAGTTGACTCTAACCTGTGTTGCCAGGTATTGGGATGCTGACGTCTGGCTACTGCGATGCTGTTATTGCTGGTGGTGTTGAATTCATGTCGGACGTTCCAATCCGCCACAGTCGAAAGATGCGCCAATTGATGCTTTCTATGAACAGGGCGAAGTCTGTTCAGGCGCGACTCAAGCTTGTCAGTCAGATGTTCAGCATGAAGGCTCTCACGCCAGAGGTATCCACTCAGTCCAACTACATTTCTCTAAGTGTAGCAGTAAGATACATGTATGTGTATACATGTGCACCTACAATACATACAGTGTTTTCCATATTTTAAAGCTATTCCGAAAAGGTTCCCTCACATGTGTTAATGTTTCACAATTGTTTGTACTTTTTACTAATTCACACACAGACACACACAATTAAGGAGAACTGTATTTACAAAAATCTCCTGAACATCACTTTGTGGTGTAAGTGATGATGAGTTGTGATGACTGTGTGTTGTCGCTCATGGGTGATGAAACTTGATGACTGTTGTAGTTGCCAGCAGTGGCTGAGTTTACCTCTGGAGAGACCATGGGCCACTCCGGGGACCGACTGTGTGCCGCCTTCAACGTCTCTCGTGCCGAACAGGTATAACACCACACTTCTATACAATCATTGCCATAAACTAATGTTTGTGATGTGTGTAATGCCACTTAGTAAATAGCAATGCAATAACAGCAGCGACTCAGTATGTTTTCTGACTCAAAGCAATGCTAGTCAATATTGGCCCTTTAACTGCTCGCTCAAAATATGTAGTGAGTTATTACATTAATGGACACCAAATCATTATTTCCAACCTTCTGGATTACTCATAAGCTAGGCATACATAGCTAAGCTTTTGTTGCGAGTTGTGTGTTTGTATAACTAGCAACAATTTTCCGTTGGTTGTGCGACTGGGTCAGTGCACATTCCAAAACTCTACGCAACTGATCAGCGTTCAAACAAAAGTTGTTGCACCTCATATGCAAACCGCCACGATCCTAGTTTAAGTTTCTGGAACTGGATGTACACGCACCTCTAGTGGTATGGTTTGGCATGAACCCAAACTTAAAACAAGCACCATTTTACGCCTGTTGCAAAGAGTTTTGTTGAGTTGCAGACCAGCGTACGTATCCCGACTCTGTGAGATGTTGCAACAGGTGCACAATATGCAACATTTGTTGCCACGATAAAATTTTTCGAATTGGTTCAATGACTTGCACTGGTCAACTTAACACATAACACATAACTTAACACTTTTTTGGGGTTGCCGACCATATACATTGCACAGCTGTTTTAAATTGAATAAACACGAGACTCGCAATAAGTGTTCAGCCATGTATGCCTAGCGGTATCCCTAAGGTTCACAAGTCTAGGTCTGCCAAGCATAAAGTGTGCATTGACTTCGAATGAGGCATCTTAGGTACTGTCACATTGTGCCTTCTGTTCCATTACAGCGGTGCTGATGCATGAGTCTGTTATTCAGGACGAGTATGCATTGAGATCTCACACTCTGGCACAGAAGGCCACAGACGCAGGTCTACTCAGTGATGTCATCTCGTACAAGGTGCCAGGTAAGTCATCTTCCAACTCCCCCAGGTGTAATTACGTACGGTAGGCTACATATGTCTGGTTGCAATGTAAGAGTAGTTGCTAATGCAACAAATTTCTACAAGAAAATTCAAGTTTTAAACATTGGTATAAGTAATTATTAACATTTTATTAACAATTATTAATTAATTATTAACAAGTTTTATCAGTTAAAAATATATAAATATAAAATATGTACGTAAAAATTTACCCCTGTAGATCTTTAGCAGCATTGTACTTACACAATTCTTGTTTGTTTCTAAAATATCAATGTCTGATAATTAAGTTTTTGGTGGGATTTCATTTCTGTTGACAGTTGCAGACATTTAATAAACTTGTTGATGTTGCTACTATATCTGATAGCTACTGCGTGATGTTTTCACAAGAGCATTGCATTGTAATTGTAGTACCAGTGGTTGTGATACGTGCTGGCGATGTTGACTGTGGACACTGTACTTGTAGTACCAGTGGTTGTGATACGTGCTGGCGATGTTGACTGTGGACATTGTACTTGTAGTACCAGTGGTTGTGATACGTGCTGGCGATGTTGACTGTGGACACTGTACTTGTAGTACCAGTGGTTGTGATACGTGCTGGCGATGTTGACTGTGGACATTGTACTTGTAGTACCAGTGGTTGTGATACGTGCTGGCGATGTTGACTGTGGACATTGTACTTGTAGTACCTGTGGTTGTGATACGTGCTGGCGATGTTGACTGTGGACATTGTACTTGTAGTACCAGTGGTTGTGATACGTGCTGGCGATGTTGACTGTGGACATTGTACTTGTAGTACCAGTGGTTGTGATACGTGCTGGCGATGTTGACTGTGGACACTGTACTTGTAGTACCAGTGGTTGTGATACGTGCTGGCGATGTTGACTGTGGACACTGTACTTGTAGTACCAGTGGTTGTGATACGTGCTGGCGATGTTGACTGTGGACACTGTACTTGTAGTACCAGTGGTTGTGATACGTGCTGGCGATGTTGACTGTGGACACTGTACGTGTAGTACCAGTGGTTGTGATACGTGCTGGCGATGTTGACTGTGGACACTGTACGTGTAGTACCAGTGGTTGTGATACGTGCTGGCGATGTTGACTGTGGACACTGTACGTGTAGTACCAGTGGTTGTGATACGTGCTGGCGATGTTGACTGTGGACACTGTACGTGTAGTACCAGTGGTTGTGATACGTGCTGGCGATGTTGACTGTGGATATTGTGTGCTTGCAGGCAGCCTTAAGCCTGTATCAAAGGATAATGGAATCCGTGTGTCGAGTCTTGAAGCGATGGCAAAGCTGAAGCCAGCCTTCATCAAGCCCCATGGCACCGTGACAGCAGCCAATTCCTCCTTCCTCGTGAGTGAAGACCTCACTCAATGTTCTTGCTGAACTATACGTATAGTGAATAGAGTTTATGGCCTTATGCGCCAACTATGGTTCGAAGAGAATAAGTAAGAATCAAGTGATTCGATATGTGGGCTTTCAGCATGCCCTCAGATCCTTGGCAGACAGACAGAATTCTGGTGTGCTGTTTAAGAAAAATGTTCCAGAGTTCTTAATTAATCGGGCCATCACATGCAGGTTGTGAGCTTGTGATGTCACCAAACTGGAAAATTTCTATTGTTTTTGTCTAGGTGGAACTCAGTTATTTTAAATTCAGCAAATATTTATTGATTCTCCATTTATTAAATGTTTAGTTTAACCAGAAGATTAATTGTTAACCGTGCAAACCATTAAGGTCTGTTTTATGTAGTCTCATTTTAAAACCAGATGATTAGTAGTACATCAGATAGTCTCATCATATTTAGAAGTAAAACAAAAAGCCTTGAAGTATAAAGCGCTTTGTGCAGTCCCAAGGACTAGATAACGTGCTACATAAGAACATACCTTTTTACATTTGGTAAGTCCAGGTATAACACTGTAACTATGGGTACTGTGACTAGGTTATGAGGTTATGCCAGCCTTGTTGAATGCCAGTGTGTTGTTCCAGACAGACGGTGGGTCGGCCTGTCTCCTGATGACAGAAGACAAGGCTCTGGAGCTGGGCTATAAGCCCAAGGCATACCTGAGGGAATACGTGTATGTTTCCCAAGATCCCGTTGATCAGCTTCTCCTGAGGTGAGTCTCCCAGCACCCAGGGGTGTGACACTAGTTGACATTGATGTCACAGTTTAACACAGTTCAACTCTCCTGTTGAGTGGAGGCAGAATTATAAGTGCATGTGTCAAGGTCAAGTGAGGTGAGGTGGCTCGGCAGTCAGTGCGCCAGACGGTCAGTCGAGGGGGCCAGGGTCCACCGGTTTGAAGTTTATCATTTATTCCACTGCCTGTGTCTTTCTGCTTGGTGTCTATACCAGGGGAAGTATAAGATCCCACTCAGGGAAATGGAAAAAATCTGATGTGGACTCCTGGAGCCAATGGTCTCTATCTACAAACAGATGCTGAAATAGCTGCTGCCAAAACACCTGCTATGATAATGAAGTTAGCACCATGAGTGCCTTGTCTATGTGGCTACCAGCCCTACATAACATTAAACATTATTTTGGGGGAGAATACTAGTTTTCACATGCAGGTTAAAAGAAGTGTTCGATAAATTTGTTTAAATAAGTTGTCACATTGAAACAGAAAATGACTTGTCAGATGTCAGTTTCTGAAATAGCTAGCTTTGATACTTCTGTTATTTACACTTGCTGTCCTCGCTTCGTGAAGCCAATTCATTCTCACTGTTGCCAGAACTCTCTAGTCACAGCTACACAACAGGTACACAATAGGAATAATCCTTCATTTATGTCTGGAATTACTTCAGGGAAACGAACAGTATAATATGTTTACAATAGTTACACCCTTTTAGATGACATTTAAACAAGATTTAACAAGATTGCCATCCCAAACAACAAGTTCCAGATGGCAAGTGGACAAGGAAGCCATTGGCTTATCGAGAGTCCAACAATTTTATCAGCTATGTGTAGCCCGCCCTTATCAGATATCTGTCAATTCTATTTTTAAACATATTCACACTACTAGCATTAACACAATCATTTGGCAGCTTGTTCCATTCATTTATCACCCTCTGTGAGAAAGAGTACTTTCTCATGTCCAACCTACACTGCTCCTTAACTAATGCTGCTTTGTGTCCTCTGGTTCTACTGCCTTCTTTAAGTTTGAAGAACATATTCCTATCAACATCCTCATAACCGTTCACTATTTTAAACACTTCTAGTTGGTCTCCTCTTAGTCTCCTGGTCTCTAGTGTTATCAAACCACATTGTAATAAGCGATTTTCGTAACTAAGGTCTCTCAATTCTGGAATCATTTTAGTTGCTCTTCGTTGTTTCTTTCTTGCTTGTCTATGTCCTTTTTACGATATGGACTCCATGCTTGTATACAATATTCCAAATGTGGTCTAACTATTGCTTTGTACAGGGGTACAGTTAGCTGTTTCTCCTTATATGTGATAGTTCTCCTAATTAGCCCTAGAATTTTATTTCCTTTCGAAGCAGCAATCCCACATTGCTCTGAAACTTTCATGTCAGCACTAAATGTTACTCCTAAGTCCTTTTCTTGTGTGGTTCTACCTAGTACAGCATCCCCCATTTTATATTCTTCGTCCATGTTTCCATGTCTTATGTGTATGCATTTACACTTCCCAAAATTGAATAACATTTGCCATTTTTCTAATTTATCTAGATCATCCTTTAAACTTTGTTTATCTGTATCATTAGTAACCTTTCTGAATACTTTTGTGTCATCTGCAAATTTCAGTACTTTGCTAGATATGTCATCTTCCAAATCATTTATATATATATATATATATATATATATATATATATATATATATATTAAAAACAGTATGGGGCCTTATACTGATCTCTGTGGTACCCCACTCAAAACAGATTTCCAGTTTGAAATCTCACCATCTACTATTACTCTCTGTCTTCTGTTTGTAAGCCACTTTTCTATACAGTTGATCACATCATTACCTATACCATGGGCTTTTAGTTTAAGTAACAATCTTTGATGTGGCACTTTATCGAAAGCTTTCTGAAAATCTAAATAGACAACATCCACTGGTGACCCGTCATCTACCCACTTTGTAATTTATTCAAAAAAACATGAGATTGGTTAGACATGACCTTGCTTTTAGGAACCCATGTTGAGATGTATTTATTAATTTATGCTTTACAAGGAATTCCACCATGTTGTCTCTAATTAATGTTTCCAGTAATTTACATACAACTGATGTTAAACTCACATACAACTGATGTTAAACTCACATACAACTGATGTTAAACTCACTGGTCTGTAATTTTCTGGTTTGTTCCTCGATCCGACATGATCGTCCTGCCTGTCTTGTCCTGTCTCTGCACGTGTCCTGTGTCTGCACAAGAGCGTGATGAATGTTGCCTCTATAAACATCATGTGTAGTTGTTGTATTCCCTTCCAGTCCAGCCTATGGAATCCCAAAGATCCTTGACAAAGTTGGAATGGGACCAAATGACATTGACGTTTACGAAGTTCACGAAGCCTTTGCTGTGAGTATTTGCCTCGTAACATCCAGCTAACCTATGCTGATAGCCTGTGTAGCCCTGCTTAAAATATTCATTTTGTGTGTACATAGATACTGGCTACACAGATAGCTAACTGGCATTGTTTTTCGATGTTACACACACACACATTAGGTACATCTACACAGGTGTTGCAACGTTGTGATTTGTCTGATACATAAAATCTTGTCACATGCAAACAAAATTGGGTTAGCCATTGTTGGAAGTAACTGTACTCTCACTTAGCCTCAGATGTAGTTACGAGATGGCGGTCAACTTGACTATTATCTGTATTTTGCACTAGCAACAGCGCCTGGCACTAAAAGTAATCTGATTGTTCATTAGGATAAGTCTTTGTCATTGTTTCAACGTGTGTATAATGTTGTTAACCCATTAGGCCCCAGCATTTTATAAAAACATGTTCCCCTGTTCCCAGGATTTCTGGCAAATTTGAACGATTTTACCTCCTTGTGTTAAGAAATCTGTAGAAAAAAATCTGTTCAATATTGACAATTACAAGTTATGTTTATTTTGAAGAGTAGTAATTTCTCCACATGCGTGTATACATAGAAATAGGATATATTAATAAAATGTTGACATTTGATCACAATTTGCAAAGACAAAATAGCATTTTCAAATTCTGACAGTTATTTTTCAGGTAACACCATATTTTATCATAACAAATATAGAAATAAAAATGTTCGAGATGGCATGAACAAAACCGATGAAAATCAAGATTTCCGAAAGGAAACGTAATGAGCTGTTGTTGTTGCAAAATGTATCTGCTAGGGTGTGGCAAAATTTGGTAGCGTTTAGTTCAGTAGTTAATCGCCAGGATTTTTTTAATAGAGGGTCCCGTATGCGGCCGTTCCAGGACTGCACAGAGTGGCCGGCCGCGGCTGTTGCGGGCTCTAATGAGTTAATAACCACATAATTTCATGGATAATTGACACTTATATGAGTAAGTTATTATACCTATGTAAAACTAATGATATGCCATGTAATAAATGAAATAGTATACTGTCACAGTTTGTCAAAATTATTTTTACTTGATATATACTGGAAGTTGTTAGATTTGTAAATGTGTTGTAAATGTGACTTGTTTCAGGGACAAATTCTGGCCAACCTGAAGGCAATGGATTCAGACTATTTTTCTAAGACCTACACAGGCAGGAGTAAAAAGGTAGGTTTTTGGAATTACCTAGAAATGAAATATTAGAAGGAATGCTGGGAAAATACGTACATGATTTCCACACAGATCAAGTTCAATTTTATAAAATAGTAACTTGGAAATGTTGCAAATGAACACAAGAACACTGTCATGACAAAGCATTCTCTGTAAAGTTACGAATCGCCTGTCATTAGACAGGATCCATCCAACATTGTTTCACCGTAGTGTTGTCTTTTGTTAGTTCGGGGCACTGCCAGTGGAGAAATTAAACACCTGGGGTGGTTCGCTGGCCATTGGTCATCCATTTGGCGCAACTGGAGTTAGAATCGTAACACAGGCTGCCAACCGACTGATCAAGGAGGATGGTCAGTTTGGCCTGGCAGCTGCCTGTGCAGCTGGGGGACAGGTCAGTATATCCACCGTCTTCAGTTGTCTGCTTCATTGCCACATTGTATGCATTAACTGTATGCAATGCAGATGTTTTTAATAAAGTACTTTCTTGTGTCCATCACACAAGTATAAAATCAAATGATAAACAGTCAAACAACAAGTATGTTTGATGCAAGACAGATTTCCAACAAAACCTAGCAGATTTCATTTGATATAGGTATATTTGCCTCATAAATGGCGACAGTCAATAGGAATCTATTAATCATCGAAAAATATGATATGGCTTTATATGGAAATTCCCTGTAACATGATTCCTGGGGAACATTGATAGCAACTGAGAAGTTTGTTTGTGTTTGCAGGGCCACTGCATGATCGTTGAGAGGTACCCTGGTACGTGAGTGTCCTCTGTCCACCAGGGTGTGCCACAAATGTGCCCACGTGGCCACACCAAGTCACAGCAACAGACAAGTCGACGGCAACAATAAACACATTGGACATTGGTTCACTGTGTTAGCATTCAGATCTCACACATCACAAACATTACTGTGTCAATGAATCAACATTTTTCTTGGACAAAACCTGACTTTGCACAAATTAACTGTAACTCGACTGAAGAAAGAACTGCTGCAGAGTTTATGTTGCTTTGTGATTAGGTTTGGCTACGGGTATTATTTAATGTTTAACCATTGAACTAATGTGTAGTGTACGTGTGATTAAGGTCGTTTATTGACAGGTTAAAAGTTAGCATATCTCCAAATTGATCATCATTAAGAGGTACAGTCGAGTCTTCGGTGTCATGGAGAATCAGGTTTCAGTCGCTCTGCCAATAAATGGGTGTACTCGCACCTTTTTTCTGGAATTAATTTTAAAGTTTGTTTTTCATTGATGGCATTCTTGTTTCTTCCTTTGACTGCTTTATTTTCTAGGAATTGTTAGCTTATCTAATCTATGCATGTTGATGGAATAAATGCTAAAACAATGAATAATAGTCATGACGTTCTCTACCGCCATTAGTGTTTCAGGCTTGCAACTGCAACTGCTGGTTCAGCTGCATTTTGCAGCAGTTTGTACAAGAAACATGCACATTTACAAATCACATCAACAATAATAGTCATATCATGTTTATTTGTTCTTCAATAATCCTGTTATTCGGTAATATGCATACTTTTGTATGAGAACAATCTCGATAGTCTAAAATGCTTCATTAATCCATATTTTTCATACTCTGGGGAAACCAACTGGTAACAAAAAACTAACGATTCACTTAACCAGTTTGTTTCAGATCACTCAAAAAATCAAATGCACCAAATCAGATAATTAACAGTCTCACTGATTGCTTTTACATCACAGTGACATTGTTTGGTGTTTGTTCAGTCTTGTCACAGCGACATTGTTTGGTGTTTGTTCAGTCTTGTCACAGCGACATTGTTTGGCGTTTGTTCAGTCTTGTCACAGCGACATTGTTTGGCGTTTGTTCAGTCTTGTCACAGTGACATTGTTTGGTGTTTGTTCAGTCTTGTCACAGCGACATTGTTTGGTGTTTGTTCAGTCTTGTCACAGCGACATTGTTTGGTGTTTGTTCAGTCTTGTCACAACGACATTGTTTGGCGTTTGTTCAGTCTTGTCACAGCGACACTGTTTGGTGTTTGTTCAGTCTTGTCACAGCGACATTGTTTGGTGTTTGTTCAGTCTTGTCACAACGACACTGTTTGGTGTTTGTTCAGTCTTGTCACAGCGACACTGTTTGGTGTTTGTTCAGTCTTGTCACAGCGACACTGTTTGGTGTTTGTTCAGTCTTGTCACAACGACATTGTTTGGTGTTTGTTCAGTCTTGTCACAGCGACATTGTTTGGTGTTTGTTCAGTCTTGTCACAGCGACATTGTTTGGCGTTTGTTCAGTCTTGTCACAGCGACATTGTTTGGCGTTTGTTCAGTCTTGTCACAGTGACATTGTTTGGTGTTTGTTCAGTCTTGTCACAGCGACATTGTTTGGTGTTTGTTCAGTCTTGTCACAGCGACATTGTTTGGTGTTTGTTCAGTCTTGTCACAACGACATTGTTTGGCGTTTGTTCAGTCTTGTCACAGCGACACTGTTTGGTGTTTGTTCAGTCTTGTCACAGCGACATTGTTTGGCGTTTGTTCAGTCTTGTCACAGCGACATTGTTTGGTGTTTGTTCAGTCTTGTCACAGCGACATTGTTTGGTGTTTGTTCAGTCTTGTCACAGCGACATTGTTTGGTGTTTGTTCAGTCTTGTCACAACGACATTGTTTGGCGTTTGTTCAGTCTTGTCACAGCGACATTGTTTGGTGTTTGTTCAGTCTTGTCACAACGACATTGTTTGGTGTTTGTTCAGTCTTGTCACAGCGACATTGTTTGGTGTTTGTTCAGTCTTGTCACAGCGACATTGTTTGGTGTTTGTTCAGTCTTGTCACAGCGACATTGTTTGGCGTTTGTTCAGTCTTGTCACAGCGACATTGTTTGGTGTTTGTTCAGTCTTGTCACAGCGACATTGTTTGGTGTTTGTTCAGTCTTGTCACAGCGACATTGTTTGGCGTTTGTTCAGTCTTGTCACAGCGACACTGTTTGGTGTTTGTTCAGTCTTGTCACAGCGACACTGTTTGGTGTTTGTTCAGTCTTGTCACAACGACATTGTTTGGTGTTTGTTCAGTCTTGTCACAGCGACATTGTTTGGCGTTTGTTCAGTCTTGTCACAGCGACATTGTTTGGCGTTTGTTCAGTCTTGTCACAGCGACATTGTTTGGTGTTTGTTCAGTCTTGTCACAGCGACATTGTTTGGTGTTTGTTCAGTCTTGTCACAGCGACATTGTTTGGTGTTTGTTCAGTCTTGTCACAGCGACACTGTTTGGTGTTTGTTCAGTCTTGTCACAGCGACACTGTTTGGTGTTTGTTCAGTCTTGTCACAACGACATTGTTTGGCGTTTGTTCAGTCTTGTCACAGCGACATTGTTTGGCGTTTGTTCAGTCTTGTCAGTTACTAGTGATCGAGATGCATGACACACACGTTTTGTATTTATAGTTCTAACATAGGTGATAAGAGGATGTTAATCCAGCCAAAACCTTGGGAACTGAAATGTTGATAAACAAGCCATAACTATATTATGCAAGACAAGACGAGGCACTCGAAAGAAAATGTGTTTATTTACATTGCACGTAATAAATACAGAATGTGGTGATGTTTAGAAGACTCAAGTTGACTCACTTGATCGCTGACCGATGATGAACGCAAAGATAGATTCTGACCATACAAAGCCGCAGACAAAGTGTCACAAGTCTCTAATATCTCTCATGGAACGCCGTCACACAGTTGCACATCGCAAGAACTCGCAGCTAATGCATTAAAAGAAATATTCCGACTGCAAAAACGCACAAGTGATGGTCACATATCCGTCCCGATACGACTCGCCCTCTATTCATCTGGCCCACTTCAGCTCGGATTTGTGAGTAACTCTCGGTACACGCAACAGGATCATTTATAAACAATTGGACACTATTACCACAGGAAGTCAGAATGGGCTGAAAACACCCACTCCACATGCCAAAATTCCCTAGGAAATTACGAGGCTGCATAAAAAGATATGCCCCTGAGGATATCAAAAATGACGCCCTGAAATAATTGAGCTATGCTGCCGTGGGGGTCCCTGATACTGAACATGTGAAAAATGGATATTCGATACCACCAATGTTCCTGATAGAACATGTGACAAATGGATATTTGATACCACTAATGTCACTAATAGAACATGTGACAAATGGAGCTTTGCTAGCAGTAATATCTCTAACAGAACCTGTGACAAATGGATATTTGCTATCAGTAATGTCCCTGACACATCATGTGACAAATGGAACTTTGTTACCAGTGATGTCACTGATAGAACGTGACAAATGGAGCTTTGCTACCACCAATGTCACTGATAGAATGTGACAAATGGAGCTTTGCTATCACTAATATCACTGATAGAACATGACAAATGGAACTTTGCTACCAGTAATGTCCCTGATAGAACGTGAAATATGGAGCTTTGCTACCACTAATGTCACTGGTAAAACGTGACAAATGGAGCTTTGCTATCACTAATGTCACTGATAGAACATGTGACAAATGGAGCTTTGCTATCACTAATGTCACTGACAAAACGTGACATATGGAGCTTTGATGCCACTAATGTCCCCGATAGAAAATCACAAATGGAGTTTTGCTGCCACTAATGTCACTGATAGAACATGATAAATGATGCTCTGATGCCACTAATGTCCCTGATAGAACATGTGACAAGATGTCACAGTAAACATATAAAATGACAAAGCTGACACTTGTATATATCACTTGACTGGACATTGTCACCTGAGACGATACACCCTTCCCACAGAGCTTTGATCCTGGTCACGCGCTCCCTCCACTTCACCCATGCCACAGCTGCCTTGTTGGACACTTCTCTGCGCGTCTCCTATACAATATTTATTTATTTCCAAAACATGCATCACTTATTAAAAAATTCACAAATAGCGCCACTAGGACTGTTTCACCCTAAAACGTATTTATAGTGGTCATTGTATCAGAAAATTAGGTGACGTTTTTACAGAAAATAATTCCACATAACTACATGCAATAATTCAGTGTGTGAGTCAGTCAATCAAGATGTCAGCCTCCAATGTTTTGACATCTCTGAAAACTTCTGATAATTATGATAAAGCATTGAAACTGAAGGATAAATAAGTGCAGTGCTGAAAAAATAACATACACAATAGTGCATGTGGGTCAAGGTGAAGGTCGGTTTGAAAGCAGTCCGTTCACCTGTGGCAAAGGTGGAGAGAGCTTTGGATCGCAAGCAAAGCTCTGTAGGGAGAATGGAGAGGATGTGGTCACCTGAGAGGACATTGAATGGATGGTATGAACATAATGAACTCTCTTACGGTTCTTGCATTGTCATCGTCCCAGTGCTGTCATCTGATTGGTGAAGCAGTTTGCAGGCCGTCGAGTGTGCGACTGAGCCATGGATGCTCGCCCACATACAAGACACGGTACGTCAGTTAACAGTGGAATGAAATACAGGCTAGTCTACAAAATCCCTGAATTTGGCAAGCCATAAGAACTCCCAACGATTATAAATATAAAACTCAATATCATGACTACACGCAGCTGGTCCAAAATTAATTGGCAATTTGTAAACACTGTACAAAACAAAACCTACCACCCTCCCCTGTAGACTAAACCTATCGCCCTCCCCTGTAGACTAAACAATTTCTTCCAACTTGTGAGAATAAAAATATCATCGACAGCTGTGAACAATAAATCGACTTTGTAGAGTAATAATACTTTTGAGAAGTTACTGGTATATTCTTTACAATGCCTCGCCCAGTTGTAAGACCTCGGTATAAATCCTATTTCCATAAAGATCTGATGCATGGTTCACAGCGCAAACAGCCCAGGAATATTCAACGTGGATCATCTAAACGACCTCCCATAAAATATATCTCTATTTTGTGCATCTTGCAACTTCTCAACTGCAATTTTTCACATGACTGATTTACCCCGTAGTTACTAAAAAAAAGAGTGCCACGGCAATACTGATGCCATAAAAAGCAACACTGTATCTCGGCGCGCGTGAATCATTGTCACGCACAGTTAACTGGAGTGCTAACCTCTCTAAAACTACACGGATTGCGGCAGCCGTGCAACTGACTCTTCAGGGGATTGGCGCTGGTAATGATAGCCTCCCACCAGTGTTACTCTCGTCAGTCGCTCCATGGTCAACTGATTCCCTACACGGAAGCCATCGTCATTTACGCGTGAATTTCTCGACTGTCAATTCCAGATCCTGCAAGACAAGCCACTTGTGTTTACTCGAACAATACCTTGTGGCATGATGCATATCGTTGTATGTTGAATTTCTTTCCCATTAAAAATAAACATCCAAACAACCTCAAGTCTAAATTGAATAATGAATGAGCCAATTCAGTTCAAACTGATCAATGGTTTGTTAGATATTGTTGTGAGGTAAAAATAGGCAAGTTCTTATATATATCATATTATATATCCGTTGGTACTGTTCAAAGCACTTTACACTGCACCCCCAACAGACCTGTTCCTTTACACTGCGCCCCCCGGCAGACCTGTTCCTTTACACTGTGCCCCCCGGCAGACCTGTTCCTTTACACTGCACCCCCCGGCAGACCTGTTCCTTTACACTGCACCCCCCGGCAGACCTGCACCCCCCGGCAGACCTGTTCCTTTACACTGCGCCCCCCGGCAGACCTGTTCCTTTACACTGCGCCCCCCGGCAGACCTGTTCCTTTACACTGCACCCCCCGGCAGACCTGTTCCTTTACACTGCACCCCCCGGCAGACCTGTTCCTTTACACTGCACCCCCCGGCAGACCTGTTCCTTTACACTGCGCCCCCCGGCAGACCTGTTCCTTTACACTGCACCCCCTGGCAGACCTGTTCCTTTACACTGCACCCCCCGGCAGACCTGTTCCTTTACACTGCACCCCCTGGCAGACCTGTTCCTTTACACTGCGCCCCCCCGGCAGACCTGTTCCTTTACACTGCACCCCCTGGCAGACCTGTTCCTTTACACTGCACCCCCCGGCAGACCTGTTCCTTTACACTGCACCCCCCCGGCAGACCTGTTCCTTTACACTGCACCCCCAGCAGACCTGTTCCTTTACACTGCACCCCCCGGCAGACCTGTTCCTTTACACTGCACCCCCCAACAGACCTGTTCCTTTACACTGCACCCCCTGGCAGACCTGTTCCTTTACACTGCACCCCCCGGCAGACCTGTTCCTTTACACTGCACCCCCTGGCAGACCTGTTCATTCCAACACCAACTCAACTTCCCTGGGAAGCCGCGCTGCAATTACTGAGTGAAGGCTACTTATTCATATATATACACACACATATATATGTATGTATATAATTTTATATAAATATATTATATATATAATTATATAATTTATATATAATATAATAATATATATAATTTATATATATATATATATATATATACAATTTATATATATATATATAATTTATATATATATATATACATATATGAACGAGTATTTACAGCTCAGTGAACTGAGGCAACGTGGAGTAAACAAAATGGCCCAAGTTTTGAAGTCTAACCACTGTGTACAGGCTGCAGCTCTTGACAAATGTAAGATAGATGTAAGATAGATGTAAGATAGATGTAAGATAGATGTAAGATAGATGTGAGAGAGATGTAAGATAGATGTAAGATAGATGTGAGAGAGATGTGAGAGAGATGTAAGATAGATGTAAGACAGATGTAAAATAGATGTAAGATAGATGTAAGATAGATATAAGATAGATGTAAGATAGATGTAAGATAGATGTGAGAGAGATGTAAGATAGATGTAAGATAGATGTGAGAGAGATGTGAGAGAGATGTGAGATAGATGTAAGACAGATGTAAAATAGATGTAAGATAGATGTAAGATAGATGTAAGATAGATGTAAGATAGATGTAAGATAGATGTAAGATAGATGTAAGATAGATGTGAGAGAGATGTAAGATAGATGTAAGATAGATGTGAGAGAGATGTGAGAGAGATGTAAGATAGATGTAAGACAGATGTAAAATACATGTAAGATAGATGTAAGATAGATGTAAGATAGATGTAAGATAGATGTAAGATAGATGTAAGATAGATGTGAGAGAGATGTAAGATAGATGTAAGATAGATGTGAGAGAGATGTGAGAGAGATGTAAGATAGATGTAAGACAGATGTAAAATAGATGTAAGATAGATGTAAGATAGATGTAAGATAGATGTAAGATAGATGTAAGATAGATGTGAGAGAGATGTAAGATAGATGTAAGATAGATGTGAGAGAGATGTAAGATAGATGTAAGACAGATGTAAAATAGATGTAAGATAGATGTAAGATAGATGTAAGATAGATGTAAGATAGATGTAAGATAGATGTAAGATAGATGTAAGATAGATGTGAGAGAGATGTAAGATAGATGTAAGATAGATGTGAGAGAGATGTGAGAGAGATGTAAGACAGATGTAAGACAGATGTAAAATAGATGTAAGATAGATGTAAGATAGATGTAAGATAGATGTAAGATAGATGTAAGATAGATGTAAGATAGATGTAAGATAGATGTGAGAGAGATGTAAGATAGATGTCAGATAGATGTGAGAGAGATGTAAGACAGATGTAAGACAGATGTAAAATAGATGTAAGATAGATGTAAGATAGATGTAAGATAGATGTAAGATAGATGTAAGATAGATGTAAGATAGATGTAAGATAGATGTAAGATAGATGTGAGAGAGATGTAAGATAGATGTGAGAGAGATGTGAGAGAGATGTAAGATAGATGTAAGACAGATGTAAAATAGATGTAAGATAGATGTAAGATAGATGTAAGATAGATGTAAGATAGATGTGAGAGAGATGTGAGAGAGATGTAAGATAGATGTAAGACAGATGTAAAATAGATGTAAGATAGATGTAAGATAGATGTAAGATAGATGTAAGATAGATGTAAGATAGATGTAAGATAGATGTGAGAGAGATGTAAGATAGATGTGAGATAGATGTGAGAGAGATGTAAGATAGATGTAAGACAGATGTAAAATAGATGTAAGATAGATGTAAGATAGATGTAAGATAGATGTAAGATAGATGTAAGATAGATGTAAGATAGATGTAAGATAGATGTAAGATAGATGTGAGAGAGATGTAAGATAGATGTAAGATAGATGTGAGAGAGATGTGAGAGAGATGTAAGATAGATGTAAGATAGATGTAAGACAGATGTAAAATAGATGTAAGATAGATGTAAGATAGATGTAAGATAGATGTAAGATAGATGTAAGATAGATGTGAGATAGATGTGAGAGAGATGTGAGATAGATGTAAGATAGATGTAAGATAGATGTAAGATAGATGTGAGAGAGATGTAAAATAGATGTAAGATAGATGTAAGATAGATGTAAGAGAGATGTAAGATAGATGTGAGAGAGATGTAAGATAGATGTAAGAGAGATGTAAGATAGATGTAAGATAGATGTAAGATAGATGTGAGAGAGATGTAAGATAGATGTAAGATAGATGTAAGATAGATGTAAGATAGATGTAAGATAGATGTGAGAGAGATGTAAGATAGATGTAAGATAGATGTGAGAGAGATGTGAGAGAGATGTAAGATAGATGTAAGACAGATGTAAAATAGATGTAAGATAGATGTAAGATAGATGTAAGATAGATGTAAGATAGATGTAAGATAGATGTAAGATAGATGTAAGAGAGATGTGAGATAGATGTGAGAGAGATGTCAGATAGATGTAAGATAGATGTAAGATAGATGTAAGATAGATGTAAGAGAGATGTAAGATAGATGTAAGAGAGATGTAAGATAGATGTAAGATAGATGTAAGATGAATATACGCATGAGGTATGTGCGACTACTAAGAGCACCCACCAGGATGAGTGCTGTCTTGTTGTAGTTGCGTCGGTGCTCATAGATGCACCGACTGAGGAGGTTGTAGAGTCGCTCAATCTTCTCTACGTTGTAGCCGGCCGTGCGGTCGACTGTCTTGGTGAGCAGGTGACACAGGCGGTTGTGGTCGTATACAAGCAGGGCTGAGGACAGAGAGTTGACGCTGCAGACTACTCATTCAAGTCTAGTCTAATGATCTAAGGCTATTCAAACTTTTACAAGTTACCTGATCTAATGATCTAAGGATAGTCACACTTTCACAAGTTACCCGATCTAATGATCTAAGGCTAGTCACACTTTCACAAGTTACCTGATCTAATGATCTAAGGCTAGTCACACTTTCACAAGTTACCTTATCTAATGATCTAAGGCTAGGCATACTTTCACAAATTACCTGATCTAATGATCTAAATCTAGTCACACTTTCACAAGTTACCTGATCTAATGATCTAAGGCTAGTCACACTTTCACAAATTACCTGATCTAATGATGTAAATCTAGTCACAGTTTCACAAGTTACCTGATCTTATGATCTAAGGCTAGTCACACTTTCACAAGTTCCCTGATCTAAGGCTAGTCACACTTTCACAAGTTACATGATCTAATGATCTAAGGCTAGTCACACTTTCACAAGTTACCTTATCTAATGATCTAAGGCTAGTCACACTTTCACAAGTTACTTGATCTAATGATCTAAGGCTAGTCACTTTCACAAATGACCTGATCTAATGATCTAAGGCTAGGCACACTTTCACAAATTACCTGATCTAATTATCTAAATCTAATCACACTTTCACAAGTTACCTGATCTAATGATCTAAGGCTAGTCACACTTTCACAAATTACCTGATCTAATGATGTAAATCTAGTCACAGTTTCACAAGTTACCTGATCTAATGATCTAAGGCTAGTCACACTTTCACAAGTTACCTGATCCAATGCTACTCACACTTTCACAAATTACTTGTTCTAATGATGTAAATCTAGTCACACTTTCACAAGTTCCCTGATCTAATGATCTAAATCTAGTCACACTTTCACAAATTGTTCACTGATTTCAACAAATGAAATATGTGGACTGATTTATTAAATTGACTGCACAAATTAAACTGAGGGAGTTTCAAACTATAATTGTCCACCCCCTAAATTATTCTTTAGATTTTATGCACAACTATATTCCCTGCATGAATCCAAGCCATGAATCCGAGCCACTCACATTTTTTCTCTGGTGACTCGGAGCGACCAGAGCATCCCGAGCGCCCAGAGCGTCCTGAGCGCCCAGAGTGCACCGAGTGCTGAGACATCCCGTCAGACTCGCTGGCCCCATTGTAGATCTGCTTCATTGGTGAGACCGATCCTCGACTTGACCGCGATGAGTTATGCAGGTGCCTGTCCTTGACTGGACTGGCTGAGCTTGCACTGTAGGCAGGCCGGTGAGAACTGTCCAGTCCCAGCGCTTTCTCTGGGGAGCATCGACTGCTGCCCTCGAGTGTCGACACCACTTGATCGTCTTCTGTCTCTAAGTCAGACGAGTCAACGTCATCCGTATTGTCCACTTTACGGATGGGTGACCTGGGTGACGTAGGTGATGGCTGCTCTTTGCCTGCCGCGTCAACGTACACAACAACCTTCTTGAAGCGGCGTCTGCGAGATGGACGACACCATGGTGACAGGTTCGCTTTCTTTTTGTTCTTTGAAGCAGCATAGTAGATCTTACGTCGCACTACCATCTGGACCTTGTTGGTGTCATTCTTACTGCCCTTGTCTGGTACATTCAGCTGAGCCTTGAAGTAGGCCGGCACGTTCTCCGTCGTCAGTTCACCTGAAACACAGACACCACTGGTTGGACACTACATCAATCTCAGCAACATCTAATTTAAAAATAAATTTTACATTAATAATTATCACATTTTATTCTTACTGAAAATCCACTTAATACTGGTAACATTTCATGTAAAAGTAATTGTAGTTATATTGAGCTCGGTTTTACTTCAAATTTTCAATTGCATATATATTTAATCAGTTTACCTTCAAATAAATGTTATTAGTGTTTTAAATTTATCTTCTATATATATTTTTATATATTTTATTTCAAGCATTTTATGTAATGTACACTGATAGAGAGGACACTAGGTTTACACAGTAATGGAGACAGGAGCCACATCAAAGAGACAGTGAGGACAGACATAGAGAAGAGACGCTATCACACATGACGTCTCCTGTGGTGGTCCCCATTAGACATGTCACTCACCCCTCCGGTGGCGAGACTGTACAATCTCCTGGCAGAGTTTCTCAAACTCGGGGTCGAGTTCAGCAGTCACGATTGCGTGTGCCGTGTCCTTCAACGCACAGGCTCGGTGGCGGATGGTGCGGTCTCAACACACAAACAAGTCACACTCGAATAAACCCTGGGTTCACAAATCGTGCACCGTTAGTCCAATGCACAATGACATAGGTCCATTTAGTGTTACAGACAACGTCCCTACCAATGTCACACAAATGTATGTTAAAACAGAAAATTCTTACACATAGCTCCATATATTAGAAAGCAAATAGCAGTCAATGTAAGAGTAATGTGTTATCATATGAGTGAAAAGCTCAGCCAAGCAATGTCAGCAGAACCATGTTACTCTTAATATGTAATCAGCAAGTTGTGCAAGGAGATATAATTATATAGCCAGTGAATGTAGTCATTTAGTATTTTCAGGTGTGGGGAAGTAATTGAAATTATTGAAATTTAATGCAATAATCACTATCTTTCCTAGGTGCACACTGTACTAAGGGTAGTTGACCCCAAATGGTTTGTAAATTAGACTACTGCTACAAACTAATTTATAGAATAGCTCTACAGAATATTGAAGCCTCAAGGCTGTAGCTGACCATGTATCAGTACTGACCCTTTGTAGCTGACCATGTGTCAATACTAATTCTCTTTAGCTGACCATGTGTCAGTACTAACCCTCTGGTGTCTTGTCAGGGTTGTATTCCAGGGCATTTTTACAGATGAGTTCTATGTCGTCAAGGAATTCCCGTACCGACTGGTAGCGCAACATGTCGATCTTTGTCATCATGGTCGACAGGTCCATAGGTGACTTGATAATCTTGTAATAATCAGTCACCTACGACACAGTGATATCATGACAGAATGATCCTCTGATCCCAGAAAGATCTTAAAGTAAACAGGGGCTTGTACCAACCAGTGCGTGTGTGGACATCATAGTACATGTGTAACTGCATAGATTCAACAACACAATAAGTTTGTGTGTGGTCATCATAGTACATGTGTAAT
The DNA here is from genome assembly GCA_033239005.1 of Lamellibrachia satsuma. NCBI lineage: Eukaryota > Metazoa > Annelida > Polychaeta > Sabellida > Siboglinidae > Lamellibrachia > Lamellibrachia satsuma. The sequence goes on from BSQZ01000018.1 coordinate 6,328,118, forward strand.
TGCATAGATTCAACAACACAATAAGTTTGTGTGTGGACATCATAGTTCATGTTTAATTGCATAGATTCAACAACACAATAAGTTTGTGTGTGGACATCATAGTACATGTGTAATTGCATAGATTCAACAACACAATAAGTTTGTGTGTGGACATCATAGTACATGTGTAATTGCATAGATTCAACAACACAATAAGTTTGTGTGTGGACATCATAGTACATGTGTAATTTCATAGATTCAACAACACAATAAGTTTGTGTGTGGACATCATAGTACATGTGTAATTGCATAGATTCAACAACACAATAAGTTTGTGTGTTGGCATCATAGTACATGTGTAATTGCATAGATTCAACAACACAATAAGTTTGTGTGTGGACATCATAGTACATGTGTAATTGCATAGATTCAACAACACAATAAGTTTGTGTGTGGACATCATAGTACATGTGTAATTGCATAGATTCAACAGCACAATAAGTTTGTGTGTGGACATCATAGTACATGTGTAATTGCATAGATTCAACAACACAATAAGTTTGTGTGTGGACATCATAGTACATGTGTAATTGCATAGATTCAACAACACAATAAGTTTGTGTGTGGACATCATAGCACATGTGTAATTGCATAGATTCAACAACACAATAACCCTAAATTAAAATGAAACACAGTCCATGGTCCTGAAGCCGCGTTAAGAGGGATGGAAGAAAAGATGGGAAGACTGCGTTAAGAGGGATGGAAGAAAAGATGAGAAGACTGCATTAAGAGGGATGGAAGAAAAGATGGGAAGACTGCGTTAAGAGGGATGGAAGAAAAGATGGGAAGACTGCGTTAAGAGGGATGGAAGAAAAGATGGGAAGACTGCGTTAAGAGGGATGGAAGAAAAGATGGGAAGACTGCGTTAAGAGGGATGGAAGAAAAGATGGGAAGACTGCATTAAGAGGGATGGAAGAAAAGATGAGAAGACTGCGTTAAGAGGGATGGAAGAAAAGATGGGAAGACTGCGTTAAGAGGGATGGAAGAAAAGCAGAGGAGAATGAAAAGTGGCTGGCAACAGAGAATATTAGAGGTCAGGGGAAGGAATAACAGCTACAACAGTGCAGAAATATAAAACTCTTTATAATATAAAGGGAACTTTGAATGAGAACACACACTGATTCCTAGATCTTGTCACAATACAGTCGCACCTCGTTATAACGTTAGCGTTAGGTGTTCCCGTATCTGCCACCAGGGGTACAACGAACAGCAATTAACACGCCATGCCGCCACTGTGATGAAGCCCTGTTGTCACGGACAGTTTACAAAGTTTATTTAGAGTAGAATATTACCGTTAATGTGTGTTGTATCGAATGTTGAACTGAATAAAATACGTGTGGAATATGGAATACAACTAATCTGTTACGATGCCGATGGACTGACTGATCACCGCCACTGCGAGGAAGCCCTGTTGTGCCGCACGGTATATAATGCTTATTTAGAGTAGAATATTAACGTCAGTGTGTGCTGTATCGATTTTAAAATGTCAAAATGTTCAATTGAATAAATTACACGTGTGTGGAATTGTGGAAAACAAATCGACAATAATCTGTTACAATGGGCTGACTGTATGACGCATCACTATGAGTAATGGCTCATCGAAAACAATAACCTGGAGATGAGCAGCGGAACATGTGCGCATGAGTTTACGCTTGCAGCGCAAACAATGATTAAAAATTCTCATCCTTTAGCCATCCCCGAAGCATCGATTCGGGAACGCGCATCTCCCGAGACACTTTGCATTGCGATTCACCCTTTCGTATTCGGATGACCAAATCTAACTGTTTTCGCGTACCATGTACGCCTTGCGTTTTGGCATAGCAAAGATTCGAGAACGATATTTGTGATGTGTGTAACAGACTAACAGAAGGCTAATGATACTTCGTTGCTGTTTCACCGGAGATTTATATTGCTGTTGCCTGCTCAATTACGTTTAACGATTTTACTCAACTTTTATTTCAATGCACTGTGAGTTATTTTCATGTATTGGCATTCAGTAAGAATTGCTTAATCTTGCTGCCTGAAATCGACTCGCTCTTGCTGCTTGTTATGTTGAATAAACGGGTTAAACTTTATTGTTTTTAATCAGTTGAAAGGTGCAGGAGCGAATTGGCTGGCATGTCGCTGATGTCTAAATTACAACTGAATGTGTGAACGTTTTATTCACATGCAACGCATCTGTGTGAATCACCACTGCAATTAATAAGTTGCCCGGCCGAAGCCAACACCGGCGAAACACGATTGATGGCAGCCCAACCATTTCACCCCCTGGCGGCAGAAAATCGAGGTACAAGACCGACCGCGTTATATCCGAATCTGCGTAATAACGGGGCGCGTTATAACAAGGCGTGACTGTACTTTGGCACTGATAATATGTCTAATTGATTGAACGAAGAACATACTGCAGCTAGACAATGGATGGGTCACAGAGAAAAAAGACAATGAGTAGGTAGGTAAAGGTAACCTACATCTTCTCCGTCGACCGGCTTCGCAAAAATGCTGAACTTGCGGTCACGCGCCATCTTGTTGATGACATCACGCAGGAAGAGGCGGAGTTCACGGAGTGTTGCCTCTTCTGTCTCTCTTAGTCGCTTCAGCTCGATGTCCGTCAACTTGCGTGGGTCTGGTCGCTTGGCCTTGGGCAACACTTCCAGCAGACGACATCCTGCGGCAGGGCGGCACAGAGGTCATAGCACACAGGGCGGCACAGGGATCAAAGGTCATAGCACACAGGGTGGCATGGGAATGAAGGTTCACAGATACACAGGTTGTGACATATATGTCAGTGCATGGGGGCACGTCACAATCGAATGCCTTGAATCAATGTCAGACACCGGCGATAATAATGTAAAATGAGCGCTGTGATCTAATCTAGTAAGATATAAATGCGGCACTGGACACGTGACCTGGGGGTGACACGACTAACACACATACTTGCAGGTTTCCTGGAGACCGGTGCTTGCGTGGCCTGGTGCAGGAACAGCCCCTCGAAGTAGGTGCGTCGCTCTGTGTCCGTCGGATTACGCATGACGACCACCTCACCAGAGTTGATGTCAAACAACCCTCGGATCTGGAAGACAGGAGTAATGACTTGATGAAGAACAGTGTGACAGGCGGGGAAGATGCAGTGCACCTGAGAGGGGAATCAAACAGACACAATGGATAGAAGAAGCATCTGGATAAGGACTACATTCACTAGTCACTCCAGCAAGAAAGTCAAGAGAGCTTTGACAATCAAGTTCTCATCTACTTTTTGTTCCGAGAAACAGACATTGGAACCAGGGCATTCTCAGTTGCTGCACCAACTCTTTGGAATTCATTCCCTGTTAGTGTAGGTCAACAAGAAACACAATGAAATGTCAATGCTTCGAGACGACTGGTTCAACACTACGTGGTAGTCAGCAGAAACATTCCTCGGTCTTGACAAAGGCAACAGAGCAATTGTTATAACTGCCTGACTTAGGGGGTGTAGTGTGGCACTGACCTGCTGGGGTAGACATCGGGGCAGGACCTCACTGGTGGCAAGGAAGAGAAGGGGTGAGGTGGGGTTGAGGTCGTGTAGGAGGGTGAGAAAGGTGGCGCGCAGCATGTCACTGATGACGTCCCACCACTGGTCTATGTGGGGCAAGTAGATGATGCTGGGGCAGGTCCGGCGAGCCTCGTGGAAGATCTACAACACACACTATCAATCAAGGACCAGTAACATACATGTCCACACATACGCATGCACGCACGCACGCACGCACGCACGCACGCACGCACGCACGCACGCACGCACGCATACATATTTACAGTCAACATTTTATTACCTGCATTTAAACAGTGCAACTTAAAATTGTGATCAACACTCACAAGGAAAGAAGAATTATTGATAAGAATCGACTTCGATTGTTACATCAGGTAACTTGCAAGTGTGACTAGCCTTATGTTATAGTATGTAGAGTCGAACCACTTTTACCCTTTTGCTGTAGAATTTTGACTAGACCCAGTCAAAAAATAATTTTAAACTGCTTCCTCAACTGATTTAGCCTGTCGCAAATCCGGTTCATTTGTGTCCAAATATGTAGTGTGTGAATAGTTCATGTAACATCCGCAGTTGATTTAATAACAAAAATGCCTATTTTTTTTCAAATCATCGAAAGAATTGACTTCAGTCGTTAGATGTGGTAAGGATCAAAATAGTGGATATCCAAAATGTGTGGGTCAATGCTGATCATGGGCGTGACCTTCATCCTCTAGCCGGTCACATAACAAAGTAAAAAAATTTCACCAAAGAACAAAATCATGATTTTTCAGCATTTCGATTTTCATTTCAGTAAATGCTTGAACTAATTTAATAGTTTGTCTGATAATTTCACAAAAACTACATAAAAAAATTGCACAAACGAGCTAGCATGTTGCAGTGGATACCAGGTAGGTTTGGTTTTTCGCAAACTTAATTTGAAATGAGATTAGCAAAAAAATCGAATTGATTAAACACCTTTAATTAATAGTTTGTCTGATGATTTCACAAAAAGTAAACACACTTGCACAAACGAGCTAGCCTGTCATAGTGGATACTAGGTAGGTTTGTCTTTTGTGAAATAATTCTAAAACAAGATAAGCAAAAAACTGAACTGTGGAAGTAACTTTAACTGACAGTTTGAAAGCATGTTGGGTGACGGCCTGATGGTACATAAGATGACATGGTGATGGCAGGTGTGACGTACCTGAGCACATGATTCCTCAGGCGTGGTGGTGGTTGCCGCAAACAGAGCAGGCAAGTCAAGCACATGAGCAGGCAGCCTCTCAAGGTGGTGCAGTACAGCGGGACCGAGATGGGTGCTCTGAGCCTGCCCTGGCTCCCCCGCCAGCAGCAGACGGGGGCGGTGGGTTGACGGGTGCTGGTGGGCCCCACTGCAACACACCACACAGGCCATGAGAAACAGAGATCACTTTATTGGACCCCGAAATATAACATATACAAATTGAAAACATAGATGAAAGTGTAAGTTTTCCCTGGTGCCAGTGCCCAGAGTGCAGAGAACAGCTGTTAATGAAATATAGAAAAATAAAAAAGAACAGCATTAGTTTCTTCTGACAAACAAACAATTTTACATTATCAAGCAGATAATTACAACAAAAATCAATTACAAACATATAGAAAATTTAATAATGATGTCAGATTCCATAATTAATTTTTATTAACATAACTAATGAGTATGTAGAGTTTTAACCAAAACATATGGCCAACAGTTCTTTTCAACCAGTAGCAACCAATAGGAGCAGAGTTCCAATACACATGAAATACTGTCTGACATGAATAACATATGCTCACACAATACGTTACCTCATGAAGTGCAGGAAGCCACCACTCTGTCGCGTTCCACTGTCAGATGTCCGACTTTTGTGGTCTTTCTCAAAAATCGTTGGTGCGTTATCATCATCTTCATCATCGCTGAAGAGTTCCTCCTCAGCCTCAGCTGCCTCATTCTTAGGACCAGTTTTTGCAGCGACTGCTGACAGACACAACACATAACTTTTAGGACTTGTCTTTGTGGCGACTGCTGACAGACACAACACATAACTTTTAGGACTTGTCTTTGTGGCGACTGCTGACAGACACAACACATAACTTTTAGGACTTGTCTTTGTGGCGACTGCTGACAGATACACCAACAAATCACTCTTAGGACCAGTCTTTGTGACAAATGCTGACCGACATAACATATTGTCCTTACGACCAGTCTTTGTGGCAACTGCTGACAGACACAACACAGCTCTTAGGACCAGTGTCTGTGGCGACTGCTGACAGACACAACATTACATCTCTCAACTCTTAACGTTTGCACAGACCAACTTAGTTATGGAGAAATGTTTTTACCGATCATTGCCTCGATTCTTCTGTGATTTTTTTTACCTCACATTAATTTATTCTGAAGATTTAAACACAGGAATTGTTCACGAAAATAACATGCTCGGATGAATTCGACACACAGTGGCTTAATTTTACATATACACCAATAATCAGCATCAAACTTATTTTGGTTTTCATAATGTCTCTCACATAATTTAAATTAGGTGTTGCACAAATTGTGGCATCAACGGTATTTATAAAGCAACTATTCTGGATTTCTGGTGTAATTTTGGCTAAATTTTAATAATCAACTGAGAAGCAGCTAATATTTGACAATAATTATGTAGAACTACAAATTATCACATTTTGGAGAGTTGCAGCCACAAGCCAAGCAACAAACATTGTGAAAGGCTACTGAAACTGAACATATGAACCTTCTGTCATGTAATACTAAGATATCAGGAAGCACGTACTGCCACATATAAATGGCCCTGATTTACAGACTAATACTAGGACAAAAACATACTGATTACAATTAAAGATAAACCTCACTTATTACACCAACATTATTTTCACCAAACCAATGCCTTGTCGAACCAGTGTCCCCCCATGGTGTGTCAACACACTCGTTACCTGGTGTGTCGACATTGGAGTATCGAGACAGCGCCCTGGGGAAGTTTTTATGAAGAACTTCCAGGACACGACTGAGGCCACTCTGCACAGGAGAGGTTCGATGGCCCGTGACAGTGCTCGCCCAGGCGAGGCTGTTGACCTCTGGGCAGTAGGAACAATGTCCTGCATTGCACGGTAAAAGTCCTTTGCACTGACATTGATCGAGGCAACGTCCAGCTGCAGTTTGTCCTCTGAGTTGTAGATCTGCGGGTAGCGACGGCGCAGGGCGTGTAATGCTGCCTCGGTGCACAGGGCCTTCATGTCCGCTCCACAGTAACCTGACATCGTGTTACACATTACACTGTGTATGTTACATGGTCAAACTATGTGCAAGTGACGCTACTGTAAATGTCACACTGCATACATTACAGGAATGATATCTCTCAACAAACATAAACGTAATTTACATATGCACACGCCCACACGCATGCATGCATACAAGAAACACCACGCACACATGCATGCATGCATACAAGAAACACCACGCACACATGCATACAAGAAACACCACGCACACATGCATACAAGAAACACCATGCACACATGCATACATGAAACACCACGCACACATGCATACAAGAAACACCACGCACACATGCATACATGAAACACCACGCACACATGCATACAAGAAACACCACGCACACATGCATACATGAAACACCACGCACACATGCATGCATGCATACAAGAAACACCACGCACACATGCATGCATGCATACAAGAAACACCACGCACACATGCATACAAGAAACACCACGCACACATGCATGCATGCATACAAGAAACACCACGCACACAAGCATACAAGAAACACCATGCACACACGCATGCATGCTTACAAGAAACATCACGCACACATGCATGCATGCTTACAAGAAACACTACGCACACATGCATGCATGCATACAAGAAACACCACACACACACGCATGAATGCATGCATACAAGAAACACCACGCACACATGCACTAATAATTGTTGTCTCTGATGCAGCCTCATTAACCTTTTTTATCCTGGACAGCTTTCAGAAAAACGTAACAGTGCAACAGAAAAATATGCTCAATAAATTAACATATAACACACAAGACATAATAAAATTGTATGCAACCATATAATAAACTAACTAAATAAAACAAATTCTTAGAACATCTATCAAGTTATTAGTATGAGTAAGGGGTGCGTTTATCTGGGGAAGTGATATGCACACAAGCCCGAGCACAGACAAAGTCTAATAAGTAGTAATGATACTCACCGACACATTTCTCTGCGAGTTCTTGCAGGAAGTCACATGATAACTTGGGTTGCCAGTGTCTGGTGTGAATCTGTAGGATTTGCTTGCGGGCCTTCGGACAACAATAAACACACAACTCTGTAGCTGAATAAAGCTGATCGTGATTAATGCCATAGAGAAACTTTCTGGGCCAAAACATAGAGTTTCACTTCTAACTCACCAACATTAACAAGGAACAATGCATAATGATTGTAATAACAGAATAGAATAGCACACAAGAAGCATTTAAAATAAAATTTGTGCATTACACTTTTACAAAATGTACTTTGTCAGACATACAGCTCATTAGCGGTCTGTTCTATTTCAACAGCAACTCAACAACACTGCAGCCAAAATCTGTTAATTTAACAGACGGCATCACTGCCGTCTTATGTATCTCACCTCCACTGAAGGCATGGGGAAGAGGAACTCGCGGTCGAAGCGCCCCGGTCGTCGCAGAGCAGGGTCTATCGCGTCAATCTTGTTGGTCGCTCCGATGACCACGACCTCGCCACGGTTGTCCAGTCCATCCATCAGAGCGAGCAGAGTGGACACAATGGAGCTGTGGATCTGGTCTTGGCGACTTGACCGAACGGGCGCAAGGCCATCAATCTCATCAAAGAAGATGATGGACGGTCGCATGAGGTAGGCCTGAGAGGATGACAGAGCAGCATTGGGTGGAGGCGAACACATCATATCTCAGTAACTAGATCATTATATAGTTACCACATTGGGTGGAGGCGAACACATCATATCTCAGTAACTAGATCATTATATAGTTACCACATTGGGTAGAGGCGAACACATCATATCTCAGTAACCAGATCATTATATAGTTACCACACTGGGTGGAGGCGAACACATCATATCTCAGTAACTAGATCATTATATAGTTACCACATTGGGTGGAGGCGAACACATCATATCTCAGTAACTAGATCATTATATAGTTACCACATTGGGTGGAGGCGTACAAATCATCTCTCAGTAACTAGATCATATATAGTTACTTCATTGGGTGGAGGCATACAAGTTGTCTCTCAGTAACTAGATCATTATATAGTTACCACATTGGGTGGAGGCGTACAAGTCGTCTCTCAGTAACTAGATCATTATATAGTTACCACATTGGGTGGAGGCGTACAAGTTGTCTCTCAGTAACTAGATCATTATATAGTTACCACATTGGGTGGAGGCGTACAAATCATCTCTCAGTAACTAGATCATATATAGTTACCACATTGGGTGGAGGCGTACAAATCATCTCTCAGTAACTAGATCATATATAGTTACCACATTGGGTGGAGGCGTACAAATCATCTCTCAGTAACTAGATCATATATAGTTACTTCATTGGGTGGAGGCATACAAGTTGTCTCTCAGTAACTAGATCATTATATAGTTACCACATTGGGTGGAGGCGTACAAGTCGTCTCTCAGTAACTAGATCATTATATAGTTACCACACTGGGTGGAGGCGTATAAGTCTCTCAGTAATTAGATCATATATATGGGAATGCTAATTTCCAAAATTATTCCTAGTTACGAACTTAAGAAGCCAACTTATAAGCAACTTAAAACAATCATTATTGCATGTGCATGTCCACAAAGATATTATCACCTTGGTGGTAAAATCAGCAGCCACTCATTACTATAAAGATGTCAAGTGTTTCTCAAGTACAATAGCAACTCTGAGATGTGGGCCCTTGTCTTTTTGGAGGAATTGATCTTCATTCAAACAATCAGTTCAATCAATAATAATTAGTTTATTTAGAATATTGACAGAGAACTGGTGAGACGTGGCAGAATGATAAAGGACACCTAGATGTGACTGACCTGGTCAAAGAGAAGTCTGAGTTGGCGTTCTGACTCCCCGACCCATTTACTCAGGCAGTCAGCGCCCTTGCGCATGAAGAAGGCGACCTTGCGTTCGTTGCCCCCGCATTCATTGGCCAACGCTCTCGCAACCAGTGTCTTACCAGTGCCTGCAGATCACAACATGCCTTCACTTAGAGGGGGCTTGTCATAACACTTGACAACATGCCTTCACTTAGAGGGGGCTTGTCATAACACTTGACAACGTGCCTTCACTTAGAGGGGGCTTGTCATAACACTTGATAACATGGCTTCACTTAGAAGGGACATATCATAACATATGACAACGTTGTTTCAAGTAAAGGGGTACATGTCATAACAGATGTATTATGAAAACTATTGTAAAGGATAAATATTATATTTTAACACTGGTTTCAATTTTTTTCAATTTAATCAAATTCTTTAACACCTGCCGATAAAGGAAATATTGCACATTCACTATGCTGCTTGCTTTGGACAGATTTTACCTGTATATGCAGAATACAAAGATAAAAGATTAATGAGCATCACTACTTTTCCAGAGTGGGACAGACGAAAACCAGGAAGACATTATGTTAACAAGCTTTAACAAGATTGCCATCGAAAGCAACATGCTCCAGACGGCATTTGGCAGCTGTTGCTTTATTGAGAAGCTCTCGAGTGTGGCCTGACGTGAGCAATTTTGTTTTTAAACCCTGTGGTAGTGCACATGCTAAGATAGGACATCAGGTGCAAGCAACACTATAACATCAGACACAGAGAAACAAAACAACAATAACGCACCATTACACGAGGGATGGAACACATACATGGACTGCCAAACCATACCTGGGGGTCCATAAAACATACATGAACTGCCAAACCATACCTGGGGGTCCATAAAACATACATGGACTGCCAAACCATACCTGGGGGTCCATAAAACATACATGGACTGCCAAACCATACCTGGGGGTCCATAAAACATACATGGACTGCCAAACCATACCTGGGGGTCCATAAAACATACATGGACTGCCAAACCATACCTGGGGGTCCATAAAACAACACTCCTCTGGGGGGTGCAATCTTGAAGCGGTCAAAGACTTCGGGATAGAGGAGAGGGAAGACTATCATCTCCTTGAGAGCGCGGATGTGTTTTCCCATTCCTCCCACTTGCTCAAACGTCACCTGAAGACATACAATGAGAACACCTGCTAGAATCTCACCTTAACACACATGCTACTCTTGGTACAGGGATGGACTGATTAAATTCATGGGCTGTGACCATAATTATTTACATATATTAACCTTAGAGGTGACCACTGGGTCGAATTTGGCCCGCACGATCATTGCGAGATGGGTTCCAACTGATCGGCCAATTTTTATATCACTATGTAGTAACAATTTTCATTTCCGTCACTAGAACCTCACCTGCAGGTATGTGACGAGCACAAGAGGAAAAACCCTGAAATAACCTGACTAGATGGTAAGGGCCCGAAAGAAGCGAATGGGCGTCGGTCAAAGGTTGACGTAGGGGAGGGTGCGGGAGGAGCAACATATTTTTTTTAATAACATGCTCTGTGGTGAATTCTGAGACACTTTGGAGCCAAAACAAAATGTTAACAATCAAGACTCTCACAAGGAGCAAAATAAAATTTTACTTTTTCTATAACAAAATACATTTCAGATTGGGAGGAGTGGGGGTCAACTTTCAGGGTTATCTAACAGCTACGCTGCAAACTGCTTGATCCATCTATCCATCTGGTCTGGTCTTGGTTTTTAACATGCTTAACAAGTGTCATCAACATTTTGACAGTTGGGTTCCACTAGTCTTCTTGTATAGATTCTAGCTTTAATTGAAAATTTTTTGTCAAATCGATTATTTTTAAATTAGCCTGTCCCCACTAACGTGGTGTGAATGATATTTGACCTCATCCTCTCACCACCCCCTCCATTCAAAATACGAGATATAAATTTAACGCATATTATCGCCCATTAAACCTTCATGAAAAAGCTCAAAATATGACTTCTAGCGTTACCCTCTTAACTAATTAATGGGTGGGACACATATAAAAACAACTTCAGATATAAATCAGACTCTGAATTTGATGTGTCATCACAAATTGAGAAAAAACTGAGGAAGAGTCAACGTAAGCCCTAATTAGAATGTTCGTCCCCCGACTGGATACATGGATAGTGAAAAATAACCTATTTTTAAAATCGATTTTTGACCAAATTAATAGATAGGGCAAGAAAATATTCATGAAACTGATAAAATGATTATATTTTATTTAACCATTTGTGTGGTTGTAAGAGTGGATGGCTTTCAATGGGGCATACATGAATCAGATTTTCACCTGAAGTGACATATACCTTTCCTGTTCATTTGGCAAGATGTGCAAATGCAAGTCTAGTTTCTTTCAAATGATCCCATTGGTGGAGAGGGCCAACACACTGCATATTCATCCAATCCAAGTGATCGTATCGAAAATAGTTGAAGAAGTGTTTGTGACGTCAATGGGAAGTAACACATGGGTAGTAACACGTGGGTAAAGTTTTCTAGCAAAAACATGAATTGTCCCTCAATGGACCAATAGCTAAAGACCCCCATTAGTTATGAGCATATGACTTATGAGCATACAAAAATAGTTTAATTTTAATCTCTTCCTACCCCAGATGTATTGACAATAGAGCAATCACTACAGTGAAAATTGTAATTTTCCATGAGATATTACAAAACCACTGTTGTAGGTTGAAGGAGAACTCACAGATCTGTCAATGTTCATTGGGTCGACGTCTGCGAGACTTGCCCCGGACTTGGCGCGGTCACGGATGATGCCAGACGCGACATCTTCTGTGGCAAAGTTCATCGGCAGACACCTGGACAGTGAATGAACAGGAATAAATGATGGAGATGGAGAGGGGAGGGAAAGTGGAAGGGCAGTAGGGAGGGAAAGAGGAAGGGAGGTAGGGGGAAAGGGGGAGGGAAAGTGGGAGAGGGGAGGGGGAAAGGGGGATGGAAAGTGGGAGAGGGGAGGGAAAGTGGAAGGGTAACAGGGAGGGAAAGAGGGAGGGAGGTAGGGAAAGAGAGAGGGGGAAAAGGGAAAGGGGGAACAATGAATGGAAAAAGGGAGATAAAAAAGGTGGGAAGAGGAAGGGATAGATAGAAAGAGATAGAGTACAGTGTTCGAAATGAAGGCCTTTTTATCGGCGGTTGCTGATTCAAAATGCCAATTCATCCCTGCATATTACAGTACTTATTAAAGGGAATAACAACAACGATTGCTTGAAATCATATTATATTACATCTTATAGTATATTTCCATTTCCACAACACCAAAAAATTCATTAGGATTCCATTAATTAATAGTTCCAAATAATACTCGATTATGCATATTTTCCCCACGGTTATCAGCAAGCTTCGACGTGACATCACTGATGATAAGGAAGTGCTACGAGACTGGGACTTTCTATTTCATCACCGTACCGTTGACAGTGATAGCAGTTGGTTAGAAGCGAGTGTCAGAAAGGTTTATTGTGCGGCATTTGGTTGTAGTATAAACAGTAGTAAGAATAAAGTAACATGTAGTTGGTCTAAGTTCCCTACAGAGTCAACTTTGTTTAAAAAAGCAAACGTCAAGCCGACAAAGCACAACCAGCTTTGCTCTCTTCAAAAAAACGTGTTTCAACTGCGATCTGGACCAGAGAAGGTGCAACCCTGGGTTATCCTGGTGCTAGAATCACTTTGAAAGAGGACGGTGTGCCCATATTATTCCCAGTAGTGGAAGCTATGTTGTGGCCATCAATACGTAGAACACAGGCAACGACACGGGCACTGACGACCACGGTCCACCTAAAATAAGAGTGAGCTGTCAGCGCAGATACTGGTGATGTTGGTTCACAGTGTATTTGGCATGGTGAATTCGGACAGCACTTTGGTAAGCCTCAGAGCACAACAGGTGTAGTAGCGAAGTTTAATTTGTCTTTCTGTGAATAAAGTATTCTACTTACCGGTAAATTAAATTAAATTCTCTCATTTGTTAATTGATTTATTTCCACATTAACGCAAAATGGTTACTTTGTAACTGTTTTTATAGCTTTCGCTTCCTTTCACATAAAATAAGGCGCTATGTTTTCCATTTTAACATGCCAACAACGAGACGATCACTAGAACTTATACAATTCGTTGTATCCTCAAAATTCATATCATAATATATTACACCAAAAACTTTATTATATACAGTTGAATAATTTAATTAAATTACAGTTATCATATCTTGTTTCTTTGTTTCAGATTTTCGTGCGATTCCCCTCATCAGGGGAAATTCTCCCCAGTTTTTGTTTTAATTAAATAAAAATTTACAGACCAATGACAGCGATAAGCGATTATGGTTTTTGATCTACACAGTGTTTTTCGTTAGAAAATTTTTAAAGTGAAGCATGGTCTTTTATTCATACCTGCTCACTATGACACAGACAAAGCATTGTACTTCAACAGTGTCTAGTTAAACTTAGCACCCCTTTGATGACAAGTACAGGAACAACAAACCCTTAAAGTGAAGGCTAATCCTTTACTAGCTAGAATTGAGTAGATCTTGCATGTCACATCAGTCACAGAAATCACCAAGCCAAAACAACATGGCAGTTGGGCCGAGTTCTCCAAGGGCCGAAATCACCACCCCCATCAGCGCTACTCCTGCTATTGCGGTGTTTACTTTCTGACTTAACCATGAAAACAACCACCTAGAGCCGCCAAACTTCTCATATATTTACCATGCATATACACATGTCATGTGGTCAAACATTATTCTTACTTCCATGTAACGATATAAAATTACAAAAACAAAAGCTAACTATATCTTCTATGCCTAGTTCCGCGAAGCTAGGCATAGGAGATGACAAGTTTTAATTTATTTTGACCTTTATTTGGAAGTAAGAGTAATGTTTAACCACTTCACATATTAACGTAGTGTATGGTAGATATACAAGAGGTTTGGCAGCTTTAAGTGGTAGTTTTCTTGGCTTGTTCAGAAAGTAAATAAATTCGAAGTCAAAGGCTACTGACATCACTAAATTGCTCCAAAAGAGCCGAATTTGAAGATGATTCTGCGGCATCACTAGCTGCTAGCGGTTCAAAATCGTTATAGTAACACGAGTAAAACTGTACTGAAGCATTGCATAGAAATCACTGACTGAATGTAAACTCATATCATCATTGACGTCACAAAACCACGTGATCACTCATCTCATTAACTTCAAATCTTTACAAGCACTTTGTGAGTTAGACGCATTAAACATAAATAAATTTTTAGAATTTTTTATTTTGGCAAGTTGTACATACAACATTAAACTTTGTGTACACACCAAAAAAGCATTTTAGCTAGTGCCTTGTTGTTAATCCCTTTAATCTATGCTAATTTGATATAAAATATAATTGTGACAAACTACTTCTTCCTTGCTAGCGACAGATCGCTGCCAAGGCATAACCAAAGTCCACACATGCAAGGGAAACCACTGGCACTTGTAACATGGATGCCTATTGGATGATTCACATTTAATGTCAATATCTTGGGGAATACAAGGGAAACACCAAAGCAAAGATGGCAGACGAAGTTGTGAGAATTGTAGTGTTCGAAAATTGTTGAACGATATCACTTCATACTGATGATACCAAGGCAGACAATCCAATTGACAAAATAATTTGCCAAGATATTCTGATTAATGTGATATTTAGCTGTGAACTTGGAATGAATTGAAAACGGCATAGATTTTTGCACATGCCAGGCCCAGCTAGCCTCAGGGCAGTGGTAGTACACGCAAAATGTCAGCATCAAACATAATGTTGCTTTCAACAATTGTAATTGTTTCGCAAATAAAATTCACATTGAAATGTTTATTGGTCTCCCAGTTATATGAAATGAATGACAATATTTGGTATGGTTTATATTTATTAAATTATTATTTATTCTAATTTAATGTAGTGTCTGTTTTAGTTTTACGCAAAAAAGTTGTTTTATTACGTATACTTATAATTTATACATTTTTGTGGGGCCAGTTCAAACCCACCTGGTTTGGTTCAAAATTTTACTGGGCCAGCTCCAAAACGAATCTTGGTCAGTTAATTTTTTTGCTAATTTCAGACACTGGAGTATCCTTTTAAAATTTTATAAATTTAAATATCAATGTTCTGACTGGTTTGTTTTATCACATAAAGGAAGACATTCTACCAACCTCTGTCGAGCCTTGGCCATGCTCTTTGCCTTGCGTCTCTCAAACCTGCGTTCGTCGTCGCTTGGGTCAAGAGCCTCAGAGCTGGAGCTTGACGTGGAACTGCTGCCATGGAACGCTGCACGCTTCCGGCTGTAGACACACAACAAGGGAAACTAACAAACTCTACAATCTACAAAATCTAACACAATGCAGTGTCAAGTTTCTGGCACTTATTACGGGCTTGGTAAATACAAAATACATACATGAATAAAAAATGGATAGGATTGCCCCACCTACACCCGTTAAAAAATTTTTTAAATTCACATGTTGCCAATTGTGAATGTAAAGCCGATTATCGCAAACCCTTTTAACTAAAAAACTACCTTTCCATTTTTTTCTGATAATCCTACATTTTTTTAATATTTACAAAGGTCCTAACCCCTTCACCTTATTAAAAAAATTCACCCAAAATGTCAAGACAAACACTTTGCAGGCAGATCTAATATAATGCTAACACAAATTAAAAGTTTAGAAGTGGTATTATATACAAATTTGAACTATCAAGATGAATAACTATTTAAATGGCAACGTTTCTCACTGAACACTCAAACAGCAGTTGCTACTGTTGGTCTCGTTGACACAGGACCCGTCCTAAAACTACAAATATCCCCAACACACATTGGTCATGTCAGTACTAATGTCACTGCAATCAAACAACACACATGGGTCGTGTCAGTACTGACATCACTGCAATCAAACAACACACATTGGTCATGTCAGTACTGACGTCACTGCAATCAAACAACACACATTTGTCATGTCAGTACTGACGTCACTGCAATCAAACAACACACATTGATAATGTCAGCACTGATGTCACTGCAATCAAACAACACACATTGGTCATGTCAGTACTGACGTCACTGCAATCAAACAACACACATTGGTCATGTCAGTACTGACGTCACTGCAATCAAACAAAACGCATTGGTCATGTCAGTACTGACATCACTGCAATCAAACAACAAACATTGGTCATGTCAGTACTGACATCACTGCAATCAAACATACATTGGTCATGTCAGTACTGACGTCACTGCAATCAAACAATTTAAGAGATTAGAACATCCAACGTATGGAATATGAAACAACAGTCTGTGCACAAGGTTAACTTCAATTGTAATTGTGTAATCTGTAATTAATTACAATTACAGTGTGATTGCAAATGAGTTTACACTGTAATTGAGTTTGTTTTGAGATGAACACACCCTGACTGTAAGAATGCATGAATTCACATAAACCATGTTTATAAATTAGCAGTAATGGAACACGTAATCTTCTTTTATAAAATTCATAATAAAACACTGAAAACTGACCCTTTATGAAGCACTGTAATTTGTTGAAGTGCTGTAACTAATTTTTCTTAAGCAATGTAAATGTGTAATGTGTAATTGTAATTATAATTGACAAACCCTTTCTTTCTTCAAATCCACACAAGTGACACAACTAACAAACATCATCAATAGAATCAGAAAGAAATTAGAATTAACAAGAAAGAACAGGGTATAAAATTAAATACAACATTAGAATGGCACAACACGATGCAACACAGATGCGTATCTGAAGCATTTACCTGGTGGCCGAAAGACTTTTCTTTAGCCTCTGAAATCTTAAACCTGATTAGTTTAATCACCTTGAGACAATCCATAGATCTTAATCTGGTGGACTGCTCTTGGGGTGAATTTGGATTCACATTCACACAGATCTCAGGCTTCCCAAGACGTGCCTCAAAAACATTCTGACCTATTTTGGAAACACTACTTTTGTTGATGACAGTACAGAAACTGTTCACATATTATAATGAAACACAAAATGTGTGTCAACACAAAACGTGGGTCAACATAAAATGTGGGTTAACACAAAATGTGGGCCAACACAAAATGTGGTCAACACAAAATGTGGGCCAACACAAAATGTGGGCCAACACAAAATGTGGGTCAACACAAAATGTGGGCCAACACAAAATGTGGGTCAACACAAAATGTGGGCCAACACAAAATGTGGGCCAACACAAAATGTGGGTCAACACAAAATGTGGGCCAACACAAAATGTGGGCCAACACAAAATGTGGGTCAACACAAAATGTGGGCCAACACAAAATGTGGGTCAACACAAAATGTGGGCCAACACAAAATGTGGGCCAACACAAAATGTGGGTCAACACAAAATGTGGGCCAACACAAAATGTGGGCCAACACAAAATGTGGGTCAACACAAAATGTGGGCCAACACAAAATGTGGGTCAACACAAAATGTGGGCCAACACAAAATGTGGGTCAACACAAAATGTGGGCCAACACAAAATGTGGGCCAACACAAAATGTGGGCCAACACAAAATGTGGGTCAACACAAAATGTGGGTCAACACAAAATGTGGGTCAACACAAAATGTGGGCCAACACAAAATGTGGGTCAACACAAAATGTGGGTAAACACGACTTAACTTGAATTGTGACACTTTCCAAACTCTCAAAGGCACAATCATTGACTGACTGGAATCTATTTCACCATATACATCATGCATCTAACTATAATCGAGCTAGCGTATGTTTGTTCAAGTTTTCCTCCTAGACAGCTTGCTCCTAGACAACTTTCAGGGATTAATCTATGACCCCACGAATGAAACGTAACGCCTTTATTTTTTTCAAAATATCCCGTATATCACAGGTTTTTAGTGTTTTTTATGATAAATCAACAAATGTTCGCTACATAAAATGTGAACTTCCAACAATCGCAGAAACCACACACGCGTGGCGAATACTTCGGTACATAAATTATTTGAGAGTACGTAGCACAAGTTATCCCTTCCTGGGGACAGGCGTGTTTGTGTAAAGAAGCAACAGAGACAGCCATGCTACATTCAAGCACTCACACACACAAGTGTTTAACTGTCATGCTTAGAAGGGCTGCAGAACTTGGTAAAACGCTACCTCTTTCTGAAGCTGGTACTCTTGTGTGCAGGAGATCTGTACGTTGGGTGTTTGGTGTGGTTGGTCTTTCCCGTTGGCATCTTGAACACGTTGTTTGGTCGTGACTTTGGTTCTGCAAATACAACGAATGCAGGTCAACACTGACTTCTAACAACAAGACTTAAAATGGTTAAGAAATTATGAAGTCTGGAACCACCTGGAAAGAGATGAAACATTAGATAGAGAAGTGTTGTTTTGGCTCTATGTGCCAGTTGGAGAGAAGACGTGTGGAGTCAGACACAGCTACTAGGTTTTATAGGAATTTCATGTGAAGCTGAACTCAGTGACCACTGAAGGTTCTAGTGCTGTCACGGTTCTGGGTCCCAATAGGTACTGTGAGTCCCAATAGGTACTGGGGGTCCAAATAAGTACTGCAGGGCCCTACAGGTACTGTGGGTCTCGGGTTTTTAATTTATTAGTAATAAAGTCACACATTCTTGATATTCGAAGGTCTAAATGTATCAATATCCATTGTCCACTCTGGATCCAACCGAGAGACCTGTGAAAAATTAAACCGTGACAGCATTGGACAGCATAGGTACATATACTTACCTATAGGTGGCGCCTCGTACAGATTCACCCGTGGTTTGTGTTCCCTGAGGTAGTAGGATTTAGCTTGTGGCTCATCGTCATCTTGGTCCTCGCTCGCTGTCACAGAGAACATGTCATTAATGTGAGACACCCTGTGAAGAATGGAGGAGCTGCCGGAGGATGTTGGTGCGAAAGAGGGTGTCAGGAGGGAGCTGGAGAGAAGTTAGTTAAAGTGGGCTGGACAGATGGCACATGGAAAGAAGGTTAATGAAGAGAGTGGATGCGCTTAGAGTGGAGGAGAGGAAGAACGTGATTGAGATGGGAAGACTGTATGAAGAGAGATTTGGTGGGAGTGGGAGACGAGTGGAGAATGCCATTGCAAACTGACAATTACCTCTCGTTAAATTTTAAAGAAAAAATGGATTTCCTTACAAACATTGAGTAACACTGCCAATTTTAGGCAGTGGAAAAGACTGAACACTGAAACAAAAAGCGTCAGTAAATTTTTTTTATGAAATGAGGCTCACTAAAATTAGAAACAAATCTTGATAAGGTGCTAGACATTATACAGAGCCCTCAGTTCTTCTAGACTTGTAGCCAACACACTTGCCTGTTGAGACTCTCCCTAAACAGCTAACCACTCACTACTACCTGGGAGAGGTCAAGATCACCAGCTCTGTGAGGTTTTTTTACCTGTGTGTTATCTTTTACTTCCTCTGGCACAGACACCAGATAGAAGGGACTTTGTGTTTCTTCTGAATGACACAGGCATAGTGGGGTGAATGAAGCTGCCCAAGATTTAAAACGGCAGCAGGTTGATTCGAACCCTGGTCCTTTCGACCGACAGTCCAACGCTCTACCACACAGCCACAATGCCCCACAGTTCCCAGTGTAGCTTGCCTACCTCCCGTCTCCTCACTGCTTTCTCCTGTGTTCAGGTCATCCTCATCATGGATGGGCACCCCGTACATGTCACGCTTGATTTTGGGACGGTCCCTCTTGACACGCGTGTACATGTCAACCTTAAAAAATAAAAACCAGGCAATGCGAAAATATTTTCGAGACACAGGAAGTCTGCCTACAGCTTGGTTAAAAACAAAACACAAAAGATGAAACTTAAAAACCAAATTCACAAAGAAACCTTTATCTTTTCACATATTTTATACTTTTTTACACAAGAAATACAATGATTTCTAATTAAACTGTTATCATTATTATAACCAGTAATGTTTTGTATAATTCTTCTCCCGTCCTTTAAGCAGTGCAGCAGACATGCACCAACTAGGGTGCAAAGAGGATTAGTAAGTAAACAGATGTGCATCATAACCCCCTGTTGCCATGTTGCATATATATATATATATATATATATATATATATATATATACACACACAGTGCAACACGCTTATAACGAACTCCTTTGTGGGTAGCTAACGAGTTCGTTATATCCATGAATTCGTTATATGCGTGTACGCGTTTACCCGCTAGGTGGCAGTGTTGTATGTGACACACTTATTTAGATGACACACAAAACAGTTACAAATGTTACTATTAAGTGTAGTTATAGTATAACATCACGGTCCACCGTCTGTGAAAAAGTAATGAAATATGACGTAAACACATGGCGAGCAAACCGCGTCCAAGCACACTAAAACATGAACTGTGGCTGGATGGAGCCACGTTAACTACAGTACTTCTTCTTGTACAACACACACACAGAATGACACCAGTTAATCTGCTTTGAAGAAGTCCTCATTTGACGTTTGTTTGCTGTTTCCAGACAAAACGAAATCCTCAAGCCAGTCGCAGTGCACTGCAGCATCGTCTGACTGCATAGCACTGTTACGGTTGAACTGTCGTGCACCATTGTTTATTTAAACATAGCTTAGTGGGCAGCTAACAATCACCTTTGATGATTTCCCTCATTGACCTAATTACTTTGTCACTGGCGCTCTGCACAGCCACGGCATGGCTTCATGGTCATGGACTGGAAGTATTTGTGAACCAGGCGATTTTCAATTGGACAGAAATTCGTTATACGGCGAAATTTGTTCGGGAAAAGGTGTTCGTAATAACCATGAATTCGTTATACCCGTGTTCGTAATATGCATGAATGCTTCTAATGGAAAAGATCGGGAAAAAATCCGTACGTAAGAAATGGTTTCGTTATATCCGTCAATTCGTTGAATCAGTGTTCGTTGTGTGTTGCACTGTATATATACATATATATATATATATATATATATATATATATATATATATATATATATATATACATACATATATATATATATATATATATATATATATATATATATGGCAAATGGCATGGCAACAAGGGGTTATGATGCACGTCTATTTACTTACTAATCCTTTGCGCCATAGTTGGTGCATAAGGCCACTATGCATATCTGCTACACTGCTGAAAGGACAAGAGGATATACATATATATACATATATATACATATATATACATATATATACATATATATATATTAGCTAATGTTAAAGATTATTTTATTCTGCATAAATTTCACTGAGGACTTTACTGCTTACTGGATGTATTCTACGATCCAGAACTTACTGGATGTATTCTACGATCCAGAACTTACTGGATGTATTCTACGATCCAGAACTTACTGGATGTATTCTACGATCCAGAACTTACTGGATGTATTCTACGATCCAGAACTAACCATGTTAATCCAGTAAACACATAAACATCGATAGAACATACCTCATCATCTGGCAGTGGGTCGTTGTCAGTGCGGCGTTTCTTCTGGTGCTGCTTTGGAGATGACTGCTGTAGATCCTCCTCCTCTTCCTCTTCCTCGTCGTCTCCCGACATTGCATCATACACCACCTTAGGGCAGTTGCGCGTACTACGCCGTACTTTGCGAGGCAACGACACATGGCGCTGAGGCCGAGGTGGAAGGCAGAGAGCTGTGCAAGAACAACTGGGCAAATTCAAAGACACAACAAGGTTATGTGT